>VZQC01008874.1:698483-958639 GCA_009823505.1 Rhizomys pruinosus
TTTGGACATTTTAAGGACTGTGGGGCTTTTAAGGTTGTACTGTCTTAGGTTGTGATTAATGTTAACATCATACTTTGGGGATAAGAACTGGAAAGGTGGTGGTTTAATAGTGATGTGTTTTGTGTGTCAAGTTGACAAGGGGTCAACTGTGCTGGATAGCTTTAGTGTCAACTTGACACACCTGGGTTGAGGGAGCCTCAATTGGGGAAGTGGCTCCATTGGATTGGCCTGTGGCCACATCTGTGGAGTATTGTCTTGATGGTCGAGCAGTGTGGGAGGGTCCAGCCCACAATGAGTGGTGCCACCCTGGGCAGGTTGTTGTATACCATATAAGAAGCCAGACTGGGCACGAGCCAGGGGAGCAAGCCAGTGAACAGCATTCCTCCATGGCCTGTGCTTCAGCTCCTGCCTCCAGGTTCCTGCTTCAGTTCCTGCCTTGGGCTCCCTAAGTGATGAACTGTGACCCAGGAGATGTAAGCTGAATAAACCCTTTCCTCCCCAAGTTGGTGTCAGAGTGTTTTGTCACAGCAATGGAAGACAAACTAGAACACCTACTATAGTCCTTTCAGCAACCTGGCATGTGGCTTAATTTTATGCCTACTTTACAGATGAGGAAACTCGGGCATTTTAATTTAAATTTTAATTAAATCAGTTTAATTTCCCAGGCTTAACAAACAGTAAATGACAGCATAAAATGAGAAGGGATAACACTTTCCCTATACATTTTTTAAATTTTTTTTATTTATTGTTTTTTATGTGTATGAGTGTTCTGTCTGCATGTAGGTTGGCACACCTGCGTTGTGCAATGCCGAGGAGGTCAGAAGAGGGCATCGGATTCCCCTGGAACTGGAGTTAAAAACAGTTCTTAGCTGCCATGTAGGTGCTGGGAATCGAATCCAGGTCCTCTGCAAGACTAGTCAGTGCTCTTAACCACTGAGCCATCTCTCCAGCCCCTCTCTATATATTTAAACCATACACTTTGGACTCCTCCAGCTCCTGATCATTTTTTTGTTTTGAAAGACATGGTCTCACTATGCAGTCCTGGCTGGAATTCTTATGTAGTGCAGGCTGGCCTCAAACTCAGAGATCCACCTACCTCTGCCTCCTCAGTGCTGGCATTAAAGATGTAAATTACCATGTAGGCCCAGTTATTGGTATCATATATCACTTATGGAGAGGAAGGAGGGACCAGAGCCAGGCATGGACCTGACAATTCTGTTAATGGAGACAAAGAAGAGGAACCCAGCACATTAGTAGTAAGATATTATCCAGGTTAGAAAGAACAGAACAGTAGTATATAATTACAAGGAAGCTGATTTTTTCAATTTGCAATATCCTCAATAAAGATCATTCTAGAATGCTGTGATCCTGCACAGATCCACGTGCTTTACTGTTGACAGGTTTGCTCAGCAGCCCTTGCCCTGTTTTCTTTCTGCATTCTTTCCCTCTCAGCATGTCCTCTACTTATGAATTCAGCAAATATCCCTGGCTTGTTCATTGTGCACCAAGCACCACCCCAGGCATGGGAATACAATCACTGGAAAGACAGTGTGCCTCACCTCAAGGTTAGCTTATCATCTACACATTACATATATAAGGGTTAACCCTAATTTTAAAAAGGATCCTGAGCTGGGCGTGGTGGCGGACACCTTTAATCCCAGTAATGGGAGTCAGAGGCAGGTGGATCTTTGTGAGTTCAAGGCCAGCCTGGTCTACATAGCAAGTTCCAAGACAGCTGGGGCTACAGAGACCCTGTCTCAAAAAGACCCTACCACCAAAAAAAAAGGATCCTGGAATATTGGACTAAGGATAAAGGAAGAGTTAGTTAACAGTCACAGGTGGAATCAACAAAGACTATTTACATTGAAACACTGACTTAAATCCCATCCTGGCTGACTACCAGAGTAGGGATTAACATGTCTGTAAAAGAGATTTCATGCAGTATTTAGCTGCCATTGAGGGCATAGCATGTAACATATAGAGAGGACAGGATGCTCGAGGCACCATCTTGGAAGCTGTGGATGACTGGCCTTCACTAAAACTGAATCTATGACATCCAAATTCAGCTTCTAGAAGTTGGCACTTTATCTCAAAAAATGAAAGGCTAATCTAGCACCAACCTTGCTGGTCTTTTACTGACTCCCTTGCTTTCTTTAGGATTAGCTGCCTTTCTCGCCATCTGCTATGTGGACAGGGAGTTTTAGTTTGGATCCTTTTCCCCATGTTTTTAAAAAAATTAATTTTTAGGTTAGAATAAAAAGTACTGGACTTTATCACAGAGTTTGAATATTTTGCTTGTGGAGTTTTTGTTTGGTTTTTGGTTTGTGCTTCTGTGGTGGTTTGAATGAGTGTCACCCATAGGCTTTAAGTATTCAGACATTTGTCTCCAGTTGGTGGCACTGTTCTTGGAGGTCTTAGAAGGTGTGGCCATGCTAGAGGAAGTACGTTATTGGGGGCAGGCTTAGTGAGTTTAACAAGCTTTGCAGTCTCCAGTCACTTTCTCTTGACTTCCTGTGCTCATTGTGAGATGTGACCCTCAGCTTGCTGCTCCAGCCCCAGCCACCATGTTTCCCAACACAATGGACTCTGATTCCCTGGAACCGTCAATTGTAAGCTCAAATAAACTCTTCCTTTTATAAGTTCCTTTGGTCATGGTGTTTTATCACAGCAACAGAAAAGTGACTAATACAGTTATTAATTTCTGTTCTAGTTTGTCTTCAATTGCTGTGACAAAGTACTCTAACACCAACTTGGGGAGGAAAGGGTTTATTCAGCTTACATCTCCTGGGGCACAGTTCTCACTCAGGGAGTCCAAGGCAGGAACTCAGGGCAGGAACCTGGAGGCAGGAGCTGAAGCACAAGCCATGGAGGAATGCTGTTCACTGGCTTGCTCCCCTGGCCCATGACCAGCCTGCCTTCTTATACTGTACACAACAACCTGCCCAGGGTGGCACCACTCATTGTGGGCCGGGCCCTCCCACACTGCTCGACCATCAAGACAATACTCCACAAATGTGGCCACAGGCCAATCCAATGGAGCCAATTCCCCAACTGAGGCTTCCTCAACCCAGGTGTGTCAAGTTGACACTAAAGCTATCCAGCACAATTGACCCCTTGTCAACTTGACACACAAACACATCACTATTAAACCACCTTTCCAGTTCTTATCCCCAAAGTATGATGTTAACACTAATCACAACCTAAGACAGTACATCCTTAAAAGCCCCACAGTCCTTAAAATGTCCAAACACTTAAAAGTCCAGTCTATTAAAAGTCTCTTAACTGTGGGCTGCTGTAAAATCCAAAACAAGTACTGTCTTATTTCAAAGGGAAGAATCAGGCACTCTCAAACAAAACCTAAGTCCAGCAAGTAGCTCAAGGCTGGACACCTGGGATTCACTCACGATCTTCTGGGCTCCAAAGGGTCTCGGCAGCTCCCCCTCTCCGACTCTGCCGTCCGTGGCACACTCATCTCGCAGGCCCAGGCCGACTCCATTCTACACCTACCGCTGCTCTTGGTGGTCGTCCCAGGGTACCGGCATCTCCAAAAAGCTGGGGTCGCTACTGAAACTGAGGCAGCACCTTCACCAATGGTCTCTTCTGACCTCTCCTGGTGCAAAGCCTCAGCTTCTCTCCATGACCCCTGCAATCCTGGGGTCTTCACAGCAACCGAGGTGCACTTCCACCAATGGTCTTTCCTGACCTCTCACAGTGCCAAGCCTCGGCTGCTCTCTGTGACCCCCTCAAATTTCAACACCGGAACCATATAGGAGACTCTTACACGTTACCAAGTCCGGCTTCTGGCTCGAGATGGAGGCTCAGGCCCTTTCTGGGTCACAGCTTCTGTGTGCTGACCTTGAAGATATTCTCCCCAGAAGATTTCACCTCAGTGATGCTGGTCTCTTGTTACTTACAGCTGATTTTTCAGCCCCAGCTAACCAGCATCAATTGCCCCAGTACCACAAAAGTTTCACTTCAGGTTCTGGTCTCTTGTTACTTACAGCTGATTCTCCACAGCCCCAGCTGACCAGAACCCACAGATTACACAGTCCTGATGATCTCTGCTCTCCTTTGAAACTAGAAACTTCACAAGCCAGGCCTCCATCTTCTACAACTCCTTCAGCAAAACTGCTCCAAGCTCCACAGCAACAATCTTTAGGCATTCAATGATCTTCCCAGCCCAAAGTTCCAAACGCCTCCACAATCCTTCCCCAAAACACCAAGGTCAGGTCTGTCACAGCAATACCCCACTCTTCTGGTACCAATTTCTGTTCTAGTTTGTCTTCCATTGCTGTGACAAAACACTCTGACTGACACCAACTTGGGGAGGAAAGGGTTTATTCAGCTTACATCTCCTGGGTCACAGTTCATCACTTAGGGAGCCCAAGGCAGGAACTCAGGGCAGGAACCTGGAGGCAGGAGCTGAAGCACAAGCCATGGAGGAATGCTGTTCACTGGCTTGCTCCCCTGGCCCATGCCCAGCCTGCCTTCTTATACTGTACTCAACAACCTGCCCAGGGTGGCACCACTCATTGTGGGCCGGGCCCTCCCACACTGCTCGACCATCAATACAATACTCCACAGATGTGGCTACAGGCCAATCCAATGGAGCCAATTCCCCAGTTGAGGCTCCCTCAACCCAGGTGTGTCAAGTTGACACTAAAGCTATCCAGCACAGCTTCTGAGAAAGGGTCTTCCTTTAGGCCCAGGTGGCCTGGAACTCACTATATAGACCAGGCTAGCCTCAGTCTCACAGAGATCAACCTGTGTCTGCTTCCTGCATGCTGGGATGAAAGGCGTGTGCCACCACATCCCACCATGTTTGAATCTTGAATATCCCCCAAAGCCATGTGTTCATGTCTCCCAGGCTGCTGTTGGGCTCTGGTGGAAAGTCTGAGAGTTGGAGCCTTCATGTCATAAAGGTTTGCCCTTGAAGAGGATTGTGAACTCTGCCCTCTCTTCTTTTCAGCCTGGCTCATGATGTAAGTGGTTTTGTTACAGGGACATAGAGGGTGCATTTTTCTAAAAATACTGACTCCTCAGCTGGGTCTACAATGTCTAATGGGTAACTAAAAGCTGACTAAAGTTGACTAAAGGTCTCTAGACTATGCTTCTCTTCTGTTTCCTTTGCTCTGAGTCACTCTCTGCAGTCTCTTGGTTTCAGGAACAATGGGACTGATGAGTAAATGTCTTCTGACAAAAGTCAAATCTCCCTCAGGTAGCAATGACTTTCTTAGGGTGACAAGCCTCCGCCTGACCAATCTTGAGACCATACACAGCTGGACGGCACTTTTACCAAGACTACTAGCTAACTCTGCATGCTTCTGTCTTCCCACTTTTTTTTTTCCTTTTGGCCTTTTTGAAGACCAAAAGGGTCTCCCTGTAGCCCCAGCTGTCCTGGATCTCACTCTGTAGACCAGGCTGGCCTTGAACTCACAGAGATCTACCTGCCTCTGCCTCCCAAGTGCTAGGATTAAAGGGCTATGGCACCAGGCCCGGCCGACTTCCTACTTTTTACTCCCCCCTAAGTAAGCTAAGAATTATGTCAGTTCCAGGAAACACAGAGGTAAGAAAGCTAATCTCCTTTATTTTGCTATCTACCACCACTGATTAAATTTTTTTTTGCTACCATTTCTCTTAAGTTTGGTTTCTAGGGTGAATGGTTGGACCTTATTTTCTGGGACCCCTCCACACACACACATACAGAACCAGAGTCAGGCCTAAGACTCCAGCAACCAATGCTCTGCCACACATTTGTGCTATGATGGACAGTCTCATCCCAAGTCTAAAGCACAAACACCAATCCACCATGGAGTGAAATCTCCAAAACTGACCAAAATAAAACTTTTTCCATTATAAGTCAGCTATCTCAGGCATTTGCTACAGTGACAGAAAGCTGACTAAAATGACAGGGTAAAGTATATTAGTAGATCCTAACCTACACTTACTCTAGTCTGCTAGGAGCAAACTATGAAATCCAAAACTGCTGCTGCACCTGCTACAGAAATAATTGCTAAATTTAGTGACTGTAGAAGACTTACAAAATTGTTGACCTAATGAAATATTAATAACCATGTCAGAAGTTAAGCCCAAGAGGATGTTGACAATTCTAGTGATAGCATCTAGACAATATAAGCTGATATTTATTGTACAGTTAATTGTGTACCTGACTGACATACATGTAGACACTTAAACTCTTATTATCTTTAACCAGACTGAATGCAATATATTCTACCACTACCCCTATTTTCATATGCAGACACACAAATTTCAAGAGGCAAAATAGTTCTGGGGTATTTGGGGCCAAATAAATAGAGAATCCTAGCCTGGTGTGGTGGCACATGCCTTTAATCCTAGCACTCAGGAGGCAGAGGCAGGTGGATCTTTGTGAGTTCAAGGCCAGCCTGGTCTACAGAGTGAGTTCCAGGACAGCTGGAGCTACAGGGAGACCCTGTCTTGAAAAGATCCCCCCCAAAAAAGTATAGAGAATCCTTCCCACCAATAGCTAGTGCTGTTAGCAAGGTTAAATAAATTAGATTGTAAATACCAAGATGAGGTTGCATAAAGGAATGGGAAACTGCAGGCATTAAGCAGAAACTAAAACTTCGTGGTCAAGTTTTACCCCTGGATGATTACAAAACTTATTCTCCAGGCATGGTAGTGCATGCCTTTAATTCCAGCACTTGGGAGGTGGAGGCAGACAGATCTCTGTGAGTTCAAGGCCAGCCTACATAAAGAGTTCCAGGCCAGCTGGGGCCACAGACCCTATCTCACATAGTGGCTAACAATCATCTGTAACTCCAGGTCCAGACAATCCAGCACCCTATTCTGGCCTCTGCACGCATTACATGTTTGTGGTACATCTGGATACATGCAGGCAATACACTTATACACTTAAAAAAATGTGTTGTGTAGAGTCAATTTTGTACCATTCTGCTTTCTCTGGTCCTAGGAGGTTCTAATTCCCCCAGAATATTTGCTGGGTCTCCTTCATAATAAGCTATTTCCTTGTGTGTCTTAGAATGCATCTGAGATTGCTTTGGCAGTGGAGCATCTTGTGGTCTTATTTATAGGACTGATTGTTCTTCTGGTGCTCTTTCATTTGTTGGACATTTCTGGCTGTTCCTGGTCTAGAATTCAATTGTCCAGGCAGAGATGTTCCATTGCCCTCTTCTGGGAGCTCAGAGGCAGTAAGGGCATAATGAGTCTTGGTTCATATTGAGGTCCTACTTTCAAATCTCTCTCTCTCTCTCTCTCTCTCTCTCTCTCTCTCTCTCTCTCTCTCTCTCTCTCTCAATACAGGGACTCATGTATCCCAGGCTGGCCTTGAACTTACTAAGTAGCTGAAGATGATCTTTAATTTCTAATTTTATTTCATTTTACTTTATTGTTTGCAGTGGTAGGGATTGAACCTAGGTCCTTGTACATGCTAAACAAGCACTATACCACTGAGCCACATCTCCTTAAATTTCTGATCCTTTTCCTTCCATCTCTTCTGGGATTACATATGTATACCACTATGCCAAGTTTATGCAGCATTGGAGATAGAACCCAGAGCTTCATGTATGCTAGGCAAGCACTCTACTAAATAAGTGACATTACTGGCCTCTAAAATCTCATCTTTTTAAAATTACATTTTTGGGTAATTTCATACATGAATATAATGCATTTAACTCAAATTCACACCCCTTAACAACTCCCTCAACCTCCTCCACGGTCCCCCACATCTCCCTCCTACTTCATGTCCTCCTCCTCCTCTTCTTCTTCTTCTTCTTATTATTATTATTATTCTTCCTCTTCCTCTTCCTCTACTTTCTTCTCTTCTTCCTCCTCCTCTTCCTCCTTGTTCCCACAAAGAGAGAGAGAGAGAGAGAGAGAGAGAGAGAGAGACCAAAAAATATCATATGTTGAGGTGAAGCAAACACTAAATCCAAAACACTTGTTTTCCTGTAGGGAATTAGCAAATTAAAAGAAAAAAAAATGAGTTTTGAAATCCTAAGTAAAAGAAGACCCATCCATGATCATAATAGTGAATGACACAGGTGATGTATTTCTCATTCAAGCTCCTGGAGTATGTAGAATCTGTTGTGTATGCCTATTTGTATGACCAGCATATGAATCTGCTTGAGATTATGGACTACAGAAAGACCATTGAGGGACTCCATAATATTAAGAAGAGAAAGTTAAATGGTATTTAGATTTTTTGTTTTGTTTTGTTTGAGACAGGAACTCTCTGTAGCCCCAGCTGGCCTAGAACTTACTATGTAGACCAGGCTAGCCTATGTCTCTGTGAGATATACCTGACTTAGCCTCCTGAATGCTGGGCTAAAGGCACGTGCCACTCTACCCAGTTAAGTATTTAAGATTTTAAAACACTTTGAGTCTGTTGTAGTTAACTCTTTAACTATCCTTCTAACCCTAGCAGCGAATTTATAGGTAATTACTCTGATCTGAACAAGAACAGAAAAAAGATTTGATCAGGTGTATTTATCTATAGCACTGGTAAATAACTGAATCCCAGAGGCACTGTTACATTCAGCCACACCTAAGTCACAGAGTCAGATTTGTTTGTTTGTTTGTTTGTTTGTTTGTTTGGTCTTTTTGAGATAGGATCTCGCCAAAGCCCAACTGGCCTCAAACTTACAGAAATCCACTTGCCTCTGCCCCCCAAGTGCTGGGATTAAAGGCTTGTGCCACCATGCCTGGCTGTCAGATTGGTTTAATAGAAAACTTTTATGTAGTTCCTTGTATTAAAATAGCTGTGCATAAGACGGGTATGGTGGCACCCACCTTTGATCTCAGCACTTGGGAGGCAGAGACAGGTAGATCTCTGTTAGTTCAAGGCCAACCTGGTCTATATAGAGAGTTTCAGATGAGCTGGTGCTACAGAAAAACCCTGTCTCAAAAAGGCCAAAATAAATAAATAAATAAATAGTAAAAATATACATATATAGGAATGAAACTTTGTCTGGCTTGAGGCAAGGACATGCAAAACCTGTCCTGAGAACCTCTGAGAGTTATCTGATATCTCTATGGAAATTCAGTTGTCTCTGTGGGTTATCTATAGCTCCATAAGGTTGGGATAGTGCAGTGTTTTTCCTGCCTCGCCTATCTCTGCAAAGTTCCAGAACCGGATGGCCCCGTCCCTTGAGGTATTGAGCAAAATGTCACACCTCTAGTTTACTGGTTGCACAAACAGGAGCTCTGCAGCCCCCCATAGGAGCTGTTGTAGTTTGTCTTTCCATTGCTGTGACAAAACACTCTGACACCAACTTGGGGAGGAAAGGGTTTATTCAGCTTACATCTCCTGGTTCACAGTTCATCACTCAGGTAGCACAAGGCAGGAACTCAGGGCAGGACCCTGGAGGCAGGAGCTGAAGCACAGGCCATGGAGGAATGCTGTCCACTGGCTTGCTCTCTACTGGCTTGCTCTCTGGCTCATGCCCAGCCTGCCTTCTTATACTGTCACTGCTCAACAATCAAGACAATACTCCACAGATGTGGCCACAGGCCAATCCAATGGAGCCAATTCCCCAACTGAGGCTCCCTCAACCCAGGTGTGTCAAGTTGACACTAAAGCTATCCAGCACAGGAGCCAAGGTGGCTTGCCCTTCCCTTTCACCTGCCCCCCGCTTCCTTGCCCAGAGCACAGTAGCTTTTAGTTTATAAACCCACTGCTGGCATGAATAAAACTGAGTCTATCACCCAGACTTTCTCTGAGTCTGTGTCTTTCTTTTCCCAACTTTCTGTGGTTCCCTCCCCTCTCCTTGCCAGAAGCTCAGCCTAGGAACTGTTAGCCTGCTGGCTTGCAGCCTCATGAAGCTGCCAGCCTCATTCTAGAAGAGAAGAACATGGTGTGGATTGCAGCCACACATGATTAAAGGATCAACAGACTATGTATATTTTTTTTTATTTAGGTATGGTTGCTTTATTCAGACTATGTATATTTAACTGACATACATATATATCTTTTTTTCTTCAAGTGTTATAGTGTGATACTTTTTTTTTTTTTTTTTTGAGATAGGGTCTCCCTATAGCCCCAGCTGGCTTGGAACTCACTCTGTAGACCAAGCTGGCCTTGAACTCACAGAGATCTGCCTGCCTCTGCCTCCTGAGTGCTAGGATTAAAAGCGTGCACCACCACACCCAGCAAGTGTTGTAGTCTGTTGTAGCACAGATTCTGGAGAGACTGTTGGGACAAGCATGTTGTTTGGCTTTCTTATAGTCCAGCATCATATCACCTATTTAGCTCAGCTCTCACAGAATCTCAGTCTGATCATCTTCAAACACTGTATTTTCCACACTCCTCATTACATCCTATCATATAGCATGCATAAAATGCTCAAAATGAGGGCTGGAGAGATGGCTCAGTGGTTAAAATCATTGACTGCTCTTGCAGAGGACCCAGGTTCAATTCCTAGCACCCACATGGCGGCTAAGAACCATCTTTAACTCCAGTTCCAGGGGAATCTGATGCCTTCTTCTGACCTCCAAGGCATTGCATGACATAGGTGCACCAGCCTACATGCAGACAATATACTCATACACATAAAAAATAATAAATAAAAAATTTATTTAAAAAATGCTCAAAATGTTAGTGGGCACTAGAAAGAATAAGATGTGGTAGGCATTATAGGGATAATGCCTGGGTTACATGTGACCAAATGACTGTAACATAACTTTTTTTTTTTTGTATTTTTGAGATAGGGTCTCCCTTTTAGTACCAGCTGTCCTGGAGCTCGCTCTATAGGCCAGGCTGGCCTTGAACTCACAGAGATCCTCCTACCTCTGCCTCCCAAGTGCTGGGATTAAAGGCAGGCACCACCATGCCCAGCTTTGTAACATAACTCATGATAACAGCACAAATTGTGGTTTCTCTTCATGAATGTATTCCAAACTAGAGTTATGAAACTAGAGGTTAAATGGTCTAATGTAGTAAATGAGAATTGTCTTATGTTCTTTGCTTTTTTTGTTTTCATCATGTAATTTGTTTCTGTCAGGCAACCAGAACCTGGAAAGTGTAAAGGCACTAACTAAAGCTGGGGCCTTTGTTCACAATAGGTGTGCTCAGCAACGGTGCTGATGCAATTATGCCCCCACTCCCACCCCAAGCTGTGGAAAAGGGCTCTGGAAGTCACTCGACAAGACAAGCCACCTATGCCACCCTCTCAGGCATTTGCATTCTAGTGTGGAAACCAGTGGGACTTAAGTGTACTTTGTTCCCAAGAAACACTGAGTGGGGTGTGGTCTGTATGCCACAGGCATTCTTGGTACTCAAGATCACTTCCTTGAATGATGTAAAGGAAGTGAAAACTTCACTTTCTCTCAGAACAGCAACAACAATAACAAAAGCCAAACAGTAAAAGGTAAGCCTGGATATGTGACAATTTTGACAACAAAACCAGAAGCTTTAAAGTATTAACTGTTATTTGTATTTGAAGGAACCAAAAGTTAAACAGAACTATCCAAAAACTTCTCCTAAATAAACATTTAAAATAAGGTGATTGGGGCTAGAGAGATGGCTCAGTAGTTAAGAGCACTGACTGCTCTTTCAGAGAACCTGGGTTCTATTCCCAGCACCCACACGGTGGCGCATGCCTTTAATCCCAGCACTTGGGAGGCAGAGGCAGGTGGACCTCAGTGAGTTCAAGGCCAACCTGGTCTACATAGCAGGCTCCAGGCCAGCTGGGACTCAAAGGAGACCCTGTCTCAAAAAAACAAAACAAAACAAAAAAACAACACAGCTACAGGGAGACCCTGTCTCAGAAACACCAAAAATAAACAAATAAATAAATAAATAGTGATTAAGTAAATATACATAAATAGGTAGATAAATTTAATAGCACAGAGAGAGGACTGTCAAATGAAATCATCTACACATGTACTTACTGTACTAAGGTGAGAGAATCTATAGATCACTTAAGACATATTGGTAAAGAATCACAGGCTAAATGACAAGCTAGAAAAAATTATGTGTTGCCAGGCATGGTGGTGCATGCCTTTAATCCCAGCACTTTAGGAGGCAGAGGCAGGTAGATCTCTATGAGTTCAAGGCCAGCCTCGTATACATAGTGAGTTCCAGAACAGCTGGGGCTACAGTGACAAAAAAAAAAAAAAAAAAAAAAAGAAAGAAAGAAAGAAGAGAAAGAAAGGAAGAAAGAAAATGTTAATGCAATGCTTCATCCTCTTTTTAGGGTGTGGTCTTGTTTGTTCACTTACGGTACATTAATATTATTGAAAAATAAAAAAGCCAAATAAACAAGTAACCAAATAAATAAATAAATAAACCAAGCCAGGCATGATGAATGACACATCTTTTGATCTCAGCACTCGGGAGGCAGAAACAGGTGGAGTCTCTGTGAGTACAAGCCCATGCGCTCGTATACATAGTGAGTTCCAGAACAGCTGGGGCTACAGGGAAAAAAAAAAAAAAAAGAGAGAGAGAGAGGAGAGAGAGAAGAGGAGAGGAGAGAAAGAAAGAAAGAAGAAAGAAAGAAAGAAAGAAAGAAAGAAAGAAAGAAAGAAAGAGAAAGAAAGAAAATTATGTAATGCAATCCTTCATCTCTCTTTTTAGGTGTTGGTCTTGTTTTGTTCACTTATGGTACATTAATATTACTGAAAAAGGATGTATAGCCTTGTCTAAATAAACAAGTGACTAAATAAATAAATAAACAAGTGACCAAAGCCAGGCATGGTGATGCACGTCTTTACTCTTAGCACTCGGGAGGCAGAAACAGATGGATCTCTGTGAGTTCAAGGCCAGCCTGGTCTACATTGTGAGTTCCAGGCCGGCTGGGGCTAAGGGACGACCCTGTCTAGAAAAGACAAAACACAAACAAAACAAACAAAACAAAACAAAAAAAGTCTGGTTGGAGAGATGGCTCAGTGTAGAGCACTGGTGTTCTTACAGAAGACCTGGGTTCAAATCCCAGCACCCACAATTGGCAGCTAACAACTGTCTGTAACTCCATTCTCAAGGGAACTTCTAACTAGCCCTCTTCTGTCCTCCTCAGGCATTGCAGACATGGGTGCACTTAAACACACACAGACCTAACACTCATACACATGAAATAAAAATAAAGGAAAGGGGGCTGGAGAGATAGCCTAGCAGTTACGAGTGCCGACTGCTATTGCAGAGGACCCGGGTTCGATCCCTAGCACCCACATGGCGGCTGAGAACCATCTGTAACTCCAATTCCAGGAGAACTCCAGTTCCAGGGGAATCCGACGCCCTCTTCTGACCTCCGTGGCATTGCACGACATGGGTGCACAAACCTACATGCAGACCATACAATCAGACACATAAAAAAAAATAATAATAAAATTTTTTAAAAAAGGAAAGAAAAATGTTAAAAAATTAAATAAAAAAAAGTCTTTAGTGACTAGCTCAGTTTCAATAAAACTACAGCTAGTAAATTTCTTACCACTAATACTCAAATACAGTATCTTTTGAGATCCAGTCATAGCCTGTAAATTTGTAAAAGTCAGCAAATCACAGCAGAGCTCTACAAAATCCAAGTATGGGCTGGAGAGATGGCCTAGCGGTTAAGAGCGCCGACTGCTCTTGCAGAGGACCCGGGTTCGATCCCCAGCACCCGCATGGCGGCCGAGAACCGTCTGAAACTCCTATTCCAGGAGAACTCCAGTTCCAGGGGAATCCGACACCTGTTCTGGTTTGTCTTTCATTG
The DNA here is from genome assembly GCA_009823505.1 of Rhizomys pruinosus. NCBI lineage: Eukaryota > Metazoa > Chordata > Mammalia > Rodentia > Spalacidae > Rhizomys > Rhizomys pruinosus. The sequence continues at coordinate 712,172 of VZQC01008874.1, forward strand.
CTGTGACAAACACTCTGACCAGACACCAACTTGGGGAGGAAAGGGTTTATTCGCTTACATCTCCTGGGTTCACAGTTGATCACTCAGGGAGCCAAGGTAAGAACATCAGGGCAGGACCTGGAGCAGGAGCTGAAGCACAGGCCATGGAGGAATGCTGTCCATGGCTTGCTCCTGGCTGCTCCTGGCTTGCTCTCTGGCTCATGCCCAGCCTGCCTTCTTATACGTCACTGCTCACAATCAAGACAATACCCACAGATGTGGCCACAGGCCAATCCAATGGAGCAAATTCCCCAATTGAGGCTCCTCAACCCAGGTGTGTCAAGTTGACACTAAAGCTATCCACACAATTGACCTTTTCAACTTGACACACAAAACACATCACTATTAAACCACCACCTTTCCAGTTTCCCTTCCCAAAAATTGATGTTAACATGAATCACAACCTAAGACAGTAACAACCTCAAAAACCTCCACAGTCCTTAAAAGTCCAAACACTTAAATTCACAGTCGTTAAAAGTCTTTAAACTGTGGGCTGCTGTAAATCCAAAACAAGTACTGTCTTATTTCAAAGGGAAGAATCAGGCACTCTCAAACAAAACCTAAGTCCAGCAAGTAGCTCAAGGCTGGACACCTGGGATTCACATCACGATCTTCTGGGCTCCAAAGAGTCTCGGCAGCTCCCCCTCTCCGACACTGCCGTCCGTGGCACACCATCTCGCAGGCCCAGGCCGACTCCATTCTACACCTACCGCTGCTCTTGGTGGTCGTCCCAGGGTACCGGCATCTCCAAAAAGCTGGGGTCGCTACTGAAACTAGGCAGCACCTTCACCAATGGTCTCTTCTGACCTCCTGGTGCAAAGCCTCAGCTTCTCTCCATGACCCCTGCAATCCTGGGGTCTTCACAGCAACCGAGGTGCACTTTCCACCAATGGTCTTTCCTGACTCTCACAGTGCCAAGCCTCGGCTCTCTCTGTGACCCCCTCAAATTTCAACACCGGAACATATAGGAGACTCTTACACATTACCAAGTCCGGCTTCTGGCTCGAGATGGAGGCTCAGGCCCTTCTGGACCAGCTTCTGTGTGCTGACCCTTGAAATATTCTCCCCAGAAGATTTCACCTCAGTGATGCTGGTCTTCTTGTTACTTACAGCTGATTTTTCAGCCCCAGCTAACCAGCATCAATTGCCCAGTACCACAAAAGTTTCACTTCAGGTTCTGGTCTCTTGTTACTTACAGTGATTCTCCACAGCCCCAGCTGACCAGAATCCACAGATTACACAGTCCTGATGATTCTGCTTCTTTGAAACTAGAACTTCACAAGCCAGGCCTCCATCTTCCTACAACTCCTTCAGCAAAACTGCTCCAAGCTCCACAGCAACAACTTTAGGCATTCAATGATCTTCCCAGCCCAAAGTTCCAAACGCCTCCACAATCCTTCCCCAAACACCAGGTCAGGTCTGTACAGCAATACCCCACTGTCTGGTACCAATTTCTGTCCTGGTTTGTCTTTCCATTGCTGCTACAAAACACTCTGACCGACACCAACTTGGGAGGAAAGGGTTTATTCGCTTACATCTCCTTGTCACAGTTCATCACTCAGGGAGCTCCAGGTAGAACTCAGGGCAGGAACCTGGAGGCAGGAGCTGAAGCACAGGCCATGGAGGAATGCTGTCACTGGCTTGCCCTGGCTTGCCTACTGGCTTGCTCTCTGGCTCATGCCCAGCCTGCCTTCTTATACTGTCACTGCTCAACAATCAAGACAATACACCACAGATGGGCCACAGGCCAATCCAATGGAGCAAATTCCCCAATTGAGGCTCCCTCAACCCAGGTGTGTCAAGTTGACACTAAAGCTATCCAGCACAACCTCTTCTGACCTCCGCGGCATTGCACGACATGGGTGCACACACTTGCATGCAGACAGTACATTCATACACATACAGAAAAAAAAAAAAATCCAAGTATACAGGAGCTCAGTTACCTTCAGACTTTGACCTGGAGTTTGGTTATTTTCACTCGCATCCTGTTTTTGCTGTGCATTCCCAGTGAGACCATGGGCAAGTCAAACTTTTTTGAGTCTTAGTCTTTACTTAACAAACATAGCTGGTGATAGGGCTTATTTGGGTTGTTATAAAGTTGTAAAGGTTCAATACATTCTAAAACAGTGTTTGTTTAACAAATATCATAGTAGTTACTATTTTATTACCACACTGTGGCCTGCTCTGCTGTTTGCTGTGGGGGTTGTTTGAAGAAAATTTCTAGGAGACTTTCTTGGAAGAAAATGCAGACTACTATTGTTTAAAAAAAAGTAAACCAGGCGGAGCCGGGTGTGGTGGCGCACACCTTTAATCCTAAGGGACTCGGAAGGCAGAGCAGTGGATCTTATTGTCGAGTTAAGGCCAGCCCTGTCCTCACAGGAGTGAGTTCCAGGACCAGCTGGGGCTACAGGGAGACCCTGTCTCGAAAAGACAAAAAAAAAAAAAAAAAGTAAACCAGGCGGGCTGGAGAGATGACCTAGCGGTTAAGAGTACCGACTGCGGGCTGGAGAGATGGCCTAGCGGTTAAGAGCGTGGACTGCTCTTACAGAAGACCTGGGTTCGATCCCCAGCACCCACATGGTGGCCAAGAACCGTCTGTAACTCCAATTCCAGGAGAACTCCAGTTCCAGGGTAATCTGACGCCCTCTTCTGACCTCCGCGGCATTGTACAGCACGGGCGCACAAACCTACATGCAGACAATACATTCACACACATTAAAAAGAAAAAAAAAAAAAAAGAGGACTTGGGTTCGATCCCTAGCACCCACATGGTGGCTAAGAACCGTCTGTAACTCCAATTCCAGGAGAACTCCAGTTCCAGGGGAATCCGAGACCTTCTTCTGACCTCCGCGGCATTGTACGACACAGGTGCACAGAGCTACATGCAGACAGTACATTCATACACATAAATAAATAAATAAATAAATAAATAAATAAATAAATAAATAAAAGTAAATCAGGCATGCCAGGCGTGGTGGCGCACGCCTTTAGTCCTAGCACTCGGGAGGCAGAGGCAGGCGGATCTTTGTGAGTTCAAGGCCAGCCTGGTCTACAGAGTGAGTTCCAGGTCAGCTGGGGCTACAGGAGACCCTGTCTCGAAAAGACAAAAAAAAGTAAACCAGGCATGTGTGTGTGTGCACACGAAGATATGCACATACATACACTGGCATGCACACACACATGCACACACATACATTTTCAGTTTGCTGACTGTAGTAAGCACAGATCTCAAACATTTACATTTTGCCCTCACATGCCCTGAGACAAAAATTTCTGAAAGGAAAATTTCTGCCAAAGGACCCACAGTCAAATGTTTGCCAACTTGATTTCCTAAGGCTCTTGCTTGTCTACTGAGTCACCTCTTCAGGTTGGTGGTCTTTCATCAAGTGACGGGCCCCTGCATTGCGGGAGAGGGCATATGAAGATTTCTTAAGGTTGTTTCCTGTGGCATGCAGCTGCTGTTGAGGTTGGTCAGAGCAGAAGGTCAAGCAAAAGCTCTGATCACAAATTCTAGAATGTTCTCCAAGGCTGTTGCCCAGTATAGAGTTCTTGCCTAGCATGCTCAAAGGTCATGGGTTCAACTTCCAACACTGGAAAGAATAAATAAAGAGAAATAAAGTAAGCAAATGTCATTGGATAAATAAAGTCCAGGATAGAATTGAGCAACAAAGAGATGGAGAGCTTAGGCAGGGCAAAACTGAAAGACAACACAGGAAGAATGAAGTAGATCAAGGAAAAAAAATCAGAATAAAAAGAAAGAAAAAGTCAAAGAAATACTTCATGGACCCAGGTTATGTTCCAAGCATCCACAAGGTGGCTAACAACCATGTATAACTCCGGTTCCAGGGGATCTGAGGGCATTTCAGGCATTGGGCAACACAGCTGGTGCATTTACATGCATGCAGGCAAAACATTCATGCATATAAAACATAATAAATAAAATTTTAAAATTTTAAAAAATGAACATTAGCTGATATAACAGTGACTACGGTGATAGCAGTTCTCAACTTTGGCTGTACATAGGAAGCAACTGAGAAATTACGAACATAAACACTGATACCTGTCTCCCACCCCAAGAAATCAAATTCTGTATTTGAATGGAATGTACCCTGATCATGGAGTGTTTCAAAATCTCCCCAGGAGAGTCTTATACATGTAAAATGTGAAAAACCAAAAACCTTGCTCCTGACAAGCAGAGGCCATAGGCAGGTAGCACAGATCTTCCCTGGAAGTCCTATTAGAAAGGCATTGAATTAGAATCTAGATTTCCCCAGGACCATGCGCCTTGCAGGCATAGTAAGGTCTGAGAAGCAAGCAGTGCTCTGAGGAATTCCTGTCAGTCTTCATTTTTGCCTTTCTCTGATGTTAGACTGTAATTCTGTGGCTAATCAAAGATGAAAGAAAAATCTCAGCTTTCATTCTCTAAAACTCAGGGAAACACTTTCATGTCTAAGACATTTGGTAGGATCACAATGGATGATAGGAGGTTAGATCCATCCAGGTAAGATTAGTAGACAAAATGTAGGACACCCAAATAAAAATGAATGTCAGATGAACAATTCTCTTTCTTGTGTGTGAAAGTATGTCCCAAATATCACATGAAATGCATGTAGCCTAAAAAAAAGTATTCATTGTTTATACAAAAACCAAATTTATCTGCATATCCTGTATATTTATCTGCTAAATCTGGCAGCCAGAACATGCTCCCAGGAGACTCTCTGCTCTCTAGGCTCTGTCAGTGGAAAGTGGGAAACAATACCATACATGGCCAGGCTGCTGACCCCCAAGCTGTCTAGACTAATTGACTGTGATGTTGTTTCTCAGCAGCCCACACAGCCAAGACTCTGACTTCCCCAAGCCAGGCTGGTGACTCATTCAGCTAAGAGAGTAATGGGGAATTTTCCTGCCGACTCAGGAAGACATGAATCTTGGCACAAGCTTTTCCTTGCATCTAAATCAAAAACGGGGGAAAATCCAAAGTAAATGCCAAGTACAGGAAAATATATTAAAATATATTAACATGAAAGAATTGGCAAATTAATCATGTGTCAGGTGATACTTTAACAAGACATTGTCAGGTTTACTCAGCTCTTGTCAGCTATACATTTTTCTTGAGGATAGTTCGAGGAATGCCTTGTATTTTATTTTCCTGATCCTGAATCATCTGTAGCTATAGCACTAAGTTCTTGGAACCGAGTTGTGGGTGTGGTCTGGATGGATGGCCTCCCTCTGTTCCTAACACATAACAAATTTTGCAGCCTTGGGTAGGTCTGGGATCTCAGTCCTTCCCCTGAAATGAGCATTTGCTTTACACTCAGTCCCTGACTTCTCAGGTTTGGCATCAGTCCTTCTTTATTCTGTCCACCATCTTTGTTTTATTCATTTTAATTTTTGGTTATTCTGTGTGTCTTGGTTGGGACAGTTTTAGACACAGTTTTATTGTTCCAGCCTTGGCCCACCATAAATCAAGGATGACCCAGAACTCCTCATCTTCCTGCCTCTACCTCCAGAGTATTACAGGTGTGTGCCACTATTTGAGCCTCCTCTTCATGTTTGATTAGACCTTTTGCTGTGTCAAAATCCCTCAAGGACAAGTTATGGCAGAATTTGAAACTAAGTTTACATTATCCAATTCTGACTTTATGTTTTGTGTTTTGAAATTATTATTCTGTTAAAGTAGCAAGAAAGGTATAGGTAGAGCCCTAACTTTCAGTTTTGTCTGATCACCTGGTCATAGGACAACCCCTAGGAAGGCTAGTTCATTTTATCTCATGCTCTAGAGATTGGCAGAATAATGAACACATTGATGAGATGATCAACTTTTTCTTATCAGGAATCCCCACCCCTTGGGGCAGTTGCTTTCTGACCTGGCCACAGACTTACAGCTTTTCACAAGTCTGCCGGTTTTCTGGATTCTTCAGAAAAGTGTGAGCGCTCCTTTTCTTCTTTCTATCTCTTTTCTAAGCATGCTTTCCTTAACACGTTGGGATGCCCCAAACATTTTGGTCTTTCTTACTCTGTCTTTAAAGCTCCCTGCCATGCAGCTGCTGCTCTGCCATATCTCAGACCCCCATGTCAGCTCTAGACCAGCATGGCCTCATGGCTCCTTTTTCCTTCTCTTCCCCCTTGCCCCCCCGTTTTCCTGCTCAAGGCTGCTACTGAGCTTTACAACTTGTAGACCCTGAATAGTTTTCTTTTAAACTGTAATTAATTGTCTTAAGCTTCTTTCTGAGTCTATTTTCTTTTTTAAAGTCTATTTTACTTATTAGTTTTGTTTTATGTGTTCTGCCTGCTTGTATGTAAGTGTATCCATGTCATGTAATAACTTTGGAGGCCAGAAGAGGGCACTGGATCCCGTGTAACTGGAGTTACAGCTGCTATTAGCTGCCATGTAGGTGTTGGAATCAAATCTGAGTCCTCTGGAAGAAGAGCAAATGTTGTTACCCCGTGAGCCATCTCTCCAGCCCCTTGAATCCCTTCTTGAATTTATTGGGACTAAGATCCTTAAGGGCCCCTGTTCTCCCCTGTGTCATCACCAGGAATGATAAACACAAAGGCACAGGAGTCAAAGGCCAAAGTTGACTTGAAAATTTTTAATAAAGGCTAGATACAGTGGACAGAAATACAGTCAGTAAATTCTGAGAGAGAGAGAGAGAGAGAGAGAGAGAGAGAGAGAGAGAGAGAGAGAGACTGCTGAATAGGAAAATGAGGTCCTTTTTTTGGGGGGGTCTTTGAACTCACAAAGATCCACCTGCCTTTGCCTCCTGAGTGCTGGATTAAAGGTGTTCACTACCACGCCCAGCTACATGAGGTCCTTTTTTTAAAAAAAATTTTTTTTAGCATTTTTTCTTTTCTTTACTTTGATTTCATGTGTATGAGTGTTATATCTGCATATGTTTAAGTGCACGCATGTCATGCAATGCCTGAGGAGGACAGAAGAGGGTGTTAGATCTCCTGGAAATGGAGTTACAGACAGTCGTTAGCTGCCATGTGGGTCCTGGGATTTTAACCCGGGTCTTCTATAAGAAGAACCATTGCTCTTAACCACTGAGCCATCTCTCCAGCCTGGAATGAGGTCCTTTAATTCAAGGGAGTAAACCTAACCAAGAAAGTGAAAGACCACTGCAAGGAAAACTTTAAAAAGCTGAACAAGGAAACTGAAGAAAATACTAGATGAGGGGCTGGAGAGATGGCCTAGCAGTCAAGAACGCCGACCGCTATTGCAGAGAAACGGGGTTCGATCCCCAGCACCCACATGGAGCTGAGAACCGTATTTAACTCCAGTTCCAGAGGAATCTGACACCCTCTTCTGACTTCCGCTGCATTGCACGACATGGGTGCACAAACCTAGCAAAACAAAAAAAAAAAAAAAAAAAAAAATAATAATTAAAAAAAAAATAACTAAATAGAATGAAAACCTCCTATGCTTGTGAGTTAAAAGAATTGATAATCTGAGGAATTAGAGATAGCTGGAAGAAACACCTTAGAAGTGTTCAACATCACTAATACCTTTAAGGAAATGAAAATCAAAACCACTCTTAAGATATCATCTTACTCCATAAGAATTGGCTCAGGATCAAGAAAAACAAATGATACCAAGTACTGGAGAGGTTGTGGGAGAAAGGGGAAGCACTCATCCACTGCTGGTGGAATATAAACTTATACAGCCACTATGGGAAGCAGTGTGGAGAACCCTTGGAGACTTGGAATGAACTTGCCACCCAACCCAGCCATACCAACTCCTAGGCATGTACCTCAAGACTCACCCCACCACAGAGATACATGCACAACCATTGTTATATTTCAGCTCTCTTCACAATGCAAGGAACCAACCTAAATGCCCCTAAACTGATGAAGTGGATAGAGAAAATGTGGTACATCTATACAATGGAGTTCTATGTAGCAGTAAAGAAAGATGGCATCTGCAGGGCATGGTGGTGCATGCCTTTATCCTACATTTGTGAGGCAAGAGCAGGTGGATCTTTGTGAGTTCAAGGCCCGCCTGGTCTACAGAGTGATTCCAGGACAGCTGGGTCTACCAGGAGACCTGTCTCAAAAGACCAAAAAAAAAAAAAAAAAAAAGATGACATCATGAGCTTGCAGGAAAATGGCTGGAAGTAGAGGACATCATGCTGAGTGAGATTAACACGTCCCAGAAAAACAAATGACGAATGGTATCCCTTCATCTGTGGATGTAGTGCCAAGTACTTAGTTGTAAGTATTTCTTGTGCATGGACCCTTGAACTTTTGTCCAAGCAGTTGGGAGTGATGCATTTGGAAAACAACAGCAACAAACAACAACAACAGAAAGGACTGCATCAAAGGAACTGACTGAAAGTGAGCATTACTCAAAACAGTCACTTCCACATGGAGAATATTGAGAAAGACTGAGAAAGAGATGAAAAGCTGTTTGGAAAATGCATGAGCTCTGGTGGGGTGTGGGGATAGGGTGTGTGACACAGGTCTAGATTTGATAAAAAATAAATAAAAAAATTGGTAAAAAAAAAAAAGAGATTACATTTACACTGACCACCGGAGGGGGGGAAAAGAATTGATAATGGGAAAATAGCTGTACTATAAAAAGCAATCTATTGGGGACTGGAGAGATAGCCTAGCGGTCAAGAGCACCAACGCTCTTGCAGAGGACCCAGGTTCGATCCCCAGCACCCACATGGCAGCTACGAACAGTCTGTAACTCCAATTCCAGGAGAACTCCAGTTCCAGGGGAATGCGAGACCCTCTTCTGACCTCTGCGGCATTGCACGACACGGGTGCACAGACCTGCATGCAGACAGTACATTCATACACATAAAAAGATAAATAATAATAATAAAAAAATTAAAAAAATAAATAAAAAGCAATCTATTGATTCATTTAAACATCCATCAAGATTCCAATGCTAGTCTTTAAACAAATAGAAAAAACAATATTATAATTCATGTGGCAGCGCATGGAAGTGGTCTTCAGAATACCCTTGAAGAACATATCCTGGCAAGATTTCCTTCCGCACAGAGGAGGCCAGAAGCAGCCAGCCCTATAACTGTGCACTGCCTTTGAACGGAGTTGTACAGTGCACATGTGTGTCTTCATCACTATACCCAGTGTCCCAAGTATAGACAAAAGTATCCTTTCAAATGTTCATATGAAAACAGTCATGCACACACATTGTACTGAGGTCCTCTGGAAGGAGGAGTTTTATTAGACTGGCATTCACAATCTGTGTTGGGTATCTCACCACAGCTGTCTGCACAGTGGAGGTGCTAAAAATCCCATAGCAGCTCAATCATGAACTGGATGCCTTACCAATCCCGATGTAGTGTGCGTCCTGGGGGGGGGGGGTCCTAGAGAACCACTAGTCTTCAGTACATGTCGGAAACCCAAAGAAGCTGGATTCTGATGGAGAAAAAGGAGGACAGCAGCAGTGGCAGTAGCAGAGTGGTTACAGTCACCAGCAAGGACTGCTTCTCTCAGACCTCTACTGGAAGGTGCTGCCCACGATGGTGGAGGCTCTTTCCCCTTCAATTAAATCCTTCCTGGAAATATTCTCCCAGACCCACTCAGAGCTTGTCTCTTAGGTGATCTCAGATCTAAACAAGCTGACAATCAAGAATAGCCAGCAAATACATACACTTTAAAAATGGAAACAAAAAAGATTTATTTCTAACTAGGGAGATGGTTCTCTCAGTAAAGTGCTTGTTACACAAGCATGCAGACCATAATTTGGATTCCCAGCACACACGTACATGTACACCTCCATGCATGCATGCATGCACATACACACAACATGGACAGGTACATACATACACACACACAAACAAGAGTATTCTGTTCCTCTTCATTTACTTAGTGCACATTATCATGGTAGGAATCAAATGAAGGAACATCAGGAACATTCCCCAAGAAAGGATATTTTGTGGGAAACTTCAACTAAAACCGATATGGGGTAAAGTTTTGAAGTTAAAGGCTAAGTATTCAAATTTTAGTCAAGGGCTAGAGAGATGGTATGGTAGTTTGAATGAGAGTGTCCCCCATAGGCTTTAGGTATTCAGAATTTTTTTTTTATGTGTATGAATGTACTGTCTGCATGTAGGTTTGTGCACCTGTGTTGTGCAATGCCTCAAAGGTCAGAAGAGTGTGTCGGATTCCCCTGGAACTGGAGTTAAAGACAGTTCTCAGCCACCATGTGGGTGCTGGGGATCAAACCCGGGTCCTCTGTAAGAGCAGTCGGTGCTCTTAACCACTAGGCCATCTCTCTAGCCCTATATTCAGAAATTTTGTTCCCACTGTTCTGGGAGATCTTAGAAGGTGTGGCCATGGTGGAGGAAGTACGTCATTGGGGGTGGGCTTAGTGAGTTTAACAAGCCTTGTAGTCTTCAGTCTCTCTCTCTCTCTCTCTCTCTCTCTCTCTCTCTCTCTCTCTCTCCACTTCCTGTCCTCATTGTGAGATGTGAACTTTGGCTTTGTGTTCCAACCCCGGCCACCATGCCTCTCACCACAATGGCCTCTAATTCCCTGGAACCGTCAATCATAAGCTCAAATAAACTCTTCCTTTTATAAGTTCCCTTGACCATGGTGGTTTTATCACAGCAACAGAAAAGTGACTAATACAGATGGCTTAACAGTTAAAAGCACTGGGTACTCTCACAGGACTAGGGTTTAGTTTCCAGCACCCGCATGCTGGTTAACAACCATCCATAACTCCAGTTCTAGAGGATCTATTACCCTCTTCTGGCCTCTGAGGGGATTCCCCAGGCACAGGTGCATTTACATACATGCAGGCAAAACATTCATACATTAAAACAAAATACAGGTGGGCGTGACGGCACATGCCTTTAATCCTAGCACTCAGGAGGAAGAGGCAGGCAGATCTCTGGGAGTTCAAATCCAGCCTGGTCCACATAGCAGAGTTCCAGGAAAGCTGGAGCTACAAGAGACCCTGTCTCAAAAAAGAAAAAAGAAAAGAAAAGAAAAAAAAAACAAACAAACACCAAAAAACTAGTCAAGTTGAAGCAGTAGTGGGGAAAAAGTGAAGTTGTGTTGTTTGTTGTCTGCTTGTTTGAGACAAGGTCTTCTTGTATCCCCAGATAGCCTGAAACTTGCTATGTAGACTAGGCTGGCTTCAAGCTCATAGAGATCCTCATGCCTTTGCTTTCCGAGTACTGGGATTAAAGGCATATGTCACCATATCCAGCTAAAATTGCAGATTTTTTGAACTACATGAATGTCAGGAGAATAGGGAGTGACACTGTGGTGTGATGTGGTAAGTGGAGAATAATATGAACTGAAGGTGAATATTCCAGAACACCACTATGGGAAGAGGAAAGTGAATCTGCTTGAGCAAAGTCTCCAGGTCTTTTCCTTACTTGTGGGTTCCCATCCAATCTGCATCTGATCACTGCATCTGAGATGTCTTCAGCCAGGTCTTTGGTCAAACTTGGTGGTGGTACTTTGGGAGCCTCTGGGACCTGCTTTATCAGTCTTATATGTGTGAATTCTGTCTGTTATGGAGAAANCCATGCCTCTCAACCACAATGGCCTCTAATTCCCCTGGAACCTGTAATCAGAAGCTCAATAAAACTCTTTCCTTTATATACCTTGGTTATGTTTTATCATAGCAACAGAAAAAAAAAAAAAAAAAAAGTGACTAATACAGATGGCTTAACAGTTAAAAGCACTGGGTACTCCTGCACAGGAACTAGGGGGTTTAGTTTTCCCCAGCACCCATGGGGGGTGGGGTAACAACCATCCATAACTCCAGTTCTAAGAGGATCTATTTACCCTCGTTCTGGGGGCCTCTGAGGGGATTCCCCAGGCACAGGTGCATTTACCAGACATGAAGGCAAAACAGTCATACAGTGTCGTGGGGTGGGTGTGGTTTTTTTGGGGGGTAGGTTTTTGGGGGTGAAAAAAAAAAAAAAAAAAAAAAAAAAAAAAAAAAAAAAAAAAAAAAAAAAAAAACAAAAAGAACACCCACCCCCAAACACCCAGACCACCCACCAACCACCACCAAACCACCCCACCCCAAAATCAGGTTGGGACGTGGCGGCACATTGCCTTTAATCCTAGCACTCAGGAGGAAGAGGCAGGCAGATCGTTGGGAGTGTTCATCCAGCCTGGTCCACATAGCAAGAAGTTTCCAGGAAAGCGGGAAGCCTACAAAGACCCCTATCTCAAAAAGAAAAAATAAAAAGAAAAGAAAAACAACAAACAAACACCAAAAAAGCTTAGCCAAGTTGAAGCATGAGGTGGTGAAAAGTGAAGTTGTGTTTTGTTTGTTGTCTGCTTGTTTGAGACAAGGTCTTCTTGTACCCACAGTTAGCCTGAGACTTGCTATGTAGACTAGGCTGGCTTCAAGCTCATAGAGATCCTCATGCCTTTGCTTTCCGAGTACTGGGATTAAAGGCATTGTCACCAATATCCGCTAAAATTGCAGATTTTTTTGAATCTAGTCGTAGCCGGCCTCCTGCTCGCGGCTCCAGCCGTTGGCCGGCTTCGCACTCGCGCGCTCTATAAGACCCCGGAGCTCTCTGATTTCGGAGTGAATAGGTGAATGTGACACTGTGTGTGTATGTGGGAAGTGGAAATAATATGAAACTGGAAGGTGAAATATTCCAGAACACCAATATGGGGAAGAGGAAAGTGGAATCTGCTGAGCAAAGTCTCCAGTATTTTTCCTTACTTGTGGTTCCCATCCAATCTGGCATCTGATCACTGCATCTGAGATGTCTTCAGCCAGGTCTTTGGTCAAACTTGGTGGTGGTACTTTGGGAGCCTCTGGGACCTGCTTTATCAGTCTTATATGTGTGAATTCTGTCTGTTATGGAGAAAAAAAAAAAAAAAAAAGGGAAAACCAGTGCATTAAAGCACGGAGGAAATAGTATTCAACTGAAGAAAGATGCCTTCTTAGGTTTCCTGAGGATGAGAGGACGGCCACCTCCTTCCCCATTAAAGAAACAAAGGTGGGGATCTCCCAAGACCCACCTGAAGCACAGGTAGGGAGCGGTATGCTTCAGCCAGGTGGATTGTTTGAGTTGAGTTATTATTCATCATTTTGGATCGATTGGCTTTTGTGGCTGTGGGGGGGCGGATTTGTCGTGTGTCCCCCCCCGCCCCCTTTCCCCCACTTTCCCCGGGTCGCCCCCCCCCCCCCCCCCCGCCAACTGGGATTGCCGAAGGAAGGAGTGTCCAAATGGACTGTTTGGCGAACCTTCAGGACAGAAAGGGAAGAGTGAGTTGGACTTCCAATAGAAAGCCTAGAGCTTAGAGAAGTCAACACTCCATAAGCAAGGAGTAAAGGAGAAAGTTGGTTCTTGGAAAGAATAAACAAGATAGACAGACCTCTAGCCCAGTTAACCAAAAGAAAGAAGGAACAACTCCAAATCAATACAATCCATGATGAAAAGGGAAATATCACAACAGACAAAGAAAAGATCCAGAAAATCAAACTGGAATACTTCAAAAACCTATACTCTACTAAGTTTGAAAACGTAGAAGAAATGGATGAATATCTGAAATCCCGGGAATCACCAAAGCTCATCCAAGAAGAGATCAACAGCTTAAACAGACCCATAATATATGAAGAAATTGAAGATGTAATAAGAAACCTCCCAACTAAAAAAAGCCCAGGCCCGGATGGTTTCACAGCAGAATTCTATTAAAAATTTCAAACACACACACAAAAAAATTTCATACACACGTGTCCTGTGGCATGCACGTGCCTCTCCTGCCATCATGCGCACGTGTCCTGTGGCATGCACGTGCCTCTCCTGCCATCATGCGCACGTGTCCTGTGGCATGCACGTGCCTCTCCTGCCATCATACACACATGTCCTGTGGCATGCACGTGCCTCTCCTGCCATCATTCGCACGTGTCCTGTGGCATGCACATGCCTCTCCTGCCTTCATTCGCACGTGTCCTGTGGCATGCACGTGCCTCTCCTGCCATCATACGCACGTGTCCTGTGGCATGCACGTGTCTCTCCTGCCATCATACACATGTGTCCTGCGGCATGCATGTGCCTTTCCTGCCATCATACACACATGCTGATAAATTTTAAAAAATTAAATTACACATATGGTGATAAATACAAAGATCTACTATTTGCAAAACCATTGTAAATCCTGTTTGTTTATAAATTGTGATTCCAGCCAGGTGTCTTTCTGCATGCCTTTAGTCCCAGTACTTGGCAGGCAGAAGCACGAAGATCTCTGAGTTAATTCCAACCTGGTCTACATAGTGAGTTCCAGGACAGCTGGGGCTACAGGGAGAATCTGTCTCAAAAAGACCAAAAAATAAAAAATAAAAATCAATCATGTCTCCATGCAATGAGTATTAGTGAGGACTGGTTAGGTTTCAGTGCACTACCATGATGAGCAGACTGGATGGCTTGATGCGATGCAAGCTTGCACTTCATCCCATTGCATTCATGACACATTTTGTAGACACACATCATGCAAACATCAGGTTGTGATTTCTTTCTACATACCAAGGTACCAGGTTGAAAATAACAAATACTATTTTATAGATTTGTGGTCAAAACTGTAATAAATTGTCTCTAACTAGAACAGCAACAAAAGTGTGTTAATGCCAAAAATAGTTTTCACAGCATCACAACCACAGGTTGTAACTGAGAAAGTGGCTAGATAGATCCAGCATAGTTCCCATAAAATGTAAAAACAAGTTTGTAGTTGATAGTATAGAGAAAATTCTTTAAGCCAGTATTATATTTTGACCACCAAAAAGTCAAGTCAGTCATCATATCCCTTCCACATATGACCTTAAGCTTCTGGTCCTCCTGCCTCTACCTCCCATGTGCTGGCATCACAGGCAGTGTAACCATGGTTTATAAAATGCTAGATTGGCAATGAGGTCATGTGAATGCTGGGTAAGTACCTACTAACTGAGATCTACCCTAACCCCTGTATTTGCATTTGTTTTTTGTTTGTTTGTTTGTTTGTTTGTTTGAGACAGGGTCTCCTGGTAGCCCCAGTTGTCCTGGAACTTGCTATGTACAACAGGCTGACCTCAGTCTCACAGAGATCTGTCCCCTCCTGCCTCCTGAGTAGTGGGATCAAAGGCATGCACCACAGTTCCTGGCAGCCCCTGTATTTTTAAAATTCTATTTTCTGGGGCTGGAGAGATGGCTCAATGACTGCTCTTGCAGAGGACTCAGGTTTGATTCCCAGCACCCACACGGCAGCTAAGAACCGTCTTTAGTGCCGAGCATGGTGGCACACGCCTTTAATCCCAGCACTCAGGAGGCAGAGACAGGTGGATCTCTGTGAGTTCAAGGCCAGCCTCATCTATAGAGTCCTGGCCAGCTGGGACTAAAGGGAGACCCTGTCTCAAAAATACCAAAAAAAAAAAAAAAAAAAAAGTCTAAGAGGTATCAGACCCCAAGATAAAGGCCAAATCAGTCTGAATTAAAAGTAAAGACAGGCATTTATTCCAGGAAATAGACTCTCTCTGACAAATCCATGGCCCTTTCAGGTGAAGGACCATGAGAAAGCACATGTCTGGGAGGCAGGGAGGGCCTTTTATAGGTCAGAGGAGGGGAGATGGTAACATGTTGGAATAAGCCAATCAGGTCAGGGGCCAAAAGGCAGGTCTCAGGTCTTGGAACTCCATCTGGTGATTTTCAAGGGCAAATGTAAGCTCCAGACTGGAGAAGAAGGGAGGGTCCTTCTATTTTTTTTTTTTTTTTTTTTTTTTGGTCTTTTTGAGACAGGGTCTCCCTTTGGAGCTCGCCATGTAGACCAAGCTGGCCTGGAACTTGCTCTGGTAGACCAGGCTGGCCTTGAACTCACAAAGATTCACCTGCCTCTGCCTTTGCCTCTGCCTCCCGAGCACAAATTCTATTTTCTATATTAGACATAGGATCCTCATTGTATGGTTGGAATTCTTAGTTAATATATCCATGTAAAATATCATAAGACAAGTGATTTATGTGTATATATGTATATTATTATCAAGCTATTCTCAATCAGCTTTTTTGTATGTGTGTATGTGTTTCTATGTGTGGTAGGGCACCTGTATGTGCAGGTGAATGGGCATGTATGTGTACACATGTGGAGGCTAGAAGATAACTTCAGGTGTTGTTCCTCAGGAGTCATCCACCCTCTTTTTGAGATAGGGTCTCTCACTTGCCTGGGATTCTCTAGGTGGGCTAAGCTGGCTGACCAGTGAATCCCAAAGGATCTATCAGTCTCCCGAGAACTGAGATTACAAGTGCGTGCTACCATGTCTGGCTTTTTTTTTTTAATTTTTTTTATTATTTATTTATTTATGTTATTTTTGTTATGTGTAGAAATGTACTGTCTGCATCAGGTCTGTGCACCAATGTCGTGCAATGCGCGGAGGGCAGAAGAGGGTCTCCGGATTCCCTGGAACTGGAGTTCTCCTGGAATGGCTGTACAGACGGTTCTTTAGCCAGCGCCATGGGGGTGCGGGGGATCGAACCCGGGTCCTCTGCAAGAGCGTACGGTGCTCTTAACCGCTAGGCTATCCTCCAGCCCCTACCAATGTCTGGCTTTTAAAAAGAAATATTTTTATGTGAGATCAAACCCAGATCCTCATACCTATAGAGCAAGCACTTGACCAACCGAGCTTTACCTCTAGACATTTTTTTATTCTGTTGTAATTATAGTTGTTGTTGATGTGGTCTTTTGTTTAAGAGTGAACTTTTAAAAAGGTATTCTTCCGGCGTGGTGGCACACACCTTTAATGCCTAACACTTGGGAGCAGAGGGCAGGTGGATCTCGGTGAGTTCAGCAAGTCCAGCCTGGTTCTACAGAAATGAGTTCCAGGCTGGCTGGGGCTATAAGGGAAACCCTCTGGTTCAAAAAACAAAAAAAAAAAAAGTATTCTAATTGAATGTGTAGGAATGTTTTAGTTAAAAAATAGATATGTTAAATGCACAGGTGCATGCAATGCCCTTTAGGAGGCCAAGAGGGAGTCAGCTGGAAACCGGAGTTGGGATGTAAAGGTTGTTGGCCATCATGTGGGTGCTGAAACTGAATCCACGTCCTCTACAATAGATAGCCAGTACGTCTCCCTTAACTGCTAGTCCAATCTCTCAACAGTCTGTATTTTGTTTGTTGTTTTTGTTTTTGTTTTGA
This sequence comes from Rhizomys pruinosus, assembly GCA_009823505.1. NCBI lineage: Eukaryota > Metazoa > Chordata > Mammalia > Rodentia > Spalacidae > Rhizomys > Rhizomys pruinosus. The sequence continues at coordinate 729,329 of VZQC01008874.1, forward strand.
GATAAGGTCTCCCTTGTCCCCAGCTGGTCTGGAACTCACTGTGTAGAGCAGATTGGGCCCTTGAAACTCACATAGATCCACCTGCGTCTGCCTCTGCCTCTGAGTAATAGGATTACAGCCCGGAGCCACACTGCTCCTGGCCTCCTGTCTGTATTTTTTTTTGTCTTTTCCAGACAGGGTGACCCTGTAGCCCCCAGCTTGTCCCTGGAATTCGCTCTGTAGACAAGGCCTGCCTTGAAACTCACAAAGATCCCCCTGCCTTCTGCCTCCAAGTGCGAGGATTAAAGGCGTGAGCCACCACCGCGCGGGCCCTGTCCTGTTATTTTTAAGACCTATCCTCACTATGCTGCCCAGGGCCACCTTAGTCTTTTGGACTCTGGGAATGCTCCTACCTCTGAAAAAGTTAGAACTATAGGAGGCATACCACTTCTACTAGTTGGTAATGATTTATTTTCTGGGTTTTGTTGTTGTTATTGTTTTTTATGTTTTGTTTTGTTTGCTTGTTTTTTTGGTCTCCCTGTAGCTCCAGCTGGCCTGAAACTCACTATGTAGACCAGTCTGGTCCTTGAACTCATGCAAAGATTTGCCTGCCCTGGCCTCCCCAGTGGCTGGGATTAAAGTGTGTGTCACCAGGCCTGGCCCCATTTTCTGTGGTTTTAAAGGGATTTTTCTTATGTTATGAAATATTTTTCTCTGGGGAAGAGACATGCGAAAAACACAGAGCGTTTTTTTTTTTTAAGATAGGGTCTTCCAGTAGGTCCCAGCTGGCTTGGAACTGCTATAGAGGTAAGGCTGGCCTTAAACTCATTGAGCGCACTGCATCGGCTGGAATGAAAGGGTGTGGGGCCACCATGCCTGGCATAGCCCTTGAGGAGACCTTTTAATTTCAGTGATGCATCTAATTAATTTAATGGACACAGCCAAGGACTCTGAAAGACATTTCTCTCAAGGTAACATAGTTACATAACATTTATACTCACCTGAAGAAAAAAAGGTTTTATTTTAAAAATGTGGAGACAGACCGGACGTGGTGGTGCAGACACCTTAATCCTAGCTCTCAGGAGGCAGAGGCAGCGGAACTTTGAGTTCAAGGCCAGCCTTGTCTTCAGAGGGAGTTCCAGGACAGCTGGGGCGACAGGGAAAGCACTGTCTCAAAACGACCAAAAAGAAAAAAAAAATGTGGTTTTTTTTTTTTTTTTTTTTTTTTTTTTGTCTTTTTTTGTTTTGCTCTTGTGAGATGAACTTTTGCTATAACCTATATAAGCTCTGGTTGTCTTGGGACTCACTATATGTAGACCAGGGTGGCCTTGATTTAAGTAGGATGAAATGTTCCTTTTATAGCTTGCTTTTTTATTTGGCAATATGAATCCCAAACATAGCCTGCACAAAAAAATAACAAAACAGTGGTATGAATTACTAGCATGGAAAGCTGACAGGAAATTTCCATATAGTCTTTGCTCAAGATAAGAAACGGAGTTTTCCTGGTGCTGTGGCGCATGCCTTTAATTGTTGCACTCTGGAGAGAAAGAAGCAGGTGGATCTTTGTGATTCAAGGCCAGCCTGGTCTAGCAGAGCAAATTCCAGGACATCTAGGGGCTACAGGGAGACCCGGTCGTGAAAAGACCAAAAAAAAAAAAAAAAAAAACAAAAACAAAAAAAAAAACAAACAAAAAAAAACGGGAAGTCTAGAAAAGAGAGAAAAGAGGGTGTGTGTGTTTTGTGTGTGTTATGTGTGGTGTACATGGTGGCATGGGAGATTAGAAAGAAAAGGAGACAGTCTATGAGTTCCTGCTATAGCCATGTCTGAGCATTAAAGAATAGGAAGCATTGGGGACATGGCTGAAGTTGGTAGAGTGCTTGTCTATCATACATGAAGCTCTGTTCTGTATTCTTTTGTATTTTTTTTTTTTTTTTTTTATTATTTATTTTTGTACGTTATGTGTATGATGTATTGTCTGTGCAGGTCTGTGGACCCGTGTCGTGCAATCCGCGGAGGTCAGAATAGGGGTCGCGGATGCCCCTGGAACTGGAGTTCTCCTGGAATGGAGTTACAGACGGTCTTAGCCCGCCATATGGGGTGCTGGGGATCGAACCCGGGTCCTCTGGCAAGAGCGGTCGGCGCGCTTAACCCTAGGCCATCTCTCCACCCCCATGGGTTCTGATGCTTAATCACCCCATAAAAGCCAAGTGTGTGGTCAGAGGCCTGTGGCCCGCAGCAATTGGGAGGTGGAGGAAGGAGAATCGGGAACTTAGAATCCAATGCTCTCTTCTGACGCCTGGACACTGCATGACATGGGCACACTTTCACACATGCAGGCAATATCCTCATACACATAAAATAAAAATAATAAATAAAATACTTAAAAAGATAAAGTTGGGAGATGTGTTTTAGACCTGTAGCTATTAAAAGCAGGAAAAAGGAAAAGAGACGCCAGAAGTGTTGGTGCCAGAGAAGCTTGTTTTTTTCCACTGCACTTGGCATACTGTACTTAGTGATGACTAAAGTAGTGAATGAAAAACTCCAAATACTAGAACTGGAAATTTTTGGTGCTGAATGGCAGCAGAATAGAGAAAGAACTCACCCTTAGCCACTGATTATTGCAGCTTTGGCAACAAACAGTTGGAGAGGACTTTAGAATCCATCAGCTATTATCCTCTACTCCTTGAATGAGGGATACCCTCCACTTGGGAGCCACTGGCCACATGTGACAATGAAATTGGTTTATGTTGCAATCTAATTTCTCAGCTTTACTGGTAACATTTCCAATGCTCAGGATGGGTAATACAAGTATTTGGACAGTTTGAATATAGAATATTTCAATTGTCACAGAAAGCTCCATTGGACACCATTGGACTATTGGATCCCCAAGCAAATGATCATTCTTAGCTTATTTTTCGTCGTCTGCTTTTTTTTAAATTTTTGAATTATTCTTGTAAGTGTATGAATGTATTGTCTGCATGTAGGTTTGCGAACCCGTGTCGTCAATGCCTCAGAGGTCGAAGAGGGCGTCAGGAGACTCCCCTGAACTGGAGTTAAAGATGGTTTTCAGCCGCCATGGTGGGTGCTGGGGATCGGTGCTCTGAACTGCTAGCCTATCTCTCCGCCCCCAGCTTATTTCTTCTGATGTGTGTGATTGACTCATATTTTTTGGGCCAGTCACAATTGTTGGGTTTTCTTAAAGGTTTCTCCCTTATACTTATCTGAAAGATTTACCTAAGTATGTGAAATATTTATTCTCTATAGGGAGTATTTCATTAGAATCTCTGTTTAAGAATTTCCCTTGCCAGGGGGTGGTGGCACACACGGCCTTTAATCCCTGCACGGGAGGGCAGGAGGCAGAGGCAGAGGCCCGCCTATCTCTGTGAGTTTCAAGTCCTGGTCTAACAAGTGATCTCGCAGGAGCCACTGGTACGTAAAGGGGAGACCCTGGAGCCAAATATGGAAGAAAAAAAAAAAAAAATTTCCCTTAAGGCATGTGTATGGTGTCACACACCTTCAAGCCCAGCACTCGGGAGATCAGGCAGATTTCTTGTGAGTGCAAGCTAGCCTGGTCTGCACAGTGAGTGCTAGACTGGCAAGGGCTGCACAGTGAGACCTTGACACAGGAGCGCACGCGCGCGCACACAGCACACACACACGACACAGACACACAAGACACACACAACACACACATCAACACACACACACACCACACACACACACACACACACACACACACTTTGGTTTCCTTAAGACAGTTTAAGAGGGCTGGAGAGAGGGCCAGCAGTTAAGGAGGCGCCGCTGCTCTTGCAGAGGACCCGGTTTAGATCCCCAGCACCCACATGGCCGGCTAAGGAACGGTCTTTAACTCCAGTTCCAGGGAATCTGAAGCCCGCTTCTGACCTCAGGCGGGCAATATCATGCAGCACACGGGTTCACAAACCTACAGTGCAGGCAGTACATTCATACACTAAAAATAAATAAAATAAATAAATAAATAAATAAATAAATAATAAATAAATTTAAAAAAAAAAAAAAGTTTAAAAAGATAGTTAGAAGCGGAACAGAATAACTAAAATGAAACTCAGTGTGGTGGTTATACCTCAGTCCTAGTACTCAAAAGGCTAAAACAGGAAATTGTGAGGTGAAGGCTAGCTTGGGCTACATAGTTGATTTTTTTCCCCCCCGGTATTGCTAGGACTACAATCAAGGGCTGCATGCATGCTATGCAAGTGTTTTACCACTAAGTTACATTACTAGTATCCTGAGTACATGGTGATTTCCTGTCTGAGGAAAAAGAAATAATTTAAAAAAAAAAAATGCCAGGCTTGGTGGTGTTTGCCTTTAATCCTAGCATGTACGTGGGAGGCAGAGGCAGGTGGATCTCTGTTAGTTCACAGCCAGCCTGGTATACACAGTGGCTCAGGCCAGCAGTTGGGGCTACAGGGAGAACCCTGTCTCAAAAAGACAAAATTAAATTAATTAAATAAACTTCTGATAAAAAGAAAAATAATATTTTTTTGGGTCTTTTTGAGACAGGGGCTCCCTGCAGTGGGCAATTGTCCTGGAACTCTCTAATGTAGACCATGCTGGCCTTGAAATCACAAGTCCGCCCTGCCTCTTCTTCCCACATGCTGGGATTAAAGGGATGTGCTGCGGGTGTGGTGGCACATGCCTTAATCGCTAGCACTTGGGGAGGCAGAGGCAGGCAGATCTGTTGGTGAGTTCAAGGCCACGGGTCTACAGAGTGATTTCAAGGAAGCTGGGCTACAGGTAGACCTGTCTCGAAAAGACCAATAAATAAATAAATAAGAAATAATGAAATAAATAAATAAATAAAAGGGGATAGAGAGAGAGATAGAGAAAAAAAAAAAAAAATAATAAAATTTTTAAAATAAGTAAATGTCCCCTCAATGAACGAGTGGATAGAGAAAATGTGGTACAATCTACAAAGTGGAGTTCTAATGCAGTGGTAAGAAAATAATGGTAGAACTCATCTGTGGGGATGCGATACCAATTACCTAGTGTAAGGCAAACTGAGCAACGTGTAATGTTAATATTCCTCGATGACTGACAACAACTGTGCTATTTTATTGTTAATCCCTTAACAGATTCTAGAATTACCTACCATTTATATTCAGACTGGAATTTTTGGTGGGTTGTGGAGGGTTTTTATGAATATTTTAGAGTATATAAAATCAAAATGGAAAATGTGAATCCTGAAATAGGATTTGGAAATAACATATAAAGTGTTGTTTTCATAACATAAGTTTAGTATAGGTGATATATAATAGATATATATTACGTGTATGTTGAAGCAACAAGTTGGCGGGAACAATAACAAACAAAGAACGGGAACAAAAAAGTAAAAAACTGACTGAAACAGTGAATTTCTCACAACAATAATACTCTGCTTTGGAAAAAAAAACTCTGGAAGACTCAGAAAAAATGCAAAACATGTAAGGGCAGAATGCAATAACTCTGGCAGGTGGGGGACTATGGAAAGGAAATGAGTCTAAATTGCTTGAGAAATGATGTATGATTTTTTTTTTTTTTTATTTTTTAAAAAATATATTAAAAATAAAATAAAATTAACAACAAGTGAAGTGGTTGGAGTAAAATAACGATGTTAACTAATCTAAGAATCTCACTGATGTCTAAATGGGAGAATTAGTTTGGGTAACCATTTTCACAATAGTCATTACTTCAAAACTCAAAAGAAGAAAATATCTAATTACAGTTAATCTTCACAGATAAAAAATGCTGAACCTCTACCAAGCCTTTAATTTAATTCATTTTTTTCTATGATCTAAGCCTAATTCAATTATGTAATTAAGGGCTTGGTATCTCATCCTCAGTGAACATAATTATTTCCTGTTAAATCCAAATATTTAACATTGCATGAAAATCCCCTGGCACCCTTCCACAACGATAGAAAGGTAGAAATCCTTAACTACCCCATCAGCTTTAGAGGAAGTATAGTGGAGATTTTAGAAAAAAACCCAAATGAATCATTTAAAAGGTACAAAACTGGGAAAGGCACTAGGCCATGCAAAATGGAGGGCATTATTCACAAGAACTGAATTCATATTGGTTTATAAATACTAATCTTGGCATAATCTTCTGCAGAGTGTAATGCAACTCTAAAGTCACTAAAAAATGCATTTATGCCAGGTGATGGCTCACACCCTTGATCCATGCACTCAGGAGGTGGTGGAATCTCTTTGAGTTCAGGTTAGCCTGGGTCTACAGAGAGTTCAGCCAGCTAGCAGGGCTATAAAGTGAGACACTGTCTCAGAAAACAGTCAACTTACTCTGGATTCTGTAAATAACGATTATTTCTGATCATCAAGAAAACTTCCAGATGCTGCGTGCGGTATTAGCTATTTAAAAAAATAGGAAAGGGCTGGAGAGTGGCCTAGAGGTTAAGAGCAACAATCTGTTCTTGGCAGAGGACCTGGGTTCAATCCCCGAGCACCCACATAGTGGCTGAGAAACGTCTTTGACCCCAGTTCCAAGGGGAGAATTCCAACTCCTCTTCTGACCTCCCGTGGCATTGCACGACACATAGGGCACAAACTGGCATGCAGACATTACATTCAGACACATACAAATATAAATAAATAAAATTTTTAAAAAAATAGGAGCATGGTCATTATCTATAGATTAATTTCTATCAAAACAAGGTAGGTATAAAAATATTTGATGCTCGGGGCTGAGAGATGGCCTAGCGGTTAAGGAGCGCCAACCGCTCTTACGGAGGACGCCGGTTCGATCCCAGCACCCTACATGGCGGCCGGAGAGCCGTCTGAAACTCAAACTCCAGTTCCAGGAGAAAGCCAGTTCCACGGGAATCCGAGACCCCTTCTGACCTCCGCGCATTGCACGACACGGTGGCACAAACCTCCACCTGCATGCGACAGTACATTGATACACATACAGAATAAATAAAATAAAAAAAAAAAAAAATAAAAAAAAAAAATATTTGATGCCAATTAAATATCTATTAATGAAATGAAGGTGGGTGCATCAGTACAAGATTACATCAAGTGTAATTGAAAACCTACACAATAGTAGCCTAAACAAAGACAGAGGTCCATTTTATTCTGCACAGTACAATGTGAAGGGTTATTATCCAAGGCTAGGATGGTGAATCCACCATTTACCAAAAACTCAAGCTACCTGAAGTATAATTCTTAGATCATGACCTCAATTGTTAATACTCTTTCATGTTCATAGTACAGCTACTTTGGTGTACCCATAGCCCAAGTTCTACATTAGTTTTGTAAAGAAAAGGCAGGAGAAATAGGGTCCCTGAACCATAGGGTAGCCTCTCCTCCCATCAGAGCTTTTCTGAAGCTCCACCTGACAAGTTGTCCTGGCCTTAGCATCTATACAGTAGCTGGAAAACTATGTTTCTTTTTTCCAGGCAGACGTACATATCAGTGCTATCACACAACTGAGGGGTTTCATTACCCCACAGGAACATTGAATATGTACTTAGCAATATCTATCAGAACAGGGAACTATCCCATTTTTGTGTTCTACTCCACTGTTACTGGAATAGTCACATTGACTGTACTTATTTTTATTGGAAACAGAATAGTGTAGCTATAAAAAGCACAGGCTATAATTATGTTCCAGCAAACTGAGGCATAGGAGCAGCTACACACAGAAAAGGCACCAAGACACATGGAGAAATTAGGAAAGTTTATTCAGATCACCAAAGCTTCCTCCTAAAGAACTCAAGCCCCTAGTTTAGTTCCTTCATAGTTTTTATAAGTCTTCCATGTTATTCTTTAACTGTGAAGCACTGGTGGGTTTAAGTTACAGCCTATGTAATTACCAGCACAGGTGGTTCTGTGCCCTAAGATCACCAAAAGGGAATTCCTTCCTCAGGCGTGTTTGTGGAGGCAGATATTCAGCGCAGGGCTAAGATATTTTTCCATAGAGTTTACTGCAGGTGCCCTAGCAAGCAGGGCAGCTGCAAACAGATGTTATACTAAATAACTGTGGAATTCATTTGCAAGGGTGCTGTTCCCTTATAGCTTTGATTCTTTTTCATACATACTTTGGCAAGCTTTCAGACAACTATCTTATAAAGATAAAAATTAGTTATAAAACAATATTACACAAAAAATGACACTAAATGATTTAGTATATTTCTTTCCCTTTCAAATAGAGTAATACCATGCTCCAGTTTCCTCCTGAGAGTTCCATAGTACAATCGTTACATCTTGATAAAAACATTATTAATGATAATATTGACAATAATATTGATTATAATATTAGTCCATTAGTGTATCAGTTGGACAACAGATTGTGTGTGTCACGCTTAAGGTGATATAAAGAAAAATGAAAGGAGGGGCTGGAGAGATAGAAGACTAGCATTAAGAGACCAACTCCTCTTGCAGAAGGCCTGGGTTCGACCCCAGCACCCACATGGCGGCGAAAACCGTCTGTTTAACTCCAATTCAGGAGAATTCCAGTACCGAGGGAATCCGGGACCCTCTTCTGACCTCCGTGGCTGCACGACATGGGGGGGGGGTGCAGCAGACCTGCATGCAGAAATCATACACATAACAAAAATAAATAAAATAAAATAAAATTTAATTTAATTAAAAGAACTGAATAGGAGCATTATAGGAGCTTGCTCCCAGCTGATGTGATACCGGCAAGTTTGATCCCTAGAACCTATTTGGTAAGAAAATAATTACATCCCCAAATTCATTCTGTAACTCACACACACACTATAGTACAACCATTACACAACTACATAAACACACACACAACACAACACACACACAGACACACAACCTCAAACAAATAATATGATGGTAAAAACAACAACAACCAAAACCCTGAATGAAATAGCTCTAGCACATCATAGCTCTATGACTTCATCAAATTACTAGGGTCTCTGTAATAGTAGCTGCTGAATAGCAAATTATTCTTAAGACATTGACTTAAAAGCCAGGGCAGGGTGGCACATGTCTGTAGCCTTAGCACTTGGAGGCAGAGGCGGGCGGATCTTGTGAGTTCAAGGCCAGACTGGCCGACATAGCGAGTTCGCAGGGACGAGCTGCACTCAGGGAGACCAGAGGAGACCCTATCTATAAAAAAAAAAGACACCCCCAACCTTAAAATATGCTCATCGACAGAGAACAGCAGGGCATGGTGGCAGCACCCTTTAATCCTAGCCACTTGGGAGGCAGAGGCCAGGCTGGCCTTGAACTCACAGAAATAAATAAAACATACAAACAAATAAATAAATAAAATAAAAAGACAATTGACGTAAAACAATATTTATATGCTGGTTTCTGTGGGTCACAAATTAAAGAGTTTTTCAGATAGATAGTTCTCAAGATCTCTTTTGAGGTGGCTGCTGGCCAGTGCTGCTGTCATCTGAGGGCCTGACAGAGAACCCACTGAGGAAGTGACTCAATCTCTTGGAGGGCGGGAGGAGCCCTCACATGTCCACCACATTGGTTTCTCCATGAGGAGCCTGTGTGTTCTCATAGCAGGCAGTTTATTTCTTGTCTAGAAGACCTAAGAAGACCTCCTCAGCAAAGTTCCCACCAAGTCCTTTTCATAGCAAAATCAATGAAAAACAATCAACTTAAGCCAATGTAAACCTCAAGGTAGGAGAGAATTGGAGAATCGTAGACTCTTCCTGATGAGGCATTGTTTTTGGTTTTTTTTTTGGTCTTTTTTCGAGACAAGGGTTCTCCTGTAGTCCCCAGCTGTCCTGGAACCACTCTGTACCAGGCTGGCCTTGAACTCACAAAGATCCACCTGCCTCTGCCCTGCGCCTCCCAAGGCTAGGATTAAAGGCGTGCGTCACAACACCCGGCTCCGAGCTAAATATTTTTTAAAGGACGTGATGAACTGGCTGAACAGGTAAGCCTGCAGGCCAAGCCTTACAACTTGAGTTCAGTCCCAGGAGCTACAAATTGAAAAGAGAAAATCGGGAGGCCAGAGAGATGGCCTAAGGTTAAGAGCGCCGACAGCTCTTGCAGAGGACCTGTCTTAAAAAAGAAAAAAAACAAGTCGGGCATGGTGCGCTGCCTTTAATCCCTAGCACTCTCGGGAGCAGAGGCAGGTGGATTTCGGTGAGTTACAAGGCCAGCCTGGTCCTACAGAGTGGTCTCAAAAGACTCTCCTGTGAGGCTACACTTCTGCTCCTTTGATATTTAAATTCATTCCTAGCAAAACTGTGAGGTCATTTTCTAATCTCCACCCACCCCCACTGGGATTTGAACTCAGGATTTTGAATGTGTTAAGCAGGTTATCTATAACTGAGCTACATCCCCAACATGTTCCTGAAAAACTGTAGAATATGTGGACATGTGCTATGCCTTTTAAGGAAATTACCGTTTTGTTTTTTTAGTCTTTTTGAGACAGGGTCTCGCTTTATGCCTAGCTGCCTGGAGCGCACTCTGTAACCAGGCTGGCTTTGAACTCACAGATCTGCCCCGCCGCGGCTCCCGAATGCTGGGATTAAAGGTGCTGCACCACCACGCTTGGCTAGGAAGTGACCGCATTTTTTTACTTACATAGTTCAATAACTGTTCAAAGGACATCTAGGATATAAACAGATTTAAGTATGACGCAAAGGTAAGGAATTGTGGGAACTGTCCACCGTTGGCATGAAATTCAAACTCTCACCTCAAAAGGGAGAAGAACTGAAGACCCCCATAAACTGGAGTGGCTCTCATTCAAATCTCAGGATAGAACGACTCCCAAAAAAATCAGCCAAAGACCTTCTTGCTGCAATTAAAACGAGGTTTATTTGGGAAAAAACAGTGCACTGGGGCTGAACTCGTAACCCACGCAGACAGAGGAGATCGACACCCAGGGACTGGGATAGGGAACTTAAAAGCAGAGATCCCAAGGTATGGGGAAATGGGAGAAGGGTTGTGTAATAGTAAAAAAAAAAAAAAAAAAACAATCTGAATCTCGGCACGCAGGCACACAGGCAGGCGTGACTCAGTTAAGCACCACAAGGTATGAGGAAGCGGGGAGGCCTTATAACGTACGTGACTTGGAGGCCTTATAAAATGGCGGTACCATGGTTCCTAAAGACAGATTTAAGGGTGCATAAAACCTTGGGGCAGGGTCCTTCATTCCCCCTCTCTCTAGACATAGTTCTAATCATAGAAATAAAGCTCAGAGTAACCTCTTTAATTAAATTTTTTAGGCCCTTTTTGCTCTACGCACTGATATTTTTGGTGAAGCATTAAAATCTGCACAGCACCTACTCTCTGGTGAACAAAAGCAAATAGTCTATTGATTATGCAAGCCCTATGGTGAGCAAAAGTGATAGAATCATCAGGGGCCCCCATCAGGGTGGAAAATAGGGTAGTCATCCAAGGGACTTGGAGAACCATCCTTCATACCAACAGTTATCTTTAAACACAATCCTGCAACTGGAATGAGGAAATGTTGGGTCAGTCCATCTGCCCTCACATTACCAACAGTTATCTTTAACCATAATCCTGCAACTGTCTTTGAGCAATCTACCTTTTCCCTGAATTGGGCTGGTTCCAGTAATTGCTTAAATGGTGGCCATACTCGAAATGGAGTCAGCGTGGGCCTCTCTTACATTTTTCCCTCTAGTTGTATAGTGGGAGGCTAATCTTAGACTCCACCATCTTCTTCCTCAGGGGGGGCATATACGGGGCCATACCTTGTCCTGCGTACCATGATTTTAATGGATTTTACCCACGGTTAAATAAATATGACAAGTGAGGTAAGGATGCATGGTCCACAATTCAGAGCAACCAGAAGGATAAGTTGACTGGCAGATCTAGAAGTCTTCAGCTCTCAGCTTAGGAAGAAACTGGCTCCTTTAGGGAGTCTTGACCCTAAACTACTTAGCCAATTTTTAGCTCCCACTCTTATCACATTACCCTCTGAGAAGAGTTTACCCCAATTGCCAAGAGGGGATTGGGGCGCTGACTGCTCTGACTTCTTCATGCTGAAAAGGGGCGTAGGGGGTGGCAACTGGGGTACTCCCTGCTCAGTGGATCTATCGAAAGACCCCAAAAGGATGGAGAACAAAATCCTTAGCCAATGCCTGTGAAGAGAGTAGCTAGGTAAGGCATTTTTAGGACAGGAACCAGGAAGAGGAACAGGGTGAGTTAAATGTCCAACTTAAAAGTCCTTTAGAAGTTCTCAAATGAGGGGTTTCTGAAGCATCCATTGAGCTTCTCCTTTGGTTCATTTGGCTATGGTGTTGTCTGTACTCAGGATCTGCTTTCCAGCAAGTTTCAATAATCTTGGTGTGAGTTTTCCCTTAGGTGACTGCTTAAACAGAAAGAGGAAACATTATTATTTGATAACAACAGATCGCATAATATTTTTAAATGATCTTTAAATCTATAGTGTTTGGAGGCACATTCTTTCAGACTTTAAAGGAATATAATGAGTACGTATCTTTTGGTTATACGCTTCCTCTTGGGTGTCTAAATCCATACAGTTAGCCCAAATTAACGATCTTTGTTTGTCTCAAGGTCAGTTGAGGATCTGGTCTTCAGGACCACTCGGCCCTTTGGGGGGGAGGACGCCTCTGGCTCCTNTGCAGAGGACGCGGGTTTCGTTCCCCAGCACCCACATTGCCCGGCTAGACCCGTCTGTAACTCACTTCAGGAGGGATACCTTCCATTTCCAGGGGCATCCTCGATAGGAGGGGAAGGAGAAAAGAAGAGGGATTGTTACCCTCTTACTGATCCAGTCCGTGACGAGCACGGTTCCTTTTTCGCTTACTAATGTAGTTCACCGTTCTATAGTCTTTCAGTTCACTTCCGTTTATGCTCGTTCAGTACCACGACGGTTCCATAGGCTCGAAATGTGTGCGCGCGTTGTCCCTTGCCCCGTGCCGACCCCTTTACCGACCACATCCACGCCCCCCCCGCCCGCGCTCCTACTGCCACAGACCGCGCCTCGCCCGTTGCTCCATCTTATCACCCACGCTAGTTGCATCCCTTCCACCGCCCCTCCCCCACCCCTACCATTGTCTGACTTTCTTTTCTTAAAAAGAAATATTTTTATGTGAGATCAAACCCAGATCCTCATACCTATAGAGCAGCACTTGACCAACTGAGCTACCTCTAGACATTTTTTATTCTGTGTATTTATATTGTTGTTATTTGGTCTTTGTAAAGAGTGACCTTTTAAAAGTTTTCTTCCGGGCGTGGGCACACACCTTTAATCCTAAAACTTGGGAGCAGAGGAAGGGGATCTCTGTGATTTCAAGTCCCGCCTGGTCTAAAGAATTGCGTTCCAGGTTGGCTGGGGCTCATAGGGAGACTCTGTTTCAAAAAAAGACAAAAAAAAAAAAAAAGTATTCTAATTGAATGTGTAGGAATGTTTTAGTTAAAAAATAGATATGTAAATGCACAGTGTGCATGCAATGCCCTTGGAGGCCAGAAGAGGGAGTCAGCTGGAAACCGGAGTTATGGAAGGTTGTTAGCCAGCATGTGGGTGCTGGAAACTGAATCCACGTCCTCTACAAGAGTAGCCAGTACTCTTAACTGCTAGGTCATCTCTCCAGTCTGTATTTTTTGTTGTTTTGTTTTTGTTTTGAGATAAGGTCTCCCTGTAGCCCCAGCTGGTCTGGAACTCACTGTGTAGAGCAGAATGGCCTTGAACTCACAGAGATCCACCTGCCTCTGCCTCTGCCTCTTGAGTACTGGGATTACAGGCCGGAGCCACACTACTCCTGGCTCCCTGTCTGTATTTTTTTTTGTCTTTTCCAGACAGGGTTACCCTGTAGCCCCAGCTGTCCTGGAATTCGCTCTGTAGACAAGGCTGGCCTTGAACTCACAAAGATCCCCCTGCCTCTGCCTCCCAAGTGCTAGGATTAAAGGCGTGAGCCACCACGCCGGGCCCTGTCTGTATTTTTAAGACCTATCCTCACTATGCTGCCCAGGGCCACCTTAGTCTTTTGGACTCTGGGAATGCTCCTACCTCTGAAAAAGTTAGAACTATAGGAGGCATACCACTTCTACTAGATTGTATGATTTATTTTCTGTGTTTTTGTTGTTGTTATTAGTTTTTATTTTATGTTTGTTTTGTTTGCTTGTTTTTTGGTCTCCCTGTAGCTCCAGCTGGCCTGAAACTCACTATGTAGACCAGTCTGGTCTTGAACTCACAAAGATTTGCCTGCCTCTGCCTCCCTAGTGCTGGGATTAAAGGTGTGTGTCACCAGGCCTGGCCCCATTTTCTGTGGTTTTAAAGGGATTTTTCTGATGTTTATGAAATATTTTCTGGGGAAGACAATGCTATAAAAACAGGAGCTTTTTTTTTTTTAAGATAGGGTCTTCCAGTAGTCCCAGCTGGCTTGGAACTGGCTATATAGGGTAGGCTGGCCTTAAACTCATTGATCCGCCTGCCTCTGCTGGAATTAAAGGTGTGGGCCACCATGCCTGGCATAGCCCTTGAGGAGACCTTTTAATTTCAGTGATGCATCTAATTAATTTAATGGACACAGCCAAGGACTCTGAAAGACATTTCTCTCAAGGTAACATAGTTACATAACATTTATACTCACCTGAAGAAAAAAAGGTTTTATTTTAAAAATGTGGAGACAGCCGGACGTGGTGGTGCACACCTTTAATCCTAGCACTCAGGAGGCAGAGGCAGGCGGAACTTTGAGTTCAAGGCCAGCCTGGTCTTCAGAGGGAGTTCCAGGACAGCTGGGGCTACAGGGAGACCCTGTCTCAAAAAGACCAAAAAAAAAAAAAAAATGTGGAGACAGACTCTTTTTCAGTTGTTATCGTCTTGTTTTGTTTTGCTCTTGTGAGATGAACTTTTGCTATACCTATAGCTCTGGTTGGCCTGGGACTCACTATATGTAGACCAGGTTGGCCTTGAATTTAAGTAGGATGAAATGTTCCTTTTATAGCTTGCTTTTTTATTTGGCAATATGAATCCCAAACATAGCCTGCACAAAAAAATAACAAAACAGTGGTATGAATTACTCATCATGAAAGCTGACAGGAATTTCCATATAGCTTTGGCTCAAGATAAGAAACAGGAGTTGCCGGGCATGGTGGCGCATGCCTTTAATTGTAGCACTTGGGAGGAAGAAGCAGGTGGATCTTTGTGAGTTCAAGGCCAGCCTGGTCTACAGAGTGAGTTCCAGGGGCTACAGGGAGACCCTGTCTTGAAAAGACCAAAAAAAAAAAAAAAAAAACAAAAACAAAAAAAAAAACAAACAAAAAAAAACGGGAAGTCTAGAAAAGAGAGAAAAGAGGGTGTGTGTGTTTTGTGTGTGTTATGTGTGGTGTACATGGTGGCATGGGAGATTAGAAAGAAAAGGAGACAGTCTATGAGTTCCTGCTATAGCCATGTCTGAGCATTAAAGAATAGGAAGCATTGGGGACATGGCTGAAGTT
Source organism: Rhizomys pruinosus (assembly GCA_009823505.1). Classification (NCBI taxonomy): domain Eukaryota; kingdom Metazoa; phylum Chordata; class Mammalia; order Rodentia; family Spalacidae; genus Rhizomys; species Rhizomys pruinosus. The sequence continues at coordinate 744,710 of VZQC01008874.1, forward strand.
GGTAGAGTGCTTGTCTATCATACATGAAGCTCTGTTCTGTATTCTTTTGTATTTTTTTTTTTTTTTTTTTATTATTTATTTTTGTACGTTATGTGTATGATGTATTGTCTGTGCAGGTCTGTGGACCCGTGTCGTGCAATCCGCGGAGGTCAGAATAGGGGTCGCGGATGCCCCTGGAACTGGAGTTCTCCTGGAATGGAGTTACAGACGGTCTTAGCCCGCCATATGGGGTGCTGGGGATCGAACCCGGGTCCTCTGGCAAGAGCGGTCGGCGCGCTTAACCCTAGGCCATCTCTCCACCCCCATGGGTTCTGATGCTTAATCACCCCATAAAGCCAAGTGTGGTGGTCAGAGGCCTGTGGCCCGCAGCAATTGGGAGGTGGAGGAAGGAGAATCGGGAACTTAGAATCCAATGCTCTCTTCTGACTCCTGGACACTGCATGACATGGGCACACTTTCACACATGCAGGCAATATCCTCATACACATAAATAAAAATAATAATAGAAATCTTAAAAAGATAAAGTTGGGAGATGTGTTTTAGACCTGTAGCTATTAAAAGCAGGAAAAAGGAAAAGAGACGCCAGAAGTGTTGGTGCCAGAGAAGCTTGTTTTTTTCCACTGCACTTGGCATACTGTACTTAGTGATGACTAAAGTAGTGAATGAAAAACTCCAAATACTAGAACTGGAAATTTTTGGTGCTGAATGGCAGCAGAATAGAGAAAGAACTCACCCTTAGCCACTGATTATTGCAGCTTTGGCAACAAACAGTTGGAGAGGACTTTAGAATCCATCAGCTATTATCCTCTACTCCTTGAATGAGGGATACCCTCCACTTGGGAGCCACTGGCCACATGTGACAATGAAATTGGTTTATGTTGCAATCTAATTTCTCAGCTTTACTGGTAACATTTCCAATGCTCAGGATGGGTAATACAAGTATTTGGACAGTTTGAATATAGAATATTTCAATTGTCACAGAAAGCTCCATTGGACACCATTGGACTATTGGATCCCCAAGCAAATGATCATTCTTAGCTTATTTTTCGTCGTCTGCTTTTTTTTAAATTTTTGAATTATTCTTGTAAGTGTATGAATGTATTGTCTGCATGTAGGTTTGCGAACCCGTGTCGTCAATGCCTCAGAGGTCGAAGAGGGCGTCAGGAGACTCCCCTGAACTGGAGTTAAAGATGGTTTTCAGCCGCCATGGTGGGTGCTGGGGATCGGTGCTCTGAACTGCTAGCCTATCTCTCCGCCCCCAGCTTATTTCTTCTGATGTGTGTGATTGACTCATATTTTTTGGGCCAGTCACAATTGTTGGGTTTTCTTAAAGGTTTCTCCCTTATACTTATCTGAAAGATTTACCTAAGTATGTGAAATATTTATTCTCTATAGGGAGTATTTCATTAGAATCTCTGTTTAAGAATTTCCCTTGCCAGGGGGTGGTGGCACACACGGCCTTTAATCCCTGCACGGGAGGGCAGGAGGCAGAGGCAGAGGCCCGCCTATCTCTGTGAGTTTCAAGTCCTGGTCTAACAAGTGATCTCGCAGGAGCCACTGGTACGTAAAGGGGAGACCCTGGAGCCAAATATGGAAGAAAAAAAAAAAAAAATTTCCCTTAAGGCATGTGTATGGTGTCACACACCTTCAATCCCAGCACTCGTGGGTAGATCAGGCAGATTTCTGTGAGTGCAAGGCTAGCCTGGTCTGCACAGTGAGTGCTAGACTGGCAAGGGCTGCACAGTGAGACCTTGACACAGGAGCGCACGCGCGCGCACACACACACACACACACACAGACACACAGACACACACAACACACACACACACACACACACACACACACACACACACACACACACACACACACACTTTGGTTTCCTTAAGACAGTTTAAGCAGGGGCTGGAGAGATGGCCTAGCAGTTAAGAGCGCCGACTGCTCTTGCAGAGGACCCGGGTTAGATCCCCAGCATCCACATGGCGGCTAAGGACGGTCTTTAACTCCATTTCCAGGGGAATCTGAAGCCCTCTTCTGACCTCAGCGGCATTGCGCGACACGGGTGCACAAACCTACATGCAGACAGTACATTCATACACATAAAAATAAATAAATAAATTTTAAAAAAATTTTAAAAAGATAGTTTAAGCGGAAATAGAATAACTAAAATGAAACTCAGTGTGGTGGTTATACCTCAGTCCTAGTACTCAAAAGGCTAAAACAGGATAATTGTGAGTTTAAGGCTAGCTTGGGCTACATAGTTGATTTTTTTTTCCCCCGGTATTGCTAGGACTACAATCAAGGGCTTCATGAATGCTATAAAGACATTTTACCACTAAGTTACATTACTAGTATCCTGAGTACATGGTGATTTCCTGTCTGAGTAAAAAGAAAATAATTTAAAAAATAACCAAAATGAAGTAGTTGGAGTAAAAATAATGATGTTAGTACTTGGGAGGCAGAGGCAGGTGGATCTCTGTGAGTTCAAGGCCAGCCTGGTATACACAGTGAGCTCCAGGCCAGCAGTTGGGGCTACAGGGAGACCCTGTCTCAAAAAAGACAAAATTAATTAATTAAATAAACTTCTGAGTAAAAAGAAAATAATATTTTTTTTGGTCTTTTTGAGACAGGGTCTCCCTGCAGTGGCAATTGTCCTGGAACTATCTATGTAGACCAGGCTGGCCTTGAACTCACAAAGATCCTCCTGCCTCTGCTTCCCACATGCTGGGATTAAAGGGATGTGCTGCGGGTGTGGTGGCACATGCCTTTAATCCTAGCACTTGGGAGGCAGAGGCAGGCAGATCTTTGTGAGTTCAAGGCCAGCCTGGTCTACAGAGTGAGTTCCAGGACAGCTGGGGCTACAGGGAGACCCTGTCTCGAAAAGACCAATAAATAAATAAATAAATAAATAAATAAATAAATAAATAAATAAAATAAAGGGATGTGCCACCACGCCTGGCCAATAATAATAATTTTTAAAATAAGCAAAATGTCCCTCAATGAACGAGTGGATAGAGAAAATGTGGTACATCTGCACAATGGAGTTCTATGCAGTGGTAAGAAAAGAATGGTATACCTCATCTGTGGATGCTAATACCAAGTACCTAGTTGTAAGGCAAACTGAGCAACGTTAATGTTATATTCCTCATGAGCTGACAACAACTGTGCACTTATACTGTGAATCCCTTAACAGATTCTAGAATTAACCTACCATTTATTTTCAGACTTTGGAATTTTGGTGGGTGGAGGGTATGTATGCATATTTTAGAGTAATATAAAATCAAAATGGAAAAATGTGAATCCTGAAATATGATTTGGAAATAACATATAGTTTGTTTTCATACAACATAATTTTAGTATAGGTGATATATATATATATATATATTACGTGTATGTTGAAGCAACAAGTTGGCGGGAACAATAACAACAAAAGAACTGGAACAAAAAAGTAAAAAACTGACTGAAACAGTGAAGTTCTCACAAAACAATAATCCTCTGCTTTGGAAAAACTCTGGAAAGACTCAGAGAAAGTTGCAAGACGTGTATGGCAGAATGCATGAACTCTGGCAGGGTGGGGACTATGGAAAGGGAAATGAGTCTAAATTGGCTTGAGAAATGATGTATGATGTATGAAAAAGCTTAATAACAGTAAAAATATATTAAAAATAAAATAAAATAAACAACTAAAGTGAAGTGGTTGGAGTAAAATAACGATGTTAACTAATCTAAGAATCTCACTGATGTCTAAATGGGAGAATTAGTTTGGGTAACCATTTTCACAATAGTCATTACTTCAAAACTCAAAAGAAGAAAATATCTAATTACAGTTAATCTTCACAGATAAAAAATGCTGAACCTCTACCAAGCCTTTAATTTAATTCATTTTTTTCTATGATCTAAGCCTAATTCAATTATGTAATTAAGAGCTTGGTATCTCATCCTCAGTGAACATAATTATTTCCTGTTAAATCCAAATATTTAACATTGCATGAAAATCCCCTGGCACCCTTCCACAACGATAGAAAGGTAGAAATCCTTAACTACCCCATCAGCTTTAGAGGAAGTATAGTGGAGATTTTAGAAAAAAACCCAAATGAATCATTTAAAAGGTACAAAACTGGGAAAGGCACTAGGCCATGCAAAATGGAGGGCATTATTCACAAGAACTGAATTCATATTGGTTTATAAATACTAATCTTGGCATAATCTTCTGCAGAGTGTAATGCAACTCTAAAGTCACTAAAAAATGCATTTATGCCAGGTGATGGCTCACACCTTTGATCCCAGCACTCAGGAGGTGGGTGGATCTCTTTGAGATTCAGGCTAGCCTGGTCTACATAGAGTTCCAGGCCAGCTAGGGCTTCATAGTGAGACACTGTCTCAGAAAACAGTCAACTTACTCTGGATTCTGTAAATAACGATTATTTCTGATCATCAAGAAAACTTCCAGATGCTGCTGCTGTTTTAGCTATTTAAAAAAAATAGGAAGAGGGCTGGAGAGATGGCCTAGCGGTTAAGAGCAACAACTGCTCTTGCAGAGGACCTGGGTTCAATCGCCAGCACCCACATAGTGGCTGAGAACCGTCTTTGACTCCAGTTCCAGGGGAATCCAACATCCTCTTCTGACCTCCGTGGCATTGCACGACACAGGTGCACAAATCTGCATGCAGACAGTACATTCATACACATACCAAAATAAATAAATAAAATTTTAAAAAAATAGGAAGAATGGTCATTATCTATAGATTAATTTCTATCAAAACAAGGTAGGTATAAAAATATTTGATGCTCAATTTAAATATCCTATTAATGAAATGAAGGTGGGTGCATCAGTACAAGATTACATCAAGTGTAATTGAAAACCTACACAATAGTAGCCTAAACAAAGACAGAGGTCCATTTTATTCTGCATAGTACAATGTGAAGGGTTATTATCCAAGGCTAGGATGGTGAATCCACCGTTTACCAAAAACTCAAGCTACCTGAAGTATAATTCTTAGATCATGACCTCAATTGTTAATACTCTTTCATGTTCATAGTACAGCTACTTTGGTGTACCCATAGCCCAAGTTCTACATTAGTTTTGTAAAGAAAAGGCAGGAGAAATAGGGTCCCTGAACCATAGGGTAGCCTCTCCTCCCATCAGAGCTTTTCTGAAGCTCCACCTGACAAGTTGTCCTGGCCTTAGCATCTATACAGTAGCTGGAAAACTATGTTTCTTTTTTCCAGGCAGACGTACATATCAGTGCTATCACACAACTGAGGGGTTTCATTACCCCACAGGAACATTGAATATGTACTTAGCAATATCTATCAGAACAGGGAACTATCCCATTTTTGTGTTCTACTCCACTGTTACTGGAATAGTCACATTGACTGTACTTATTTTTATTGGAAACAGAATAGTGTAGCTATAAAAAGCACAGGCTATAATTATGTTCCAGCAAACTGAGGCATAGGAGCAGCTACACACAGAAAAGGCACCAAGACACATGGAGAAATTAGGAAAGTTTATTCAGATCACCAAAGCTTCCTCCTAAAGAACTCAAGCCCCTAGTTTAGTTCCTTCATAGTTTTTATAAGTCTTCCATGTTATTCTTTAACTGTGAAGCACTGGTGGGTTTAAGTTACAGCCTATGTAATTACCAGCACAGGTGGTTCTGTGCCCTAAGATCACCAAAAGGGAATTCCTTCCTCAGGCGTGTTTGTGGAGGCAGATATTCAGCGCAGGGCTAAGATATTTTTCCATAGAGTTTACTGCAGGTGCCCTAGCAAGCAGGGCAGCTGCAAACAGATGTTATACTAAATAACTGTGGAATTCATTTCTCAAGGTAGCTTTTCCATTATAGCTTTGATTCCTTTTTCAATACATACTTTAGCAAGCTTTCATACAACTATCTTATAAAGTATAAAAATTAGTTATAAAACAATATTACACAAAAAATGACACTAAATGATTTAGTATATTTCTTTCCCTTTCAAATAGAGTAATACCATGCTCCAGTTTCCTCCTGAGAGTTCCATAGTACAATCGTTACATCTTGATAAAAACATTATTAATGATAATATTGACAATAATATTGATTATAATATTAGTCCATTAGTGTATCAGTTGGACAACAGATTGTGTGGTCACCTTAGCTATAAAGAACTGAATAGGAGGGGCTGGAGAGATAGCCTAGCAGTTAAGAGCACCAACTACTCTTGCAGAGGACCTGGGTTCGATCCCCAGCACCCACATGGCGGCGAATAACCGTCTGTAACTCCAATTCCAGGAGAATTCCAGTACCAGGGGAATCCGAGACCCTCTTCTGACCTCCGTGGCCTTGCACGACACGGGTGCACAGACCTGCATGCAGACAGTTCATACACATACAAAAATAAAATAAAATAAAATTTAATTTAATTTAATTTAAAAAGAACTGAATAGGAGCAGGTATAGGAGCTTGCTCCCAAGGCTGATGTGATGACCCGAGTTTGATCCCTAGAACCTATTTGGTAAGAAAATAATTACATCCCCAAATTCATTCTGTAACTCACACACACACTATAGTACAACACATTCACCCACATACATAAACACACACACATACACACACACACATACACACACACACTCACACAAATAAATATATGTAAAAACAACAACAACCAAAACCCTGAATGAAATAGCTCTAGCACATCATAGCTCTATGACTTCAGCAAATTACTAGGGTCTCTGTAATAGTAGCTGCTGAATAGCAAATTATTCTTAAGACATTGACTTAAAAGCCGGGCATGGTGGCACATACCTTTAATCCTAGCACTTGGGAGGCAGAGGCGGGCGGATCTTTGTGAGTTCAAGGCCAGCCTGGTCTACATAGCGAGTTCCAGGACAGCTGCAGCTACAGGGAGACCAGAGGGAGACCCTATCTTAAAAAGACACCCCCACCTTAAAATATGCTCACACCAGCAGGGCATGGTGGCTCACGCCTTTAATCCTAGCACTTGGGAGGCAGAGGCCAGGCTGGCCTTGAACTCACAGAAATAAATAAACAAACAAACAAATAAATAAATAAAATAAAAAAGACATTGACTTAAAACAATGATTTATATTATGGTTTCTGTGGGTCACAAATTAAAGAGTTTTTCAGATAGATAGTTCTCAAGATCTCTTTTGAGGTGGCTGCTGGCCAGTGCTGCTGTCATCTGAGGGCCTGACAGAGAACCCACTGAGGAAGTGACTCAATCTCTTGGAGGGCGGGAGGAGCCCTCACATGTCCACCACATTGGTTTCTCCATGAGGAGCCTGTGTGTTCTCATAGCAGGCAGTTTATTTCTTGTCTAGAAGACCTAAGAAGACCTCCTCAGCAAAGTCCCACCAAGTCCTTTTCATGCAATCATTAAAAACAATCACTTAAGTCCAATGTACACTCAAGGGGAGGAGAATTGAGAATTAGACTCTTCCTGATGAGCATAGTTTTTTTTTTTTTGGTCTTTTCGAGACAGGGTCTCCCCGTAAGTCCCGACGGTCCTGGAACTCACTCTGTAGACGCAGGCTGGCCTTGAACCTCACAAAGATCCAACTGCCTCTCTGCCCACAAGTGCTAGGATTAAAGGCGTGCGTCACCACACCCGGCTCCAGCTAATATTTTTTAAAAGGACTGCTGAACTGGCTGAACAGGTAAAGGACCTTGCAGCCAAGCCTTACAACTTGAGTTCAGTCCCAGGAGCTACAAATTGAAAAGAGAAAATCGGGGCCAGAGGGATGGCCTAGAGGTTAAGAGCGCCGACCGCTCTTGCAGAGGACCTGTCTTCAAAAAGAAAAGAAAAAAAAAAAAAAAAGAGGGGATGGTGGCGCACATGCCTTAATCCTAGCACTCGGGAGGCCAGAGCGAGGGATTTCGTGAGTTCAAGGCCAGCCTGGTCTACAGAGTGAGTCTCCAAAAAAGACTCTCTCCGATGAGCTACACTTCCTGCTCCTTTTGATATTAAATTCTTCCTACAAAAATTGTGAGGTCATTTTCTAATCTCCACCACCACCACCCCACTGGGATTTGAACTCAGGATTTTGAATGTGTTAGCAGGTTATCTATCACTGAGCTACATCCCCAACATGTTCCTGAAAAACTGTAGAATATGTGGACATGTGCTATGCCTTTTAAGGAAATTACCTTTTTTTTTTTTTTTTGTCTTTTTGAGACAGGGTCTCCTTTAGTCCTAGCTGGCCTGGAGCTCACTCTGTAGACCAGGCTGGCTTTGAACTCACAGATCTGCCCGCCTCTGCCTCCCGAGTGCTGGGATTAAAGGTGTGCACCACCACGCCTGGCTAGGAAGTGACCATTTTTTAACTTACTATTTCAATAACTGTTCAGAAGACATGCTACTAAATAATAAACAGGATTTAAGTATGAAGCAAAGGTAAGGAATTGTGGGAACTGTCCACCGTTGGCATGAAATTCAAACTCTCACCTCAAAAGGGAGAAGAAACTGAAAGACCCCAGAAACTGGAGTGGCTCTACTCAAATCTCGGGATAGAACGACTCCCAAAAAATCAGCCAAGACCGTTCTGCTGCAATTAACAGAGGTTTATTCGAAAAAAACAGTGCACTGGGGCGACTGTAACCCCACGCAGGGCAGAGGAGATCGACCCCCAGGGACTGGGATAGGGAACTTTTAAAAGCAGAGATCCCAAGGTATGGGGAAATGGGGAAGGTTGGGTAATAGTAAAAAAAAAAAAAATCTTATCTCGGCACGCAGGCCAGCGACACACAGCAGGCGTGACTCAGTTAAGCACCAAAGGTATGAGGAAGCGGGGAGGGAAACCTTATAGCTGTACGTGACTTGGAGGCCTTATAAGATGGTGGTACATGGTTCCTAAAGACAGATTTTAAGGGTGCATAAAACCTTGGGGCAGGGTCCTTCATTCCCCACTCCCTCTAGGACCTAGTTCTAATCATAGAACTAAAGCTCAGAGTACCTCTTTAATTAAATTTTTAGGCCCTTTTTGTTCTATGTGCTGATATTGTGTGGGAAGCATTAAAATCTGCACAGCACCTACTCTCTGGTCAGAACAAAAGCAATTAGTCTATTGATTATGCAAGGCCCTATGGTGAGAAAAGTAAGGGGCCCCATCAGGGCAGAAAATAGGGTAGTCATCCAAGGGGACTTGGAGAACCACCCTTCATACCAACACAGTTATCTTTAGACACAATCCTGCAACTGGAATGAGGAAATGTTGGGTCAGTCCATCTGCCCTCACATATCAACAGTAGTTTACTTTTTAAGTTCTTGAGGCCTTGAGAACTGTCTTTGAGCAATCAACCTTTTTTCTGGATTGGGCAGGTTCAGTAATTGCTTAAAATGGTGGCTATACTCAAAATGGAGTCAGCGTGGGCCTCTCTTACATTTTTCCCTCGAGTTTATAGTGGGAGGCTAAGCTTAGACTCCATCATCTTTTTCCTCAGGGGGGCCATATACAGGCCATACCTTGTCCCTGCAGTACCATGATTTAATTGGATTTTACCCATGGTTAATAAATCTGACAAGTGAGTTAAGGATGCATGGTCCAAAAGTCAGAGCAACCAGAAGGTAAGTTTACTTGGCAGATTCAGGAAGTCTTCAGCTCTCAGCTGAGGAAGAAACTGGCTCCTTTGGGGGTCTTGACCCTAAACTACTGCCTAGCCAATTTTTAGCTCCACTCTATCACATTACCCTCTGAGGAGGTTACCCAATTGCCAGGAGGAATTGGGGCGCTGACTGCTCTGACTCTTTCCATGCTGAAAAGGGGCGTAGGAGGGTGGTGACTGGGGTACCCTGCTCAGTGGATCTATCGAAAGACCCCAAAAGGATAGAGAAAAAAATCCTTAGCCAGTGCCTGTGAAGAGAGTAGCTAGGTACATTTTTAGCAGGGAACAGGAAAGGAACAGGAGCGATTAAATGTCCAACTTAAAAGTCCTTTAGAATTTCTCAATGAGGTTTCAAGCATCCATTTGAGCTTCTCCTTTTTTATTTGGCTATGGTGTTGTCTGGACTCAGGATCTGCTTTCCAGCAAGTTTCAATAATCTTGGTGTGAGTTTCCCTTAGGTGATGCTTAAGAGAGAGAGAGGAAAATTTATTATTTGATAACAAGATCTCATATGATTTTAAAGACTTAAAATCTAGTGTTTGGAGGCACAGACTTTCAGACTTTAAAGGAAATATAATGATTACTATCTTTTGGTTATACTCTTCCTCTTGGGTGTCTAAATCCCATTCAGTTAGCCCAGTTAACTATCTTTGTTTTCTCAGGTCAGTTGAGGATCTGGTCTCCAGGGACCACTCGGGCCTTTGGGGGGGAGACGCCTCACCTGCTCCTCTTAGTTTTTCAATCACCAGTTCCATCCACACGAGGACAAAGTCGGTCTTGCTAGACAAGGCTTTCCTTTTACAGACTGGACACTGGCTAGAGTCCTGTTAGTGGGTCTCCAAGACCTCCCTGGACTAGGATGGACTGGTGACTCCCCACACGATTCTCTTTTTTTTTTCTTTTTCTTTCTTTTTCTCTTGGCAGTGTAAGTTCAAGTGTTCCGAAGGAAGATATGACCCCCAGACATAGTTCCTAGGATTGGTTGACCCAGAGGGCAAGGAGCAAAGATGTTCCTTAGGTCCCTCAGCCAAATTGTATGGGCATTTAAGTTTGGTAGTTATCCACCCAGAAGGCTAAGTTCCCAGGCTAACACCTTTAATTACTGTAAAATATTCTAGATAAGGCTTTGACAAAAGTTCAAGCAGCCTTGTATAATACTACTGGAGGAGGGCTTAACAGCCATACGTTAAGCAGGCATAACCTGCAAGATGAATTAACACATTTTAGGCTTATTTAAATGTAAAATGTTCACACTACAGTTACTTAAAATGGGGACAATCCTTTCTTTCTCAGACCCTTTATCCTGATTTATAGTTTTCCAGAAAGACAGGAGTTGTAACACATACCGAAGACAGGACAATAAACTGATAAGGATACCAAGGCCATCCAGACTGTCTTTTCTTGGACTGCATGCAGCTGGTTCAGGAAGAAAGAATCTAGCCTTTTAGCCAAATTATCTGGTTAGGTTAAAAGAAATATCAAATAGCAAATCTGTAGAAACACTATAAAATACATTTTTCAGTAGCCATAGGTAACCACCCATCTTACCTGTGCCCATTAATTAAACCTGTAACAGGGAGTCAGGTTCAAGCTAGGAGGGGACTGAAAATTAACAACTCTGTATATTCACAATCTATTCAGGCCACTAGTAAGACCAGCTTGAGTATTATATATACCAATAATTTAACTACAGGTATTTAATTTACTAAACTTGAGGTGCAATGTGATATGCATATAAATTTGGACAAAACTGAACACTTCTTAAACAAACCTTGACTACAATACATTTTGATTTTTAAACAGTGTGACTGAACCTACAAATTTTAGCTATTTGTATATAGTGTCCCGTTTTTACCTGTCACAACAAACCTCCTCAGACTTTTATCACTCGCATACTTTTTTATCATCTTTACATAAATCTTTACTAAAAATACCTTTTTAACATTTTTTTCCTTTTATATCCTTTTATACCTAATTGGGCAATTTACTAAGTAATTAATACTTATTCCCTGTAAAAAGATGGGACAGTTATCTCAAATACAATAGTTTGAAAAATCACAGAAATGCTCAATAAAAATTGAGCTCTTAGTTTTAAACATCTCAGGACTGAACACTCTCTATATCCACTCAGGCATCCATGCCGCTTATTTTATGGCAGGAATGCAAATGGTCAATGACAAACAACTTCAAACAGCAACTTTTTTAAACTTTCCTTTTAGGCCAAAGACTATGTCTATGAGGATTCAAGTAGTCCTGTCAGGCTTTCAGCAGCAGATTATGAAGGGCCTAAAGTCTGTCCTTCCTTTCCAGATACAATTATCAAGTAAATCATTAGCATTAGATGTAAACCTATTCATTTAAACAGCTCCATTAAACAAATATGTTTAACTAGTTTCAACCCCAAAACTTTAGCACCTTGATGAAAACTCTAAATCAGAGATGAAAACCTAAATCAGAGTAAAATATGACTCTTAAGTTTGTAACAGTATTCAGAAAAATTCTACAGTAATGATCTCTGCACCTAAAGACCTTGGCTGTGCCTAGCACACTTTAATCCTAATTAAAGGTGTGTACCACCACGCCCAGCTAGGAGACTAAAAACACGAAGTACAGTTTTCATGAATTTGATTCACCCAGTTCTTTGAGACCAACCCTTTCTCAACAAAAACACACAGTCTGCCAGCCTGATCAGCAAGGAGGGCACAGACCCAGAGAGGTCCCTTTTCCTCCCATGAGGAGGAAGGGAGGGAGGAGAAACGGGCTCAAAAATTCTTGCAGAAACATAACAGAGCCCCCAAAAGCTGCTCCAGACTGCTCTCCCTTGCTCCTTGGAGGGAAGAGCCTGTAATGCACTCCTGGAAGCCATGCAACACCCCACTGTTCCAGATGCCAGACTCCAAAATCAGTCTCTAGCAAAGATGGAAAGGTTGCCATGTGTGCCCTCCAGGGTGCTCAGGAATTCCCCAAGCTCTAAAGACCTCCTCCCAAGGCAGACTGCTGATGCAAATTTTACTAGCCTGTAAGAAGCAGATTATCTCTGGTCCTTTGTGATAGCAACTGGATAGATTTTTGTAAATACATGTTTTAAACAAGGTGCTGCTCATGAAGCAGCCTGCTTCAGACAGTTACTGATGGGCACCCTATTGGGTCATTAGAGACAAGAGAAGTCACCTTCCCAGATGAGCCTGCTAGAGTCCTGATCCAGAGTCTACTGTGGGGCTCTAAGTGGGTGTGAACATTAAAGTGACCCACCTCTGAGCAGTGGTCACCAGAGCAGTCAGGGTTCAAATGTGACTTGAGTCTGAAGCAAGTACAGGTGGTGAGAGGTGAGAAATGGCCCTTCTATGACCAAACTCCAGCCCTGTCTGATGCATCACAAAAATCTCTAACCTGCCTTTTTTTCATCAGAGACTCAGAATAGGCTTTTCCTTTCTTCCATCAGTAAAAACAGCACAATTCCAGTCCCTTGTTCAGCCTTTCCATACCTTTTCTGCCTAGAAAACATCCACACCTCCTCCCAGTGCAGGGACAGTAAGCCCCAGCCACCTCAAACATGCACATTCATCTTGCCCACATCCCACTTACTGGCTCCAATATGCTTGATGCATCCTTTTACTCAAAAACAACTCTCACTCACACTTAAGGCCCAGCCCACTGACCAGATGGGATTGGGAGTACAGCAGGAACCTTAAGCACCAGGGGGTCCTACTCTCTAGCCAGAGTTGTGTATATGGTATACACCCCTGTGGCCAGGAGCTGTGAGTCCCTTGGAGGACCTGCCTAATGCCAAGAACTATGGAGACAGCTACCTGTATTTATTTTGTCTAACAACACGTTATTTACTTTAGGTGGAAAATTACCAATAGTCACATACACATGTGTAATTTTTACGTATGTGGGAATTATCAACATTCATACACATGCTTTTTTCTTTTTTTGGTCTTTTGGTCTTTTTTGAGACAGGGTTTACCTTTAGTCTCAGCTGGCCTAGAACTCGCTCTGTAGACCAGGCTGACCTTGAGCTTACAAAAACTGCCTGCATCTGCCTCCCAAGTACTGGGATTAAAGGTGTGTGCCACCACACCCTGTCCCAAGGGGCAACAAAACTGCTCCACCCAAAACAAAAGCTAGTCCAAGAATCCATTTCCAGTCCTGAATCTGGTCCACAAAGGTCTTAAAAAAATAGATAATTCCAAAGCAAGCAAGTTACATTTTGAAAGCAAACACAAACCAAAATGGGATCTTTAAACAGTCAGCTCTGAGGCTGACTTCTATAAACAACTATCACCTGTTGTGAAGCATTTGAGAGACTCAGAGACAATAAATTTAGATGACTACAGTATCCAAATTTTAGGCCTTTAAATGCATTTTTAAATATCAATTTTTAAACTTTGCACGTGCATATCTAGTCTGGCATGCCAAAATGAAATGATTCTGTGCACATAAAGGATTGAAACTTGAAGTGGCCACTTTGTTTGACAGAACCAACATGAGACAAACACAATAACTGAATTACAAACACACACACACACACACACACACACACTCACACAAACTTAGATGCATAACAAGCTACATGAATCTTAGGCACATGGTTACCATAAACACAAGACATAGATACCTCCTTTTTCACCTCCACAGACAGATTATGGGCTCGTTTTTTAACCTCAGTCCAGTGGTCTAATGTCTGTCCAAGTGGAGTACTGACAGTCTGTCCCATCGTCAAAGTCACACAGAATACGAACAAAACAGAAACCAGGACCCATTTTCTGCAAGTCCTCCAACACCAAGAAACAGTTTCAGACGGCCGAGAAGACGTGAAAACTCTTTATTCTATGAGAGCCCCAGCTTCTGTGTCAGCACCCAGACAGGAGGGCCCCAAGCGTCCTTGGGCCTCCCTCAGACCTCCTGGGATGTCTCCCAGGGCGACACAGTCGGTTACCTTCCTGACACCTCTGTCGGTAACTCTCCCCCCTCATCCGGAATGGGGAGTTTGTTGCTCTCACGAGCGCGGAGCGACTGCAAACCGAAAGTAACAGATTTTTGGCGCCTCCCAGAATCAGACAGACACAGTAGATGGACAGACAGAAAAAGAATCTTACCTCCAAGAGGGTCTTGGTGATTTGAGGGTGGTCTTCGATCCTGAACAAGCCCCCAAATGAAAGACCCCCCCAGAAACTGGAGTGGCTCTTACTCAAACCTCAGGATAGAACGACTCCCAAAAAATCAGCCAAAGACCGTTCCCACTGCAATTACACGAGGTTTATTCAGGAAAAACCAGTGCACTGGGGTCGAACTTGTAACCCACACAGGGGCAGAGGAGACCAACCCCCAGGGACTGGGATAGGGAACTTTTAAAAGCAGAGATCCCAAGGTATGGGGAAATGGAGGAAGGGTTGTGTAATAGTAAAAAAATTCATCTCGGCACGCAGGCCAGCGACACACAGGCGGGTGTGACTCAGTTAAGCACCACAAGGTATGAGGAAGCAGGGAGGGAAACCTTATTTTGACACACAGGCGGGCATGACTCAGTTAAGCACCACAAGGTATGAGGAAGCGGGGAGGGAAACCTTATAGCGTACGTGACTTGGAGGCCTTATAAGATGGCAGTACCATGGTTCCTAGAGACAGATTTTAAGGGTGCATAAAACCTTGGGGCAGGGGTCCTTCACTCTTAACCACTGAGCCATCTCTCCAGCCCCTTAAAACAATATCTTATTTATTATTTTTATTTTACATGTATGAATGTATTGCCTGCAAGAGGGTGGGTGTGCCCATGCAATGCCTGTGGAGACCAGAAGAGGGCATTGGATCTCCTGGAATTGAAGGTACAGACTGTTTTCAGCCACTATGTGGGTGCTGGGAATCAAACCTCGGTCCTCTGCAAGAGTAGTCAGTACTCTTAATGGATGAGCCATCTTTCTAGCCCCCAACATTTTAACTTTATGAAGGTAGGGACCTTATGAAGGTAGGGACCTTATGAAGGTAGGGACCTTATGAAGGTAGGAACCAGGAGGCTGTCTGTCCTATAGGACAAAAACCTTGAGTATCTAATTCCCAAAGTTTTTATTAGTAGCATAAGGGACTTTAAGCACACAGTCAGGGACAGAAAGTAGACAATGGACATTTCTCTGCAGAGACTCAGGAAACTATAATGAAATGGGCCATGTTTACAAGGTATAGAGCAGATGTTCACAGAACAGCATAAATAAAGCAAGGCGTCCTTATCTAATCTGAACACAAGGGACACTGCACTTCAGAACGGGCATCTGCACACACGCCCCCTTGGCTAGGCTGTTATGGATGTTCTTGGCTGGTGGTGATTTTGCATGTATGCCAAGTAGGGTTTTAGCAGCGTTCCCACAGGGCAGCGGTGTCCAGCAACTTACCATTTCCTATCTTGGCTTGGTGGGAAAGGATTCAGGATCCATGCTGGTGTGGGACCCTGACACTCTCTGATTTTTCTGCTCTTGAGTCATTCTAGTTGGGATGTGTGTGCATGGGGGACAGGGGATGGTGAGCGCTGACCCAGCTCTCCGTGTTGTCCAGGCTCTGAGCGGTAAGGGTCTGACTTGCAAATCGAAAGTCTTTGCTTTATGCCTGATGGGAGCTGTTTTCCCACAATGTTGCTTCTGGAAAATGGGGGAAGCTTTGGGTGAGAGGGTGTATGAGTCACTTTTCTCATTTCTTTGATTAAATACTCGGACTAAAGGGACACAAGGGATAAAGGGTTTATTTTGACTCACAGCTCCAGGGTACAGTTCACCGTGGTGGGAAGGCAGCTGGCCGCACTGCATCCGGTGTGGGAGCGGGGGAGAGGCCTGTGCTCTCTCATCTGTTTATCCCATCTGGGAGTTCTGCACATGGGATGGTGCAGCCTGAGGTACAGCAGGTCTCCCTGCCTCAATGAACCTCCTGAAAATACCTCACAGACATGGCTGGAGACTAAGCCGATCTAGATAATGTCCACAAACTTGTCTCCTAAGTAAGTGATTCTAGAACTTGTTAAATTGATAACCATGGTGGATGGTGTGTGTGTGTGTGTGTGTGTGTGTGTGTGTGTAGACAAAGACTATTGCTTTCTGTGTTAGATACTTTTCTGCTGCTGTGATAACATACCCTGAGAAAAGCAACTCAAGGAAGACAGGGTTTATTGTGGTTTATGGCTCCAGAGCGATAGGGTTCACCCTGGTAGGCAGGCACCGTCAACAATCAGGAAGAGATGGCGGCAAGCACAGAAAGCTGGCTGATCACATTTTCATCCACACACAGGAAGGAGAGAGGCAGAACAGGAAGTGGAGTGAGGTTCTGAACCCTCGACACCTGCCCCTAGTGGTGTACTTCCTCCAGCAAGGCTCAGTCTTCTAAACCTTTCCAAATAGTGCCAGTGACTGGAGATGAAGGGTTCAAGTACCAAGCCCATGGGAGACATTTCACATGCAAACCAGTAGACTAGCTCACAACAGAGTCCCAATACATTCATGAGTTCAGTGGAAAACGCCAGAGCTATTTAGTGTGATGTGCTCACTCAAAGCTGTTTCCGAAAACAGCGAGTGAGCACTGCCCTCCAACCTGAGCAAGACAGCCTGGGAGCTGTGTATACTGAGCAAAGAGGAGAGACCGCAAGCTAATCACACCAAGGGAGGAGAAACATGGGCTAACCTCGCCGACCGAGGAGAAACATGGGCTAACCTCGCCAACCGAGGAGAAACATGGGCTAACCACGCCGACCGAGGAGAAACATGGGCTAACCTCGCCGACCGAGGAGAAACATGGGCTAACCTCGCCGACCGAGGAGAAACATGGGCTAACCACGCCGACCGAGGAGAAACATGGGCTAACCACGCCGACCGAGGAGAAACATGGGCTAACCATGCCCACCGAGGAGAAACATGGGCTAACCTCGCCGACCGAGGAGAAACATGGGCTAACCACTCCGACCGAGGAGAAACATGGCCTAACCACTCCGACCGAGGAGAAACATGGGCTAACCACGCCCAACCGAGGACAAACCACATCCTGGTGAATCTCCTCAGGTCTTTGGAATCAACACACAGTCATTTCTTCAGGGAAAACTTAATTCTGTACCTAAATGATGACAGAGTGTTGGAGTTCCATAGTAACTCCGAGGTTATCTCTGATGGATATCCTCTGTTCATACTTTTAGATCCACTTTCTATCCTCTCCACACTGGGTCCTGGGAGGCTGATCTCTATGGACCCCATAAGTGTGTATCCCTGTCCTCTGGCTTCTGTTCAGATTTGGCCAGCAGTAGGCACCCACACCCACAGCCACCCACAGCCCTTGGTGATTTCTTTGATCCTTTCCACACCTTGCAAATAGTCGTATTCACTGTAGCTCTGATTTGAGCATCCTGTCTCTTCCCCGTTGGGATGCTGAGTTAATATATTATCTAGTCCCATGTGTCTATCAGAAAACCAAGTGGAGGGGAGGGGAGGGGAGGGGAGGAGAGGAGAGGAGGGGAGGGGAGGGGAGGGGAGGGGAGAGGAGAGGAGAGGACTACTGCCTTTTCTAGTGTTCTGATCCTTCTCATTATCTAAACCATGTTTGAATATTTACAGTCTGAGATCACGAGGACCGGAAATGCTGATCTGGGACTGGGAAGCCTACGGTGCTATAGGCCTGTCAACCCTGACATGGTGACATAGTTCTGAAGGAACCTTTATTTATCAAAAAACTATTTTAAGTACTTCAAGATGACAAAAAGAAAGAGAGAGAGAGAGAGAGAGAGAGAGAGAGAGAGAGAGAGAACTCAGCTGGGTGTGGTAACTCATGCCTGCAATTTCAGCATTCAGGAGGCTGAGGCAAGAAGATTACTGTGAATTCAAGGTCAGCCTTAGCTAATAGGAGCGCCTGTCTCAAAAAAAGCAGGGGTGTGGGGGAGGGAGGGAGGGAGGGAGGGAGAGAGAGAGAGAGATTAGGGAAAGAGAGAGGCATTCATTCTTTCTTATCTCTCAAGTTCCCCAAAGTGTCTCCTTTGAACCCAGTATTTCATTGATTCTAAGACATTTTTATTTCTCTCAAATTTTGATGCCTGCATTAAATGGGTGTGTCTTTTCTTGTTGCCAGGCAGACGGTGGTGTGCTGTGGCCACAGTGCCTCTGCACATATGGAAGCTCAAGGCTGGAGTATCAACACTTTGAGTGGGAAGGAAGGGGTGTGCAAGAGTCAGTTAGGTGGAGGGGCTGGGGAGGACGTGTTATGTGTGAAGGCTGGGAGGTGGCAGGGCTGAGGAAGGAAAGCGAAGCCAGAGTAGCTGGAGAAACAGAGGGAGCCATGATGGGCCTCAGGGCTGGAGAAGCAGTGGCCGCCAGAGATGCAGGCCTAACAACTCACAGGAAGGAACTTGGACTTCATCCACAGGGCAACACAAAGTCGTGGAAGGGGCTTGAGGAGAGGAGAGTCATCCTTGGATTTTAGAACTATTACTCTGTTGGTCAGAGGTGAAGCGCAGGTGGGGCAGGGAGTGGGAGGACTGTTGTCGGATTGGTAGAGGGACAGAAGCTGGGATGGCTGGCGAGAGCTGACGACCTCAGCCCTGGAGTGGACCAGAGGCCCGTCTTTGGTTTGCACAATTCTTTTGTTATTCTAACTTCCTGATAACCTAAGATAGTGACTTTATTTTTGACGAGCATGTGGGTTACTTTATTATAAATAAAACTGCAATAAACATTCCTGAGTGGAGCTTTGTATGAACATGTTTTCATTTCTCTTCAGCCTAGAAATTAGCAAATCTCTTCTGATTGGCCTAGGAGGGCATTTATTATCTCATTGGAATGGCAGCACATACATGCAAATAATCTCTCCAGCACTCAGTATTATTTGTCTTTGTTACTTTAGCAATTTGAATTAGATGTCTAAATTTTCTAATACCAGATACTGAAAACCTGTCCTCTTCCCTGTTAATTACTTTGGTTCTCTCTCTTTCCCACCTGATCCTGTATTAATGTGTGTATTATGCTGGGCGATCTTGTCCTATGGCTCTTGGATGCTTTCTTAAATTGTTCCTTTGTATTTGGAGTTTCTACCACCTTCAAATTTATGTATTATTTCCCTCCCTCTCTCTTCCTCCCCCCTTCCTTTCTCTCTTTCTTTTCCTCCCTTCCTCCTTCCCTTCCTTCCTTCCTTCCTCCCTTCCTTCCTTCCTTCTTCCTTCTTTCCTTCCTTCCTCCCTTCCTCCCTCCCTCTCTCCCTTCCTTCCTCCCTCCCTTCCTTCCTTCCTTCCTTCCTTCCTTCCTTCCCTCCCTCCCTCCTTCCCTTCCTTCCTTCCTTCCTTCCTTCCTTCCTTCCTTCCTTCCTTCCTTCCTCTTCCTTTCCATGGGGATCTTGCTGTACATCGTCAAATTCACTATGTAGCTCAGGCTGGCCTTAAGTGGGCAGTCCTGCCTCTGCCTCCCAAATACTAGAATTAGAGGCAGGTGCCCAGGAAAGTCCTTCATTTCTGATATTGCATCTTCATGTCTGAAATTCCCATTGGAGTCTTTTCGAGTTCCTTGCATCTTCTGGGTCTCTCCATCTTTTCTTATATCTTATCTTTCTTTTCTATGAGTCTAACATATTAGTGATAGTGATTTAAAGTCTCCAGTTGGCCTAATATATAGGCCATCTCTGTCTAATTGTGTTGATTGCTGTATCTTGACAATGAGTTGACTTTTTCTTTGCTATGTATGTTATAATTTTCATTGTGTGGAAGGCAATATTTGTAGAAGAGCAGAAGATGATAAACCAAAGGCTGAGCTTTCTTCTTCAGACTGCTGACGTGAGAGGTCAGCTCAATCATGCCAGTAGTTATAGCATAAGTACTTACCTCTGCCTGGCTGATGTACCAACATTCTGTGTCCAGCTCATCTCAGCTTTCAGCTAACCTACTATACCTGCTCTGTATGGAGAATCTCTCTCTTTCTCTCTGGTCTTACTCTGTACCCTAGGTTGACCTAGAACTCACTGTTTAGCACAGGCTGGGCTCAGACTTGCAGTAATCATGTCTTGGTCTCCTGAGTGTTGTGATGGAAGGCACAAGGTGGAACCCTGTGCTTATCATCTCAACTTTTTGCTTAAATTTATTTAAATTTCTGCATCACTGTTCCTCTAGTGGTGATCTTGAGACCACTGTATAGCATCCCCTGAGAGCCTGGGCTGGGGTTGTAGCTCAGTAGTAGGGTACTTGCTTAGCATGCTCAAGTCTCTGGACTCAATCCTCATATGGGGAGAGAGTGGCAAAGTTAAATTTAAAAAAGGAAATGTAGAAGCATGGGTATTACCTCATACATAACAAGTCACATCTGTATTTAGAAATGGTTAATGAGAGTGATTCGTATGCACTTGAATATTTGAGAAGCAGTATTTTATATAATTACTATTTCTATTTTTTATAGTCAGAGGAACTTCTAATAATGAGATTAAAATCCTTCATATCAAAATATTGTGAAAGTGACTCTACTTATGGCTACTCAGGGGTATAAGGCACAAAATGAAAGCATTTAAATGCATTTTATAGTCAGTTATTCAATTTGACTGAACAGTTATCAGTGATATTAATCTCTAAAGTTTCTTATTTTTCAATTTCCTTTGAGCTTTGTGTTCCTAACACTCCAAAAAAACCCAACTTCTTGTAGCAATGATTTTTCTGGTGATTTCTCTTACAAAGGAATTGTGGATAAACCTACAACGATGGTCTAAATGTCTGTGTTCTTCCCAAATTCATGTGTTGAACCCAGCCCCCAAAGTGATAGTGGTATTAAGAGACCAGGGTCTCTGGGGGATTAGATCTTGGTGGAACCCTCATGCCTGAAGTCGGTGCCCTTCTAAAAGGGAATTCATCTGCCGTTGAAGGACTCTTTCTAAGCCTCTAAACACAGAATCTGGGAGGGTGTGTTGAAGTTTTCGGTCTCTAGAATTATGAGAAATGCTTGTTATATGTAACAAATGCCTACCTACAGTGGCACAAATAGATTAAGACTCATCTGAAACCTCCTAAAAGAAGTTCTGTTTTCTCTCTACATCAGTATCTGGTCAAGAAACAGGTTCCTGGGGCAAGAGAGATGGCTCAGTGGTTAGGAGTACTGGCTGCTCTTGCAGAGGTCTTGGATTCAGTTCCCAGCATCCATATGGTGGCTAACAACTGTAACTCCAGTTCCAAGGGATCTATCTCCCCTTTCTGGCCTCTGTGGGCATTGCATGCTTGGGTGCACTTATGTACATGCAGGCAAAATGCTTATATACATAAAATAAAAATAATTTTTTTAAATTAAAAAAGTACCAAGCTCCTGCTGGGTGTAGTGTCATACACCTTTAATTCAGCAGAGTCAGGTAGATCTCTGTGAGTTCAAGGCCAGCCTGATCTACATAGGGAGTTGGAGCCCAACCAGGGCTATAGAATATGAAACCATGTCTCAAAAAATAAAAACAAACAAACAACAAAGAAACATGCTTCTTAATGGAGCTGCAATTGATGCTCCTCAACCAGGCACACAGACACACAGATGGAACCCTGCAGGAAGACCATGCTCTGTCAAATCTCTTGCAAAGATCCCTCAGCTGTCAGCCAAAGAGTTCTGACAATATTATTAAGTTGGTTTAAGGTATCTTGTTCAGTCTGGCATTGTCACATATGTTTTCTATGCAAGCGGCCAGAAAACGGCAGGGACCATGCTTTGCAGCTGAGTTAGCTCAGATGAGGATGTGACCTGATTGCCTCAGCGGATGCATTCTGTTTAATCTCCATGATTACCCTGAGCTACAGGAGAGGCTGGTGAGTTTAATCTTTAGACCAATTCCTACTGCAAAAACAATGAGGTTTGAGTTTGCTATTGATGGAGAGCTAAACACAGATATCAGGCTAATGAGGGTATGCATTAGTGTTATCATCAGTGGTGCTACATTGGAAAGTGTGCTTCAGCTATGTGGAGGCTCAGGTACAGTCATGCCTTCTATTACTTTTACTGCTGAAGTCTTTCATGATAAATAAAAATTTATGTGACTGAGATCAGCGATAGAAAGAAGGAAGAGTGCCCAGATGTTCTAGTTTCCTTGAAATTGCGGCGACAAAACATTCTGACCAAAACCAACTTGCGGAAGAAAGGGTTTATTCGGCTCACATCTCCCAAGTCACAGTTCATCACTGAGGGAGCCCAACATAGGAACTCAGGGCAGGAACCTTGAGACAGAAGCTGAAGCACAAACCATGGAGGAACGTTGCTTACTGGCTTGCTCCTCTGGCCCATGCTCCTCTAACTTCTTTCTTATATAACACAGGACCACCTGTCCAGGGGTGGCACCACCCACAATAGGCTGGGTCCTCCCACATCACTCAACAATAAAGAAAATGCCCCACAGATGTGGCCACAGGCCAGTCCAATGGAGGCAATTCTGCAATTGAGGCTCCCTTAACCCAGGTTTGTCAAGTTGACACTGAAGCTGCCCAGCACAGCAGACTTTCACCACTCTCATCTAGAACATTCCCAAAGCTTCTCCTTTAAGAACTGAAGGGGAAAAAAAGAATTGAAGGGATGTGGTGAATTGGAGTGAAACATCAGAAACACAGATATTTCTGAGTTCTGTGTCCAGGCAGGAATGCTGGGAAGGGAAGATGATGCTCCTCATTATAGTCATTAATGAGTCATTAATCTCAGTTTCTATTACTTGATTATTACTATCATTATATAGTATGATGATTGGATTATATGGGTTTCTTTATATATTGTTTCCAACCTGTGCTGCTAATGACCAGGTAGTATAGATTACACCTCTGTGGGAGCTGAGAAAACAGAGAATCATGTGTGGTGACCTGAGGTTCCCACACAGATGGGCATGAGCTGCTCGTAGATTTTAAAGAATGGTGCAGTGTCTCCAGGTAAAGAACAGGCTGATCCAGGATTATACGCATCCCAGTGGGCTTTTAGCTCCTGCAGGATTCTACATTAGATTCCCTCAAAAAGCCTTCTAAGAAGCACACATGAACACACCCCAGACTGGGCATTAACTTCTCCGGTTCCACGTGCTTCTGTCCCCTCATCCAAGCAGCGGTTGCTGCAGACACCGCTGGAGAGCAGTCGGCTCTGACTCCTTGTGTTCCTGTCATCTTTGATTTTGGCTGCAGTGCTGATTTGTAAACTCATAACAACCGGCCCAGCCCTTCACAAAGGCTGGGCCCAAGAATTTGACTTGACAGCTAATTGTTGCCACTGATTGCTTTGCTAACAGTGCTTCATGGCTATTTTGGGTTTTTCCTGAGAGTTCCTTAATTAGAGGAAATGACATCCTGTGCTGTCCAATCAGCCTCTTGTCAGATATTATTACATCTGCAGCAGAACCAAGCAACACTAGGTTCGTCTCTGCCAAGCTGGTATGAGGTTTGCAGCCTGTGGCACAATCCAGTGGTCCCCACCCAGCTCTGGAGACTTTTGTTCCCCGTGTAAAGGAAGAGCATTTCAAGTTCCTCTGCCTCCACCAGGGGCTTCTGTCCAGGCAGCAATGGCCTTTGCGTGGTGGCGCTCGCTCTCCTTTTCTGAACTGGTGCATTGCACAACCCTTTGATGCCGCTTTTGTAGCTGGCAGGGAGAGTTTTCATTTTTCATGAGGGAAATATAAATACGATGCAAGCCTGGCTCCCACTTGGTAAAGTGTTAAAGGTAGTTTTCTATAGTGTTGTGAGAACTCACTACATTCCTTTAAGTAAAAGAAGAATGGTATTAAATTAGAAAAACAATAGGGATGTAAGTCTGAAGGGTTTTATAAGCCTGAACACCAGAGCGCCTTTTACTCACGACTCCAGAAGTAGCGTCCTTTCTGAGTTTACTTTACTTGACTGCTTTTTATTTTAGAATAGCATATATACATATCTCATGAGTTTGTCTGCACATGAACTAGGTATGAACATTTTTCTTTGTTGAGGAGCTATTTTCAGATTTATTTGGAGTGGTGGGACAGCTCCAGAGGAGAAAGCTTGGGTTTCTTTTATTTTCTTTTTAATTTATTTTTATTTGACCAGTAAGTACACATATGCAGTAAACATAAGGAGTGTCCACATAAACCCAGTTAGTTAACAGCTGAGTTCAGTTTTTGCACCCTCAGGATCCCCAAGTGGTATGAACATTTTAAAAGAACAGACTCATGTGAGTATTGACCCCTCTAACTCCTTATTCTGGAATTAACTCATTGTGTCAAAGATTTATTGAGCTTGCTAGGACGCCCTGCAGTTGACACAGCAAACAGACATACTCCCCGGCCTTTGGAATCAACATTCTGACTGGGAAACTAACGTTCACAAGTGGTCACTCATGATTTCTTCCAAGACATCAGCAAGGTTGCATGCTATTTCTGGAGTTTCAGTGTTGGGAGTAGAGAGTAAAGACTGCAAAATTGATCCAGGGTTCAACAGGACCCTGTGGACTTCATGCAATATTCCTAGATTGTATATAGAAGGAAGGGGGAGAGAGAGAGAGAGAGAGAGAGAGAGAGAGAGAGAGAGAGAGAGAGAATATGTGTGTCTGTGTTTGTCTATATGGGTAAGTGAGGGTTGGTTATAAAGACAGAGAAAGTGCTTAATGGACATGATCGTGTGCAGTTCATGGACTCCATGAAGGGAACAAGCAGAGAGTGGGTAATGGAAAGAGGGATGAGACAATGGCTGTCGTCTAAATATCCAATGGCTCTGTCGTGTTTCCTCAACTGAACGATAAACTAAGGCCAGGTATGAGGTTCTTTTGTATCTCCTTTGGATCTTGGTTCAGTATGATGCTGATAGTGCATGCCAGTTGTGTTAGTTACTTTTCTGTTGCTATGACAAAAAAAAAAAAAAAAATGACCAAAGCAACTTATAGAAGGAAGAATTTATTGGGCTAAGAGTTTATCACAGTGGGGAGGCATGGCAGGAGGCAGCCAGAATAGAGAGTTAAGCACTCACACCTTCAAGTATATGTAGGAAGCAGAAAGAGAAACTGGAAGTGGACAAGGCTGTATTATCCTCAAAGCCTATCCCCAGTAACGTGCTTCCTCCAGCAGGGCCGCACTTCCCAAACCTCCACAAATGGTGCCACCAGCTGGGACCAAGTCTCCAAATTCTTGGAGCCTATGGGGGAACATTCCCTTTCAAACCACCACAGCAATTTTCTGCTGAAGCAATTCAGCTCTTTCATGGGATTTGTGAGAATCATTTGATTTCAGTGATCAAGATTCTCTTATATATGTAGAAATAATGTAGAGGCTCATTGGTTCATGTATATGATGGCCTCTGTCATGATTGCTGAGGTAATCTTATGGTGGTCTTAATTTACCAAAAACACATTACAGTGAAGGAGAGGAAGTCTTCATTATCTGGTGAGTATTTTACTCATTATTTTCAAGTTCTGGAAAGATATTAGCTTTAGGGAGACTTTAGAAGGTCACACATGTGGGGCAGGGCTTTGTCTTGCCAGAAAATCCAGAACTAGCCTTGTTTAGATAAGAACTCTGCAATTTCTCATGGTTTTCTGTGCTGAATGCATTGGAAGGCCCAACCGAGCAACTTAAAACTTCGTTCTGACTGGGCGTGGTGGTGCACGCCTTTAATCCTAGCACTTGGGAGGCAGAGGCAGGCGGATCTTTGTGAGTTCAAAGCTAGCCTGGTTTACAGAGCGAGTTCCAGAACATCTGGGGCTACAGGGAGACCCTGTCTCGAAAAGACCAAAAAAATAAAAAACAAAAAACTTTGTTCTGGTCCTGTTACCAAGCACCTGTTCAACATTCAACTTTTTCTTATGTTTATTTTTTTAACCAATATAATCATAGCAAAAACTAGAGAGTAAAGTTTTAATTTTAACATAAAAGGCTAGAATATCAGGATGTTATAATTACTCTATATTCCTACCTATTTAAATTTTTAAAATTTTACTTTATGTGTGTGTGTGTGTGTGTGTGTGTGTGTGTGTGTGTATGGATGTAGTGTCTGGAGAGGTCAGAAGTACTGAATCCTTCTGGGGTCATTTGGAAGAGCAGCACATGCTCTTAAAATATATTCTCATATATTTTATAATTGGCTAGCCTACATAGAGAATCCTTTGAAATGGTGTTGACCCTGGTGGTTCTCAGATGCTGGGAACTCAAGAACCTGGACATTGGTCCAACATTCCCTGTCTGTCCCTAGTGTATATTTTCTCAGTTTTAATGCTTTAAAATTCCTTAAACTGTACCTAGACACGATAGACTTGACCAGAATCTTGCGGTTACCATGGCATCCAAAGACAACCCTCAGAAACCCATTGACTTTTCCAGAGAGAAAGACAGTAAACTGCTTTCATTGAACATTTTCTACCTGTAGGCTGAGAATAGAAACTATTTATCTGAGGCAGTAAATCAGATTTTCAGAACTTTTCTCAAATATAATCTTCCTTGAGATTTTTGCTGGAAATTGCCCAGTGGTTTGTATGCCTTAGCATTTGTCTGGTAGCAGGTTCTCTTTCATCTCTGATCTGGAAGCTTCTTTTTGAGTAAAATAGAGATGTGAATGACCCTGGCTAAGAAATCCTTTTTAATTTCAGAGAATGGTTGAAGTGGTTGAGGCTTCTTATTTATTCAGGGAGACTGGAGCAAAAATGAGTCTAGCAGGAATCAAAAGGCAGGTCTACATTCTCCACAGGCAGTTTCTCCTTTTTGGTAGGGTTCTTTGCTTCTGCTTTTAAGGTAAAGTAGATTGTGTGTACTTGAACTTTAAAACATGATGTTATGGAATAGATGGCAAAGTGTTTACTATTGTGAAGCAGATGAACACATCTATCATCTTGCATACTTTCTTGACAAAAACATGAAAAAACATACTCCCCAAATCTGTAATACAGTGCTGTTTCCTACTTTAGTGATCATTTTGCACATTAGATCTCTAAACTTGGTCACCTTCTGCTATCTGCTGTTTTAGACCTCTGACCTACATCTCATCACCATTCCACCATGTCCTTCCCGTCCACTGGTTCATTTTCCCATCCACTGGTCCATTTTCTCATCCACTGGTCCATTTTCCCATCCACTGGTCCATTTTCCTGTCCACTGGTCCATTTTCCCATCTACTGGTCCATTTTCCCGTCCACTGGTCCATTTTCCCGTCCACTGGTCCATTTTCCCTTCCACTGGTCCATTTTCCCATCTCCATATTACTTGAGTTAGTGCATAATATATTATCCACAAAGAAGTGAGAACATGCTGTATTTTTATTTTGAGTGAAACAATTCTTTGATGTTAATCTAATTTTTATTAATTGCTAGCTAACTTATTGAGAGGATTGGGTTTTATAAATTCTTATTGTCTGAAATTTCTGTTTAATGGAAAGGCCCTGGACCACCAGCTTCTTGCCTCAGAGTTAGGAAGCAAGGACTGTAAAGTCATTAATGTCTATTGTGTGCCATTCATGTTTCACTTGGTGGTGTCAAAGCACTTTTATAATCATTGTGATTTGAGCTACAGGGTGGCAAATAACCGCCTTGAGTCAGAGAGACAAATTTTTGTGTTTTTTGTTTGTTTGTTTAAATTTCTACCTTTTTTGAATGAGGAATAAGAAAAGAAGGAAGACAAAGCCTTTGTGACCTTTGACTTTTGTTTTACTTTTTCGAGACAGGGTCTCCTACTGCCCAGGCTGGCACCAAGCTCCTGTGAAGGCAAGGATGACCTTGGACTTCTGACGTTCGTGCTTCTACTTTCCAAGTGCTGGGATTGCAGCTGTGCCCCTCCAGCCCTCCCCTGTCACCTCCTCAGGCCTCCCTTTAGAGTCCTCTCACCAACTCCCGCAGGCACTGAGAATTACATTGACATAAACACAGGAACAGGGGTGATGCATACATAGCAATTTAATGCAATTTTCACAGGACACAGAAACCTTCGTAATGAAATGAAGATCCAAAGAAACAGACAGGGTCAGTTCATACAGTAAGTTGATAAAGGGCACTTAACTGTGAACTGGGATGAGGCAAAGGGGCTTGGGCTGGGTCTGCAGCTGGGGGGAGAAGTGACTGGGAGGACCAGTTCCTCCCACCAGCTTCCTTTGTTCACACTTCCCTCAGCCTCAGTTTCCCATCATAACTATAAGAATGACTTTCCTGATGGTGTTTGGCGATGCCTTTCACATGCACTTTTAGCTCCCTGTGTTTTTAGAAGCAGAGTGGAAATCATAGTGATCTTGCATCTTAAAAAGAAAATGCTTTTAGTTGAGCATGGTGGCGCATGCCTTTAATCCCAGCGCTTGGGAGGCAGAGGCAGGCGGATCTCTGTGAGTTCAAGGCCAGCCTGGTCCACATAGTGAGTTCCAGGACAGCTGGGCCTATACAGAAACCCTGTCTCAAAAGGACCAAAAAGAAAATGCTTTTAAATCATATTAATCAATGTCCCAGAGCAGCACAATTTGGGGTGACATATAACTAAGAAATGCCTCTTTTCATGTACATCATTCTATGTATTATTTTTATTTTATGTGTATAAGTGTATTGCCTGTATGTACGTAAGTGAACTCATGTGTAGTGGCTGTGGAGGTCAGAAGAAGGTGTGGTCCAATTCCCAGCACCCACATGGTGGCTAACAACCATCCATAACTCCAGTGATAGATTCCCTTGGAACCCAACTCTCTCCTCTGACTGTGGGAATTGCATGACATAGGTGCACTTACATACATGCAGACATTACACTCATTCACATAAGCTAAAATAAATAAATAAATAAGTAAAATTTTAAACATAGTTCTGGGACGGGAGAGATTGCTGAATGGTTAAGAGCACTGGCTGTTCTTGCAGAGGGCCTGGGTTTGATTCCCGGCACCCATATGGAGGCTAACAATGTCCATAACTCCAGTTCCAAGGGATCTGACACCCTCTTCTGACCTCTGTGGGCACTGCATGACATGGATGCACTTACACTCATGCAGGCAATACTTAGCTGGGTGTGGTGGCGCACGCCTTTAATCCTAGCACTTGGGAGGCAGAGGCAGGCAGATCTTTGTGAGTTCAAGGCCTGGTCTACAGAGTGAGTTCCAGGACAGCTGAGGCTACAGAGACCCTGTCTCGAAAAGACAAAAAAATAATAATAATAATAAAATAAAAAATTAAAAAATTAAAAAGTTAGTTTTTATGAGGAGACAAAGCTGGATCTAGAATCTGCTCTTCCTGTCCCTCATTTGGTCTCAAGTAGCCCCATCCTGATGGGTTCAGTATGAGGAGGGGAAGGGAGAGCCCAGAGCATGCTTGGGAATTGTCTATTTAACTGTCTTCCCCAGTTTGGCTTTAAGCTCCTCTAAGCCAGGTCACTTTTCTCCCTGCTCGTCCTTACTACTACTAGTACCTGGCATACAGGAAGTGCTCTTTGAACATTGTTATAAGAGATGAGCAACAATTGAGGTTGGAGAGCTTGGCTCAGTGGTTAAGCGCACTGGCTGCTCTTGCAGAGGACCTGGATTTGATTCCCAGCACTCACATGGTAGCTAACAACTGTCTGTAACTCCAGTTCCAGTAGAATTTGACACCCCCTTCTGACCTCCACAGGCATTACACACCATGAGTCTACTTACATACATACAGGCAATACACTCATACACATAAAATAAAAATAGATAAAAATAAAAAAGATGAACACAAGTGATGAGAAAAAACAAACAAACAAACAAATCTAACACCCTGCCTCTGCCCAGTCCTCTCTTCTTCGTGCCAATGGCATGGAAACTGTTGAACAGTATTCCTTCTAAAATAAATATGGGAACAGAGAGAGGAAATACAGGTTTTCAAGCCACTAACCTGAGCTGTAGACAACCACAGGAGAAAATTAAAATCTAGTTCCTTCCCTCAGAGAGCTCAGAATCTACTCAGAGAAGCTGACCCACTTCAAGGCAAGGATAAGGAAAATCATCTTGGTTGGCCCTGCTCTTGTGGAAACTCAAGGCTTGGGGCAGGGACACCCAAAGGACACAGTGAAAACATTTTGATTCAAGAGGAAGAAAGAAATAGAAGAACTGTACCGTGTCTTTGTTAAGGGCTATAATTACCTGTACCTTTTCAAGTGGATTTTTTTTAATGTAAGAAACTAAATTCAGCAACTGGTCGAGGGATGAATCATTGTAATTAACAGGAAGAGAAGATGAACTTTGACAAAGTTTCAATTGGCTCTTCTCTTTAAATAGTCAAGTAATTATGCAGTAATTGAGCATCAGTGAATAATTGCTTCCATCCTTATTTCAACAAGGACCAATATTTTCTAAGTTCTCCATGGCCACACTTTCCCAACTATCCAATTAAGAATCAGCTGCTGAAGTTCTGACTCAGGGGTCTAGGAACCTTCTGATTTTCTTCACCAAGATTTCATTTTGGGTGTGGGGAGGGGTAGAGAGATGACTCAGCAATTAAGAGCGCTTACTGCCCTTGCAGAGGACTTTAAGTTCATTTCCAGTACCCATATCAGGTGGCCAAAAAAACCAACCTTAGGGGTCTCCGATACTCTCTTCTAGCCTCTATGGGCACCTAAACTTGCACCTAAACATGCATCATACACACACACACACACACACACACACACACATACACACAATTTTAAAGATAGAGATTTCAGATAGATATGGTGCAAATGCCTTTAATTCCAGGACTTCAGGCAGCAGAAGCAGGTGGATCTCTGAGTTCAAGGCCAGCCCAGTCTATGTAGTGAGTTCCAGGCCAGTCGGAGCTACATAGTGAGGCTTATGGCAAAAAAAAAGAAAAGAAAAGAAAGAAAAAGATTTCATTTTGGAATAATTTTGTATTTACAGAAAATTGCAGAGATGGTACAGAGAATTCCTGTATGTCGTGATGAAAGTTTCCCTTAATATGAACTTCTCATGTAGCATAATGCATGGCCAAATTAATAATAATGGTAAGATAGGCCTCTCAGATTTCTTCCATCTTTATTTTAACAAGGACCAATATTTTCTAAGCTCTCTATGACCACACTTTCCCAACTATCCAATTTTTTTTCCTAATTTCTCCTTTCTGCTCGGTTCCAGATGTCACATGCTATGCAGTTGCTCTGTCTCTTCAGTTCCCTTGGGTCTTTGGTCTTCCTTCTCTGCATCTTTAATAGGTTCCCCCTCCCTTGCTTCAGTGACACTGCTATGTTCCTCCCCAAGCCAAGCTCACATCCACCAGGGACCCAGCAGAGCAGGAACGGCACATCCTGGAGGATTCTGGAAAGAACTGAACAAAGTACTGTTTACAGAGGTGGAGATATGGATAAGGGAACAAATGAAGGTTGTTAAGGCAACCAGGAGCTGTCCACATTGAAAAGCAGTTACTCTTTAAGGAATGTAGAGACCAAACAGAGAGAGCAGTTGTTAGAGATGTGCAGTTAGAGAACTGGCTGTTTTCAGAATCGTGAGCTCTGAAGTCCAAGTATGTGGAGGAAAACAGACTGTGGGCTTTATCCCCTCCACTCTGGAGCTTCCACCAGAGCCTTGAATTGGTAGAACTCACCTTGAGGCTGGAGGGCAAAGACATTTGATTTCCTGGCAGCAGACATGGAGGGAGCGGTGGAGGGTTAACTCAATTTATATTTAGCCTTACAAACTGTCCAATTCATCAACCTGTGGTAAATTCAACAAATATTCTTTTGGCAGTTGAATAATGTAATAAAAGCTGAAGCGTCCAGCTAAATAAAGAAATATCCAAAACTGATAACAGATTTTTAGAGTGACATACACTATTTGGTGATATTTGCATAAAACAGTGCTTTTTATTTTTTCTATTTTGTTATTTGGTGAAAGAGAGATGACAGCCCTTTCTGAGATATAGCAAATTAAATTCTGGGAATAAAGGTTCTAAAAATGTTACTTTTTATTTGATTAATATTTTATTTTTATGTGTTTGCTTGCATGTAGGGTATGTGTATATGATGCCAGTGAAGGCCGGAAGAGGGCATGGGATCCCCTAGAACAGTAGTTATGGATGGTTGTTAGCTACTATATGGGTGCTGGAAACCAAACCTGGGTCCTCTGGAAGAGCAGCCAGTGCTCTTAACCATTGAACCATCCCTCTGACCCCCATGATCTTTACTATTTATCCAGACTGCAAAGTACTAAGACCTCACACAAGAAGACAGTCCTCTTCCTTAGGGTTCCAGGAGATTTATGAGGACTCATTAGTCTTTAGAACTGAACTTTGCTGGAGTTTGTCTAATAGTTTTCTTTTGTTTTGCTTTGTTTTTGGATAGTGAGAATGTGTGACTGAAATTTCCTTTATTTCCAAAAAGGAGCAGAAATTAGGACGGAGGAATACTAGCATTTTTTGACATTAAGTTTGGCATAGACGGCCGCTCTCTGTTTGCTCTGCCTTCCCTCTCTCACATAGCTATGGTCTTCTGTTGCTGAAAGAAGCACTTCTGCATTCATGGCAAAGTGGCTGCATTGGAGTTCTGGAAGGACGGAGAATTTACCTTACGGTGTCTGGCTGAAAAAGTTCAGTGACAGAACTAGTGCCGACCCGGCGAGCAGGGTCACCGAAACAAAGAGGGTAGAGTGCTGAGTCTGGCCAGAAATTAACAAGAGGGAGAAGCCACTGCCACCCTGGTTCAGAGAAGAGAGAAAAAATAGCCGAGTCCGGGGAAGGTTGTGATTTCGGGCAAAGGTCACAGCAGACGCTGGATCTGTGCGGGGATGTCGTTACCGCCCAGACCCTGCAGTGAAACGGAGTGTGGGAGAAGCACCAGCCCTTGTCTTCGTCCACCCGCACGTGGTTCTTTTCCTTGGTGAGACCCAAGAGAAATGAGAGGGCAAGAGCCTGTGGGTGATAACAGGGCAGAGGAGGCATTCAGAGGTGGCGTGGAGAATGCCGGTTAACTGGCCCATGGTAACTGACCCCCCCCCCCAATCATAATATTAGATTTGGAGGAAATGCAAAGGAGTTGAATTAAACTGATAAATTTCTTCCATAAAGAGACAGTTTTAGGATTTTTAAAATGACTTACTATTACCTTAGCCTATGGCCGTTCCAGTGAATGAAGACCCTATTTCCTTGGGTTGGTTGATGGGGCCATTGGGCAATACGGAAGCTGAAGGAGGAGGCTCACCAGACACTGTGGCCTTAGCTGGCATTTTCAGAGTTAAGACGACTGTCACAACCTGTGTGCTCTTATTGCCCTAATGGGTTGTTTCTGTTGGAGCTAAATGTAATTACTAAATAATCATTTCCAGTTGTCCACTGAGTATTTATGCATGAAATATTTAATGAAAATAGACCCAAATGCTCCAGTCACAGAAAGGCCTGTTTCTGGGAAAAAACATTCACACTCTTCATATCTCAGTTGCAGGTTATTTGAAAACAAAACAATCTCAACTTTAACAGAACTTGGTCTCAGGATCATTCCAGAACTTTTGGTGTAAGGCGCCGCTGAGATAAAGTAACTGCAGATGTTTCAGGAGAGGGACCCAAAATTTTTCTTTAGCTATGGGTTCAGTGAATGTCAAATGGCAATGCATTTCAGGGAAGAATTCATATTTGATTCTCATTTTTTTCTGATGAAAAACCTTTACACCAAATCTTTAAACATGATACATCATAATCTTGCCAATCTCCTGTTGATGTTCTAAATAGCCTGACTTTTCCTTCCCATATTACTGATAGATTCTTGTGCAAACTTATCTTTATCTAAAAATTGCAGAAAAAAATCATGCTCTTTGAAAATATTATTTATATTGTACATTCATTTAGACTGTTATAGACTCAACTGTGTTTCTGTTGTTTTATAACGTAGGAAAAAGTGTCTGCCCTGCCTTTGTCTTCACTCATGTTGCTTGCATGAAAACGTTGAGCAAAAAGGTGAAAAACTGGTCATAAGTGACTCTAGTAGTCAACCAATCCTAGGCAAGCTCGAGGGTCTTTGACTCTCCAAGTTTAAATGAATTGGTTAATTGAAATTTTAAACAAAGATAAAAATAAGTCAGTCTGGCATGCTTGTCATAGCTTTGAGAGCAGCTAGAATCAATAAGTGGTTCACACTGTAAATAAATACCATGACCTTTGCTGTCCTTCTTGACTTGACCTGCATGAGGTACAAAGCAGGCAGGGGGTGGTGGTTGCTACACTGTGCTGTCTAGCTTTGACCCAAGTTAAGAATCTGAACCCCATAGTACTGGGCATTGGCTCTGATGTGAAGATGACCTTTGTAGCTCTTCAAGATCATCCAAGATTCCTTTTTTCTATCACTAAGGTGGCAAACAGCACAGCGTGAACTGACTGCTTTCCACACTCCCTCCAGGTCAGTTGGTCTGCATTCTCTCTTAGTTCTTCAAAGCAGACCCATTTCCTTTCCCCCTGTTACTCCATAGCCACAGACCTTCCTCCTGGCCAGAGTTTAGAAATAACCTCTAGCTAGCTTATCTGATCATAGTGTTCCCTTGTTTTTGACACAGCTAGGTTTCTTGGACCATCACATGAATCATACTATGTCTCTTTTTTAAAAAATCTAAGCCAGGCGTGGTGGCTCATGCCTTTAATCCCAGCACTTGGGAGGCAGAGGCAGGTGGTTCTCTGTGAGTTCAAGTCCAGCCTGGTCTACATAGCAGGTTCTAGGCCAGCTGGGGCTATAGGGAGACCCTGTCTCAAAAAGACAAAAAAAAAATCTCAGCCAGTTATTAGCTACAGACAAGAATCTCTGTGACCCATCAATACAGAAATTTCTATGAGCAACTGCTATGGCAAAACTCAGTGCTAGGTGCTGTAGGGAGACACAGGTCCACTTGACTCTACATTGGGTCTTTGATTAGTTCAAGATTTCCTGTATGGCAGACATTATACTTGTGAATGTATAATGGTAAGACTGGCTTCTAATCAGTGTTCTTGAGGACATATTTGTGGTTCAATATAGTTTTGTAAGGTATATAGCTTGGAAAACCATATATATATTATATATATATATTATTTATATATATATATATAGTTCCTTCTGGATTGCCTGGTGTGGCCTCTAACATTTTAAAAATTTCTATTCTTTTTAGAGTTTGTATGTTATAAAAGTGCCTTGCTTCTCTAATCTTTGTTTAAGGCACAATTTTCTGGATACCTACTTAATACCAGGCACTGTGGTATTGTGGGATTAACAAAATATGTTAAGTCCCACAAAGGAACTATGGGGAACATACCCATAGTAAAGAAACTCGAGTTTGATAGCTTGCTGGAGCAAGGATGAATGCATATCACTGAAAGTTGTGGAGTGTTCCAACAAGAGGAAGTTAGGGAAGAATAGGAGTAGAGTGTCCAGGACTCAAGTTTAGAGTGAGTTGTAGACATTTGGCCAGAATTTTCAAACTAGGAATTTTCTGGAACAATTAGCAGTCATCTTTAGGACACATAACTGCAACGCTATGGGTAGATTTTAGTATAGTCTTATTAACCAGTGGATGACCTGGTGTGACGAGTCTGAATTGAGTTTATCTTGCATGTCATGGTTTGGTAAGGTTTTTTTCCTGTTATTGTGAGTCATGATACAGTTTTGTAAGCTTTGGTTTCTGCTTAATTTTCAGGCCTTCTTTCCCATGCTAGTTATAAGCCGAACTGTTTTTCATTTTATCAGAAGAAATAGTGACAGTTTCTTTCATCAAGGAGTTCCCATCCCAATTTAGGCTATCATAATGTAGTATGTGTTCTAAGAGAGATCTGAACAAGGCGTTCCAGAGTTTAGAAGCAACTAATTTTAAAAAGTAATTTACTTTTTAAAATTTAATTTACTTATTTATATTTTATGTGGATGAGTGTCTTGCCTGCATGTATGTAAATGCACCATGTGTATGCAATGCCGATGAAGGCCAAAAGAGAGATTCCCTAGAACTGGAGTTACAAATAGTTGTCATCTGTCATGTGGGTGCTAGGAACTGAGCCCAGGTCCTCTGCAAGAGCAGCCAGTGCTCTCAACTGCTGAGCCATCTCTCCAGACCCAAACTAATTTTTTAACAAACCATTTTTCTTTCTTTCTTTCTTTCTTTCTTTCTTTCTTTCTTTCTTTCTTTCTTTCTTTCTTTCTTTTTCTTTCTTTCTTCCTTCCTTCCTTTTTTTCTTTTTTCTCTCTCTCTTCTTTCTTTCTCTTCTTTTTTTTTTTCTGCCATCAGGCTAACATTTTTAGCTCAAACTTGTTTTGTAGCTATAGCTGAGGCTGGCCTTCACCTATTGATCCTCCTCCCTTCACCTCTCAAGTTCTAGGATTATAGGTGTGTGCTACCATTTTGTTGAAATTCTATAATATGTAATGCTCTAAATTCATTATGTACTAGGAAAATTACATATATTATTTTGTTGAATCTCAGTTGTATGAAGTAGGTGCTATTTTTCTTATTCTTCCTTTAAAGTAAAAAAAAAACCCCTGAGATGTAGAAAGGTTAATTAGGCATTCCTGGTCACCTAGCCACATGATGGGGCTTGAACAACATCATACAACATTTGCTGAGGTCAGATCCCAAAGCCAGAAGTCTTGATCCTGCTTCTCTATCTAGGAAACTTGAGGTTTGGGGATGTGAAGCAGCAGCTCTGGGGTCACAAAGCTGGTGACATGTGGCAGAGGCAGGACCTGCGGCCAGGTCTGTGTTCTAAACCCACATCTGTGCTCTACACCGCCATGACAGCTCAGAGACGGAGGAAAAGCTGCATAGCAATGTTGACACGTGAACTGGGGCTTGAGATATAAAAGGGGTTGTTTCTGTAGGGAGAAGGCTCTGTCGCTCCATCAGGAGTAGAGCTTGGGGATCCATGGGGACAGGAGTGTCCCTGCTGGGTCAGGGAAAAGTGAGGTTTGAGGGGCTCTGAGGACACAGGAGCAGTAGGTGGCAGCCAGCAGAGCTGGATGCAGGAGTGGGGATCAGAGGGGTTTTGCTCTTCCTGTATAAACAAAAGACTGTTCCTCTTCCAAACACCACACTTGGTTCTAAATGATCAAAAAAAAAAAAAAAAAAAAAAAAAGCCCAGCAAAAATATTCATGCTGAAGGGAGTTAAACAAAAGAAGCTACAGAAAAGCAAAGCTGCTTAGAGATATTCTTAAGGCAATTTCTTTGAAGAGCACAACACTCATTTTAACATCTCTGTCCCTGTAAGTTAAAGAAAAATATGTCGCTACTTTCAGTGAATCTGGACCCTGGAAGAGCCTCTCTTATATATGGAGAACTGGGAATGACATGAATTTAATTTTCATATCAATCCCATAAGGTAGAGACACTAGCATGTCCTAATTGTGTCAATAATGAAAGAGGTTCAAAAGACTCAAGGGATTTTGTTAAGTCTGCAATGTCAGTGGTAGAGTGGAGGATTCCTGCTAGTTTGAGTCTAGCACTCACTTGCCCTGTAGTTCTGTTTCAGAAAGCCTATGTTCTTCTGGATTATGAGATACAGAATGTCCCAATAACAACCTTGTACCCTGGAGAGTCAGGGACAGCAGTGGGACTCGAAGAAGAGCAGTTTCGGGAGCTTTTCCTACTTTTCTCCAGTTCTGGATCAGAGCTGCCCTTCTCTGTGTGTTTTCTACCATTAAGCTTCTTGTATCAAGATAGCCACATCCCTTAGGAATAGGACTTCTTGGACAGCAGGAGATACTCCCCAAAACTAAGGCCTGAAATCCTGGTCCCTATTGGCCGCTGTAAGCTCTTCTCGGGTTAACTGGGATATTGGTTCATCAGACACTTAGCAGATACATTTGTGATATCCTTTCTGTTACAAGCCTAGTGGTTTGCTCACTTAACTAACAGGTGTCCTCCTTAGGATGTATGGTAGCAAAAAGGTCTTTGTTGATTTGGGACAAGGGATAAGCTTTGTCAGTTTTGCACATGGCATTCTAAATATTTTCAGGAGCAGGGAAAATATGGAAATAGCAGGTAATGACTCATGGGTTGTATATTCTTGAAATGAAGAGATAGTTTGTTGGAAGTATTTTGCTGTAGACTGAACTTGTGGATTTGCTTCATTAACCTAAGAATGACCTTTCCACCTGCCTGTGTTTGTTCTGTTTTCAGGGGCAGGTAGAGTCACTATTGAGAGGCTGACAAGTAACCAAGGTCCACCTTGAATTGCCCTGGGTAAGTTTCTTAAACTTTCTGTACCCAATCTCTCTCTCTCCCTCCCTCCCTCCCTCCCTCCCTCCTTCCCTCCCGCCCTCTCTCCCTATTCATGCATGTATGTACATACATGTACATGTGTGCTTGCACATGTGCAGAGCAGAGGTCAATCTCAGGCATTGTTTCTCAGAAGCCATCTACCTTGTTTTTTGAGACAGGGTCTCTCGCTCCAGTTAGGCTGGTGTTGACTGGCCAGCAAGCCCTAGGGATCACCCTGTCTCTACCTCCCCAGTGCTGCGATTATAGGCATGTGCCACACCTGGCTTACAATGTGGGTGCTGGGGCTGAACTCAGGTCCTCATGCTTGCCTAGCAAAGACTTTACTGATGGAGCCATGTCCCCAGCCCCAACTTGTTTCATTTCCACAATGGGAATGGCATAAGTACTTACTTTATGTGATTATTCTGATGATTAGGCTAGAAAATCCTTGAAAATCACTAGGCACACACATTACTTAGTACATGGTGAGAATTCAGTAAATGAGGGGAAGTCACTGTATACAGTAGACCTGGGTGTAGGCTATGTACTACACACTCCTGGACTGTCTTCCATGTGGACGGTGTGATAGGAATACCATATCTGGGTTCAGGCCATACAGCAACCCTTCCCCAGAAACTGCTCTAATTGCCTTTCATATGTTAACTCTTTAACTGTCACTATCATCCACTATTACTCCTGCTTATTACCTAGACATAGATGCTAATGTCCTTGCTCAAGTTCAGCTAGGTGGCAAGCCTGAACTAATAGCTATTCATCTTATTATGGTGTGGATCACTGTCAGTCACAAAAGGCAAGGAAGATCTCAATAGTTTGGTTTCAGTTATTAATATATAATGTCCTTATGTATTTCAGTATTTCTTGGAATAAGTTTGCATATAATTAATATAATTTTAGGTTTTTAAAAGTTTTATTTATCATTTTTATTTGTATGAGTGTATTGCCTACATGTATATAAGTGCACCCATATTGTGCAATGCCCACAGAGGTCAGAAAAGGGTATCAGATCCCCTGGAACAGGAGTTATGGACAGTTGTTAGCCATCACGTGAGTGCTGGGAATTGAACTTGGGTCCTCTGCAAAAGCAGACACATACATTAGTACTGTTGATGGCAATAGATAACACTGAAAGTTCCATATATTTCAAAATTAGTTCTTTTCCTCTTAAAATTTTATTCAGAGAATTTCAGGGCTTGTGTTTTATTGTCACTGTTGATGGGATTGGCATGGGGATGGGTCAATGCTGACCCTTCCTTTTGTCAAATTCCATTCTTATGCGATGCACAAGGGCTTGTGGGTGTGAGTGGCACTGGTGCTGTCTCTGGGAACCATAGCAATTTAAAGTGCTTGTGACAAGGTCATGTGAACGCATAGTTTCTTCAACTCACTGCACTGGGCTGAGCTGCGTCTTAGAGAATGTGAGGAGACGGATACTGCATAGGAAAATGGGATGCTGGCCATTTGACGCTTCTCAAAAGATGACTCACTGTGACCTTTTCAAACTATTTTCTATCATTGCCATTCACAGAACTAAATTAAAGCCAAGCTAAGATGGGAGGAAGGAATATATTTGTCTAGAGATAAATCAAACTGGCAAGATTAGTCTGTGACCATGCCAGGCATTCCGAGGATGCTGGTGCATCTGCTGTTTGCTGGGGGACTTTGTCCCATGAACTGCTTCTGGGGTGTCTGATATTGCGATGTTGTCA
This sequence comes from Rhizomys pruinosus, assembly GCA_009823505.1. Taxonomy (NCBI): domain Eukaryota; kingdom Metazoa; phylum Chordata; class Mammalia; order Rodentia; family Spalacidae; genus Rhizomys; species Rhizomys pruinosus. The sequence continues at coordinate 785,099 of VZQC01008874.1, forward strand.
GAGGCTCAGTTAAGAAAATCTCGTTTGCCCTAATGCCATGGGTGTCTAAGAGAATGTGGCTTAGTAGTACAGATATTTGTCATATAAACATGAGGACCTGGTTTTGATCTCCAGAACCCATGTAAAGAGCCAGGCATGGTAGCGTGTACCTGTAATTCCCGTTAAGAGGATTACTGGAGCTCCTGGCCAGCCAGGCTCACCTAATCAGTAAGCCCTGGGACTCAGTGAGAGACTCGGTCTTAAAAAAACAAGGTGGATGGCTCCTGAGGAACAATGCCCAAGGTGTTCTCTTTCTCTCTCTCTCTCTCTCTCTCTGACATTTAAGAAAGTAAATAAAAATATAGAATCTCAATCTGGAGAGGACTCAGTGGCTAAGAGCACTGGCTGTTGTTGCAGAGGCCCCAGGTTCAGCACCCACAGGGTGGCTAACAACCACCTATAACTCTAGTTCTAAGGGAATCCAATGCCCTCCTCTGACCTCCCTTGGGCATTGCATGACACAGGTGCAGGCAATACACTCATAAACATAAAATAAAAATGACTTAAAAAGAATATAGAATTTCAGTAGGGCTCAAATCTTTGCTTGTTTTCCACCTGATTATTTGAGTTTAATGCAGAATGCCATCCACTCCCTGTATTTCTTAGAGCTGGGTCAGTTGTACCTTCTCCGTCTGACTGAATTTTCTCAAGGCATTCAGTGCATTTGGTAAGAATGAGTTATTCAACTTTTTGCAAGTTGGGACTGTGATATAATTTGTACCCAAGACAGAGTCCGGTGCATAATTGGTACTCCCTTGTGGAACGAATGAGTGATTGAATGAATGGTGTTAAAATGTTTTGCTTCATTCCTTTTTCTTCTGTAAGTTCCTTACATACAAAGCCAGGGCTAGCCTCTGCAGCGCTTGTGGCAGGGATCACGCAGGCTTTCAACAAAAGCCTTGTTTCTGGTCTTCTACGTGCTTTTCCAGGCATGCTGGGGCTATTATTTAAGGGACTGTGTTGTGAAAGGTTTTGTTAACCCTCTGAATCTGATTGTCTGAGACTGTGAATCTTTAAAAAGCTTCAAAACCAAAGGAATGAGTGCAAATGCTTTTTCTTGCTGTTCCTATACCCGAACCAGGGAGAACAAAGGCAGTCCTGAGCAAACCTTTCTAACCTGGGGTGGGCAGCTATGCATGTCATAAATCTGGGCTCATGGGGGTAAGACTCATAAAGTCAGTTAGTCTGAGGAAGATGGGAAAGTTTGGAGATTGAGGAGAGGGTGAGTGAACCAAAACTGTGTCAACAACAAGGCTACAGGCCATGATTGTAAACTTGCATTTATTTATTTATTTATTTATTTATTTATTTATTTGTTTAATCATTTATATGTATCTGTCTGTCTGTCTGGCAGAAGTGCATGTACCACAGCACAAGAGTGGAGGTCGGAGGACAACTAGTGGTAGGTAGTCTATTCTCTCTTTCCACCATGTGACATAAGATTCAGGTTGTCAGGCTTGCCAGCAAGTGGATTACTGAGCTACCTCACTGGCCCTGCCCTATTGTATGAGCAATGGTATTTCCTGGGTTCTTTTTTTTAAATTTATTTACTATTTTTTATGTGTACGAGTGTACTATCTGCATGTAGGTTTGTGCACCCGTGTCGTGCAATGCTGCAGAGGTCAGAAGAGGGCATCGGATTCCCCTGGAACTGGAGTTAAAGATGGTTCTTAGCCGCCATGTGGGTGCTGGGAATCGAACCTGGGTCCTCTGAAAGAGCAGTCGGCACTCTTAACTGCTGAGCCATCTCTCCGGCCCCATTTTCTGGGTTCTTAAAATCGAATGTGGACAATTCTGGAATTAGCATCAGTATGTCCAGTTTTTATGATTTAGCATTATATCATAATATTTCTTCAAGTTGAAAGATTATTTTGTTGAATAAAATCATTCTGTTAAATCAATATGCTGTCATTTGGTTGGTGGGTGCCATTTGTTGTTTATTTTTTACTATTTGAAGCCATGCTACCATGAGCATCTTTGCATGTACAAAGTTTCTTGCTTTCCTTTAAGAACATTTTTTATGGCTCTGGATACCTATTGCCAGAATATTTTCAAAGGGCTAGAATGAACACATCTAGGGAATATTTTATCTCTCTTTGCATGCCGTGTGCTCTGCTCAGTGACATTTAACGCTGTGTGATCATCTGTTCCTGTTGTCTGGTTCTCTAAATTGTTCCTTCTCTGTAACCTGCCATGCTGCCCCCAAAAGCTAGATTTGCATCAGGGTCTCCATACAACATCACATGCAAAGAACTATCCAACATCAAAACCAATTAGAAATATCTAATGTTTGCTGTATTTATCAAAGAACACGCAAGGAAAGTCCTCAGAAAAGCACTTTACTCCTTCCCAGTCCAATCAAGCTGCAGTTGTTCTGCATCTCCTTCTTTGTCTGCTATCTCTTTTCTTTTTTATTTAAATTTTTATGTATTGCATACATAATTTTTCAGTCAGTATTAATGGCCATTATACCCACTTCTCCCTTGGCACCCTCCTGCAGGCCTGCCCCCCCAGAGTTCATATCTTCTGTCATTCCTGCTACAGTCCATTGTGCCAAGTTACCCTCTCTGCTCACCCGGAAGTGCCAGCTCCTCCCCTGAGCTCTAGTCAGCCTATCCAGAGTCTCTTTTCTAAAGAAGGCCAGGTCTTCCTCACCTGACCACCATCTGCTGCCAATATTTCCTCAGCCAAGTTGGGCTCTGCTGCCCATGCACACTGATAGCAATGCTGTAGGTTCATAAGAACAGGGTCCCAGGGGTTGGAGAGATGGCCTAGCGGTTAGGAGCGCTGACGTTCTTGCAGAGGACCTAGGTTCGATCCCCAGGGCCCACATGGCGGTCGAGAGCCGTCTGAAACTCCAATTCCAGGAGAACTCCAGTTCCAAGGGAATCCGACACCCTCTTCTGATGTCTGCGGCATTGCACGACACGGGTGCACAAACTTGCATGCAGACAGTACATTCATACACATACAGAAATAAAATTAATAAAAAAAAAAATTAAAAAAGAGTCTTTAAAAAAAAAAAAAAGAACAGGGTCCCAGGAGCTCGTAGGATTCATTTCCATCTGGTCTTGCACCACCTCCCTGGCTCTTACAATCTTTCTGTCCCCTCTTCCATAATGTTCCTTGAGCCCTGGTGGGTGGAGCTAAATATAGGCAGCCTGTCCATGGAACTACACTCTGTAAACTCACAGTTTGGCCATTCAGGCCCTTTTGGGGTCCTGGTCTCTTATTGCATGGAGGAACTTCCTTAACAAGAGTTAAAAAGTAGTTAATGCCTGCTTGGGTCCTTGTTCTATGATGCTTGGGGCTTATGTATACAGTTTGCATTGTAGATGTGTTGCCTAGGCACGAGCAGTTTACAGACCATGTCTGTGTGTGTCCAGTTGTGGGGCTCTGTACTATTCTCATCTGATGCAAAAGAAGCTTCTTTTCTGAGTGGTGTCTGGGATATTTGTCTGTAAATATAAGGATAATTATTTTGTAGTTAGTAAAATGTTACCTTAGCTTAGGGATGTGTCTACTTTGTGGAACTGTCTAAGATCTATGGCCTCTCCCAATGTGTGCATCTGGCTATGTTTACAATACCACACATGAGTTTCCTCCCACTGAGTGGACTTAAGTCCAACTGGTCAGCCACTGATTTCCCCCAAGATAGAAATGCCACTATTGCACCAATGTTGTATATTGTGCTTGTCATTGATATGGATATTTGGGCTTGAAGCTGATGTTGGACCATCTATTGATGATCTCCCTTAGTGGCTTGCATAGTGTTCTCCACAACTATGAAAGCTAGCCTTCAGAGGTAGTGGCTTCTAGATCAGATCCATCTCCACTGCTCAAGATCCAGTCTCCAAAGTATGTCCTATCTTCAGCAATAGGGTCTTACCTTCAGGTGCTAGGGGGCAATCAAGGGCTCTGGCTAGAGCCTGTAAAATTTTGGTAGTCTCTTGGACTATCCTAGCTGACGCATGTAGAAGTAATGTATGTGTTATTTGTCATGTAGAGGTAATGTATGTGTAATTTGTAGAAAGATTGTTAGACTAATATGATTCTCTCGGGTTTTTTTACCCTACCAAGGCCTCAGTTATCTAATTGGCTTCCTCATTGCATTTCTGTTGATCCATACTATCCAGTTAATACATTCAGCCACCTCCCCAGAAACCCACATGCCCTACATGTGACCCTTATGTTGCAGGGAACCTCCCTTGAGGAGTAGTATGAGGGAGTTTCCTCATGCTTAGACTTCACACACTAAGAGAAGACTCCAATGTTGAGCTTATGAATAAGTATTATACCTTCCTTTGAAGCAGGAGATGAAGAGGACATTGCATAGCCACATAGTAATAATTTTGTCTCTTTCACAGTTGACAATTGTAGCTATAGCAACAGCAACACTTTTGCATAGTTGCTGCAGGTCAGCCACTGTTCTAAAGATTTTACATGTACTGCCACCCAATCCTCACAACCATAGGACTTAACTAAATTTCATCAAGTCCATGTTTCTGATGAAGAAACTGAACTGAAAATATTTTAAGTAGTTTTCTGAATGCCACAGTAAGGGACAGAGATTCAAACTGTCTGGCTCTAAAGTCTAGATTTTTAACTATTGTACCATAGCTGTTAATGATTTTATACACAGTCATCTCTCAGCATCCATAGGGAATTAGTTCCAGGACCTCCTTCAGATATCAGGTGCTCAAGTCCTAGTTATGTAAGATGCTATAGTATTTACCAGTAACCACCCATATCCTCTGCATAGTTTGAGACCTCCCTAGATTACTTATATAACCTAATGCAATAGAAATAGTTGTATTTAGGAATAATGACAAGGGAAAAGTCTACATGTTCATTTCCTATGCAGTTTGGGGAGGCCAGTTTTCAGTCCAGGTTGGTTGAATGGGTACAGAAACTATAGATATGGAGAGTGTATTCACTCCCAACACACACACACACACACACACACACACACATATTTAAACTCTTCAAATTTCTCTACTTTTGTCAAAGTGTAGGGTAAGAATTGGAAATAACATAGCATGCCCATTTCTTAAGAGTCTCTTCTTTTAATTAAAACACTGTTGAGGGGGTTTTTGTGATACTGTCTGTGTCAGTCTACTTTGTGAGATCTTATTGATCTATGCCTTAGAGTTGCCTTTATTACTTCTTGTTATGAGAAAGGCCTGCATTGGTGAGGCCAGTGGAAAGATATCTGAGAATCTGTGGTGTACATCTAGTGAAAAGGGATTTGATGGGTTACTGACAGGGAGCCGTTCAGCATCTTAAAGAAAAGGGTTGATGATTTAAGTTGATTTTAGCAATTTCTCAAGTAAATGCACACACATCCTGCTTTGGTTCTCGGTTTGTTTATAATGTATCAGTTTTCAGCTTTTATGTTGCTCTTTTGAATATGCCAGTTACTTGGTCTGGTGCCAGGTTTTTAGCCCAGAGACCATGTGTGATACAGTGCTCAGATAAGAATTCTTTCTTTTCCTGGGGCTAGAGAGATGGCCTAGTGGTTAAGAGCACCGACCGCTCTAACAGAGGACCGGGGTTCGATCCCCAGCACCCACACGGCTGCCGAGAACCATCTGAAACTCCATTTCCAGGAGAACTCTAGTTCCAGGAGAATCCGCACCCTCTTCTGACCTCCGCGGCATTGCACAATACGGGTGCACAAACTTGCTTGCAGACAGTACATTCATACACATACAGAAATAAATAAAATTTAAAAATGTTAAAAAAAAGAATTCTTTGTTTTCCTTTGCAGACAAGTGCTTATGAGTTAGATAGATACATGAACATATTTTTTTTCTAAGTCAGAAAAATATATGGACTTTTTACTTTTTGTTTTTGCATGAGAAGAGCCCTGTCTAGCAGTTTAGGTCATTCTTCACAGTCAAAGGTGACTTTAAAAGCATCATTCAAATATTCTGTTTTGAACACTGCCTAAACTCTGCTTTTAAGTCGGGAGTGCCTACTGACAAAAGCAACAGGTCTCGGACTTTCTGCACTGGGAAGAATGCTGGGATAGGCGTCCGAAGACCTGAGGCCGAGCCCACTTCTATTGATAACCACTTGTTTGAGGCTTATTACTTATCTTGAGTTTATCCATCAAAGAAAGGTTTATATTAAACATTTTCTAGGAATTTCTTCATGTACAATTAACACAAGATAAGATTCTGTGCTGGATAACCTTTAAGATATGCCCATCCTAATGATTACACACACACACACACACACACACACACGCGCGCGCGCGCGCGCGCGCACACACACACACACACACACGTGCACATGCGCACTTTTAGGGAACTTCTACGTACCCACTTTCATACGTGAGTGACTCTCATCCCTGTTCCATGCTAACTTCAACTGTCTGGCTCTGACTCAAATTGTCTAGAGATTCTTTCCTTAAGATTAGGAAGTTGTTAAAATAAAAATGTCCTTAGAAGGATCCTTCTTAGCCCTTTTCATAATTAATGTTGTTTTAATCCAACAGCAATAATTTAAGATATTCACATGGACTCAGTGACGTGGTGGTAAGTCAAGGTGGAACTGCCTTGACCCTTGGGGGGGTGCTCACCACCCGCCCCTGGAACTCCCAGCTTGGGTTCCAGACAGGTGCATGGACTCAGTGACATGCCAGTAAGTCAAGGTGGAAGTGCCTTGACCCAATCCCCCTGCCCTTCAACCTGGTGGAGCTGTGGTGCAGAGGACCTAGCAGGTGCAGCATTAGTAATTATAGTCTGTGCAGCCAATGTCGAGGTGCCAGAATCCAAAGAGACAAATAAACAAGCAAATCTGCATGCCAAAACCACAAAGAATAAACATGGGAAAAGCTCATAATAAATCCACACTGAACTCTACCAACCCTACAGAAGATCCATACAATGAGATCTTCGAGGAAGGAAACCAAGACACTGACCTTAAAAGAACAACTGTAGACATATTCAAAGAAATTAGAGAACTAAGGGGAGAGGTTGAAAAACTCAAGAAGGACATAGAGGGAGATAATGACAAATGTTGGGAAGAACTAAAGGGAGAAAACGATAAACTCCAGAAGGAAGTGGAAACACTGAAAAGATTCCAGACCAAAATGAAAAAAGAAAATGACCAAAGAACCAAGGAGCTACAAGATGAGAATGACAGGCTCCAGAGGGAAGTGTAAATACTAAAGAAATCACAGGATTAAATGAAAAAGGAAATTGAACATTCATCCAAACACCAGGAAAAAGTGGGAAAAAGCCTCAGAAGCAGAATGGAAGAAGCAGAAAAAAGAATATCAGACCTGCAGTATAATATGGAGCAACTAGAATGCTCAAGTAAAGATTATGAAAAATTAAAAAGAAAACAAGAGTGGAACAACCAGGAAATGTAGGACACTACGAAAAGACCAAACCTCTGCATCATAGGGATAGAGGAAGGAGAAGAATCCCAAGATAACGCTATTGACCAGATCTTCAACAGGATAATAGAAGAAAATTTCTCCATACTGAAAAAAGACAATCCCATACAAACAGGACCAGTAAAGAAACTCCCAATACCATATAATTCTCCTTTTTTTTTTTTTTTTGGTCTTTTTGAGACAGGGTCTCCCTGTAGCCCCAGCCATCCTAGAACTCACTCTGTAGACCAGGCTGGCCTTGAACTCACAAAGATCCACCTGCCTCTGCCTCCCAAGTGCTAGGATTAAAGGCATGCGCCACCACGCCCGGCAAGCCATATAATTCTTAAAACACTAGATGCTCAAAACAAAGACAAAATACTGAAAGCCACAAGAGGAAAACAACAAGTTACATATAAGGGGAAACCCATCAGAATCCTAGCTGACTTCTCAGTCCAAACTGTGAAAGCTAGAAGAACGTGGACCAAAGTATTCCCTATGCTAAATGACTTTAAATGCCAAGCCAGACTACTATACCCAGCAAAAATGTCAGTTATAGTTGAAGGAGAAAGAAAAATCTTTCATGACATGAACAAGATGAAAGAAAACATGTCTAAGAAACCAACACTTCAGAAAATCCTCGAAGCAATCCAAAGGACAGAGGAAAGGAGCAACTATCCCTAAGCAATTAAAGAGAGAAATCAAGCTGGGTGTGGTGGTGCACACCTTTAATCCTAGCACTTGGGAGGCAGAGACAGGCAGATCTTTGTGAGTTCAAGGCCAGCCTGCTCTACAGAGCGAGTTCCAGGCCAGCTGAGGCTACAGGGAGACCCTGTCTCGAAAAGACCAGAGAGAGAGAGAGAGAGAGAGAGAGAGAGAGAGAGAGAAAGAGAGAGAGAGAGATCAACAAAAGCGTAACAGAGTAAATACAAACCTAGACCAAGAATGTAAACAAAAAATAAGGTGAAAGGAAGCAAGACACATCTCTCAATCATAACCTTAAATACTAATGGCCTAAACTCTCCAATCTAAAGACAGACTGGAAGAATGGATTAGAAGTCAGAATCCTTCTATATGCTATCTATGAGAAACCCATCTCACCCTCAAAGATAGACACCACCTTAGAGTGGAAGGCTGGAAAAAATATTCCCAGTGAATGTTACCAAGAAACAAGCTGGAGTGGCTACTCTAATATTAGACAAAATAGATCTCAAAGTAAAACTAATCAGAAGAGACAAAGAGGGCCATTACATCCTTGTCAAAGGAACAATGAATCATGAAGACTTCACAATCCTAAATGTCTATGCACCAAACTCTGGTGCACCTAACTTTATAAATAGTACTCTGAAGGACCTCAAGACACAGATTAATCTTAACACACTAATAGTGGGAGACTTCAACACCCCACTGAGCCCCTTTGAGAAATCAACTGAACAAAAAATAAACAGAGAGACATCAGAACTGAACAACACAATACAGCAAATGGACCTCACAGACATCTATAGAATATTCCACCCAAACACCAGAGAATATACTTTCTACTCATGGAACAGTCTCCAAAATCAACCACATACTGGGGCACGAAATAAATCTCAACAGATACAAAAGGATTGAAATTATTCCAATTATTCTATCAGACCACAGTGCAATAAAGCTCAATATGAACACCAGGATAAGCCCAACTAGCTACAAGAACACATGGAGATTAAACAACACAATCCTAAACAATGAATGGGTCAGGGAAGAAATAAAAGTATTCATTGAACTGAACGTAAAAGACAATACAACACAACAAAACTCATGGGATACTTTAAAAGCAGTTCTAAGAGGAATTTTATAGCCCTGGCTGCCTACATTAAAAAAACAGAAAGGTAACAAATAAACAGTCAACACTGCAGCTAAGAACACTTGAGAGACAACAACAAATGAATACAACTGACAGGAAGGAATAGCAAAAATCAGAGCAGTAATCGATGAAGTAGAAACAAAGAAAATAATACATAGAATCAATGAATCCAAAAGCTGGCTGTTTGAAAAGATAAACAAAATAGAGACCTTTAGCCCAGCCCAGCCAGTTAACCAAAAAAAATAAAAATAAATAAATAAAAGAAAAGAAAAGAAAAAAAAGAAAGAAAGAGCAACTCCAAATGAATAGTATTTGTGATGAAAGGGGAAACCACAACAGACAAAGGATCCAGACAATCATACGGGAATACTTCAAAAACCTATACTCTATTAATTTGAAAACTGAAGAGAAATGGTTGAATATCTGAAATCCTGGGAACCAACAAAGCTTAACCAAGAAGAGATTGACAGTTTAAACAGACCCATAATATTTGAAGAAACTGAGGATGTAATAAAAAAACCTCCCGGGGCTGGAGAGATAGCCTAGTGGTTAAGAGCGCCGACTGCTCTTGCAGAAGACCCGGGTTCGATCCCCAGCACCCACATGGCGGCCGAGAACCATCTGTAACTCCAATTCCAGGAGAACTCCAGTTCCAGGGGAATCCGACGCCCTCTTCTGACCTCCGCAGCATTGCACGACACGGGTGCACAAACCTCCATGCAGACAATACATTCACACACATAAATAAATAAAAAAAAAAAAAACCAAAAAAAAAAACTCCCAACTAAAAAAAGCCAGGGCCCAGATGGATTCACAGCAGAATTCTATAAAACATTCAGAGAGGTCCTACAGCCATTACTACTCAATCTGTTCAGAAGGATACAAATAGGGAATTCCCCCCCAAATTCCTTCTATGAAGCCAGCATCACTCTAATACCAAAACCAGGCAAAGATACAACCGAAAAAGAAAGCTATAGACCCATTTCATTAATGAACATAGATGTAAAAATTCTCAACAAAATACTTGCAAATTGCATACAGACCCACATCAAAAAGATCATCCACAATGACCAAGTTGGATTCATACCAGAGATGCAGGGATGGGTCAACATGTATATTTCAATAAATATCATAAAACACATAAATGGACTGAAAGACAAAAACCACAGGATCATCTCAATTGATGCAGAACAAGCCTTTGGCAAAATCCAGCATCCTTTCATGTTTACGGTCTTAGAGGGAATCAGACTGAAGGGACTATTCCTCAACATGATCAATGCCACATATAGCAAACCCACTGTCAACATCATCCTAAATGGAGAAAAATTGGAACCATTTCCCTTAAAGGAAGGAACCTAGTAAGGCTTCCACTTATTGCCACTCCTCTTCAACATAGGCTTGAAACGCTTGCTAGGGCAATAAAACAAGAGAAGGAATTTAAAAGAGTACTAATCAGAAAAGAAGAAGTTAAGCTATCCCTTTTTGCAGATGATATGATAGTTTATCTAAGGGCTGCTAAAAACTCCACCAGAAAACTTCTAGAAACTATTAAGAATTTCAGTAAAGTGGCAGGATATAAAATTAACCTGGAAAAATCAGTAGCCTTTCTTTACACCAACAATAAACAAGTGGAGAAGGAATATAAGAAGATTTCCCACTCACAATAGCCTCAAAAATAATAAAATACCTGGGAACAAACCTAACCAAAGATACCAAAGATCTCTACAACAACTACGTTGTTATAATGTAAATCTCTTAATAGGCTCTAGAATCAATCCATCACTTACTTTCAGACTCTGTAATTACTGTATATGAATGGAAAGTATGTATTCATATTTTAGAGTAATATAAAATTGAAGGAGGAAAATGTGAATTCCTAAACATAAAAAAGACTGAGAGAAAGATGCAGGACAGTTAAGGCAGAGTGCATGATCTGGGGTGGGGTGGGGGCAAGGAATAGGGGAATGCGTCTAAACTGAACTGAGAAATGATATCTGAAATACACAACACATCAATAAAAGCATTATAAAAAATCTCATAAAAAAGATATTCACAACACAACACTGAGCTGGGATGCTGGTGTATTCAGAGTGGTGAGGAAGAACTGAAAGATGAATAAGGTCTGGTCCTGTCCTCCAAGGACTTATAACAAATGATAGAGATCAAGTAAATCTGCTTGAATGTCAGGTGAGTACTGTGCATTAACTCTTGTAAAAGTTTAAAAGTTTGAGTGGAGAGGATTGCTGTCAGATATAATGGACAAAGATTTTGCCATTGTTGCTTTTGTTTTGTTTTGTTTGTTTCTTTTGAGGCAGGTTCTCACCACGTGGTACTGGCTGGCCTGAAACTCATTATATAGACCAGGCTGGCCTGAAACACTCAGAGATCTACCTACCTCTGCCTCCTGAGTGCTAGGATTAAAGGCATGTACCACTTTGCCCAGCCATTTTGTTTGTGTGTGTTTTTTAAATCAAGATCATGTTTGCACAGGAATTTGTGAGATGGATGCCTGATGGAAGACACAGGTAAGGAAGGGCGTGTGGCTCGGCATGGGTCACAGCTCAGAGGTGGGAATAGCCAAGACACAGGTAAGGAAGGGCATGTGGCTCAGCATGGGTCACAGCTCAGAGGTGGGAATAGCCAAGACACAGGTAAGGAAGGGCATGTGGCTCAGCATGGGTCACAGCTCAGAGGTGGGAATAGCCAAGACACAGGTAAGGAAGGGCATGTGGCTCAGCATGGATCACAGCTCAGAGGTGGGAATAGCCAAGACATAGGTAAGGAAGGGCATGTGGCTTGGCATGGATCACCTCTCAGAGGTGGGAATAGCCAAGACACAAGTAAGGAAGGGCATGTGGCTAGGCATGGGTCACAGCTCAGAGGTGGGAATAGCCAAGACACATGTAAGGAAGGGCATGTGGCGTGGCTTGGCATGGAACACAGCTCAGAGGTGGGAATAGCCAAGACATAGGTAAGGAAGGGCATGTGGCTCGGCATGGATCACAGGTCAGAGGTGGGAATAGCCAAGACAAGTGAACAGGTAAAAGATGAGCAAAGGAAACTAAGTTTAGTGCAGTAAGTAAAACAGAGGGTCATTTTCTTATAAGGGCGAGTTTTAAGAACTTCATGTCGGGCCTGCATGGAGCTGCTCTGAGGAAAGAGCCGGGAAGACTTCAGAGCTTCAGCCCTGCTCACTGAATGCTGCTGAGTGGGTGTTTTCAGAATTTGACCTGATGGTGTTTCTAGGGATAGATGTTGAGTATACATAATCTTGCCAGAAAAACAAACAGTTTGAGAAGAAGAAAGAAATGTTCAAGGAATCCTAAAGTGAAAGGACAAGGCTTAGAATATCCAATTGGGGCTGTTCTCTGGTCCCAGTGATTTTAATATTTATCCCCCTTCCTCTTCCCATTTTTCTAGTTCTCAAAATTGAAGATTTCAGATGGTAAAAACTCATGGGTACTATTTGGGTTATATTTATATTCTCATGTTTTAGGTTTTTTTTTAAAATACAAAAGCTGTAGACTCTGTCTCATTTCACATTTCTCTGTCCTCTAACTGGAAGGGAATGTATTTTTTAAAATATATTTTACACAGACACTGAGCATCTCTCTGAATACTATTGGGGTTAACTGTTTATAATGGGCCCTAACGAAGTTTACCTTCCAGATACTGAGAAACCTTCCTACCTCTCCCCTTTATAGGAAAAAGAAAAACATTATGGTAATGAAACCACTCCCTAACTGTAAACTAGAGCCAATTGTTACAGTGGTAATTTCCTATAAAACAGGCATAACGTATTAACTGATTGATAGGCATGTGAACTGTGAAAGGATATTTATCTAGAGCCAAATTCAATAGTAAAGTGTTTATAAGTTGTGTAATTAAGCAAAATATATTACTACAGGAAAGCTCTGACATCAGCAATGAATTATTCTGCCTAGGAGATGTTGGCTAGGGGATTCAAACCCCCCCCCCCAAATTATAAAGGCCTTTTGCCTATAAGTGGGATATATGCAAGGAGAAAGGCAGTAAGTCCCTGTTGTCGAAGACCTGGTGTGAGCATGAAAAAATGTTATGAGACATCACTTGCTAGCATACAACTGGCCTCTGAAATGCCAGAGAGCGTTACCAAAGGCCACTAAAGCAATACAGCAAAATATTGGTCTCCCTGAGACAAGCAAGACTCCTCCATCAATATCAGCTACACCTCAACAGCCTGGAGATACTGTGCAACAGTGGCAGCCAAGTGTCTATATATATCCCAAATCTAATTGGCTATTAGCTCTCTCCTTGGAGGAATAACTCACAGTGGATGCCACAAGCTTATGTCCTCTAGTGGTTAGGAGATGTTATAAGCCACAATAAGAACTTGTCACCCTTTATAGAGAAACCACAGTTTGCGGATTAGCATACCATCCAAGCATCTGTGTCTATGCTCACAGCTTAGCTTGACATAATAATTAGTACTGCTTAAATGCCTGTACATCCAATTGCTTGTGCTTTGTTAGTATGACTAAAAAGGTATCACTGGAGAAGCTGTCAACCCATGAAGGGAAACAACCTGAACAGACTAGAGTCCAAAATAACAACTCCAAAGAAAGTAGACTGTTTTCTTCTCACCCACTTGTGCCCCTTTCCCAAAGCCCAGGGAACAAATTGCGGAAGAGGAGGCATGGTAGAATGTAAGGGCTGCAGAGAGATAGGGGTGAATCATGAGACTACAGTAATATAGTCTGGACTCCTAATTGATCAACATGCCTGTGCATACGAGCTTCTCCAACTGGACTATGGGAACCTTGGGTTGTTCAAAATTTGGACATAGATACTTGCAAAATGCACCAATTACCTAATTGTACGGCAAACTGAGCAACCTCAATGTTATCTGAAAGCAACTGTGTTCTTATATTGTAGAATCCCTTAAAAATAAACAAATAATAATTAAAAATATTTTAAATTACATTAAAAATATTTTCAAGTTTGTGTGCATGTTATTCATCATTTCTCAGTCCAATTTAGACTCATTTTCCTTTCTATGCCCCCCACCCCACCCAAGCTCATGCATTCTGCCATACATGTCATGTATATTTTCCTGAGTCTTTTTAAAGTTTTATAAACCAGAGGATTATTGTTTTGGGGGAGAACTTTACTGTTTCAGTTGGTTCTTTGTCCCAGTTCTTTTGTTGTTGTTGTTCCCTCCAACATATATATATATACGTTGAAGCAATATATGTATATATATGAGTGTGTGACATATATATATGACACACACATATATATATATGTTACACACCTATACTAAAATTATGTTATCTATAAATAAACTGTATGTTATTTCTAAATCATTGTCAGGATTCATATTTTCCCTTTTAATTTTATATTACTCTAAAATATACATATATACCCTCCATCCATATACCAAGATTACAAAGTCTAAAAATAAGTTGTAGGTTAATTCTAGAGCCTGTTAAAGGATTCACATTATAAGAGCACAGTTGCTTTCAGATAACAAGGAATACAATATTAACATTTCTCAGTTTGCCTTACAACTAGGTACTTGGTGCTAGCATCCACAAATGAGTGATACCCTTCATTGTTTGCTTTTCTGGGACTGTGTTACTTCACTTAGCATAATATCTTCTAGTTCTATCCATTTATCTGCAAAGTTCATGATGTCATCTTTCTTTACCACTGCATAGAACTCCATTGTGTAGATGTACCACATTTTCTGTATCCACTCGTTGGCTGAGAGGCACTTAGGTTGGTTCCAGCTCTTCACTATTGTAAAGAGAGTTGCAGTAAACATGGCTGTGCATGTATCTCTGCAGTAGGATGAGTCTTGTGGGTATATATCAAGGAGTGGTATGACTGGGTCAGGTGGTAGGCTCATTTTGAGCCTTTTAAAGGTTCACACTGCTTTCCACAGTGGTTGTATGAGTTTACATTCCCATCAGCACTGGGGGAGTGTTCCCCTTTCCCCACAACCTCTCCAGCATTTGATATCATTTGTTTCCTTGATCTTAGCCAGCCTTATCAGAGTGAAATGGTATCTTAAAGTGATTTTAATTTGCATTTCCTTAATTAGTAATGATGTTGAACATTTTTTAAGATGTTTCTTAGCCATCTCCATTTCCTCACTTGTGAAGTCTCTTCAGCTCTTTACTCCATCTTTTGAGCAAGTCATTTGTTTTCTTTCTTCTTTGTTTTTGAGTAGTTTATATATTCTGGAAGTTAATGCTCTTTCAGATATGTCACAGCTGGAGGTTTCCTCCCACTCTGTGGAGTTTTCTCTTCACTTCCCTGATTGTTTCTTTCACTGTACAGAGCTTTTGAGTTTAATGAGGTCCCACTTGTCAATTGTTGACCTTATTTCCTATGCAGCTGCTGTCTGATTTAGAAAGTCTTTTCCGGGCTGGAGAGATGGCCTAGCAGTTAAGAGTGCCAACTGCTCTTGCAGAGGACCCGGGTTTGATCCCCAGCACCCACATGGTGGCTAAGAACCATCTTTGACTCCAGTTCCAGGGGAATCTGATGCCCTCTTCTGACCTCCGGGGCATTGCACGACATGGGTGCACAGACCTACACGCAGACAGTACATTCATACACATAAAAAAAAAAGTCTTTTCCTACTCCTATGTCTTGTAGGTTGCTGCTAATGTTTTCTTCTATCACCTTCAGAGTTTTGGGTCTCACATTGAAGTCTTTGATCCATTTGGAGTTGATTATTGTGCAGGGTGAGAGGTAAGAGTTTAATTCTATTCTTCTACAAGTGATAATCCAGTTTTGCCAACACCATTTGCTGAAGATGCTGTCTTTCCTCCATTGAGTCTTCTTAGCCCCTTTGTTAAATATGAGGTGGGTAAAATTGTATGTGCTCAAGTTTGGATCTTCAGTTTTGTTCCATTGGTCTACAGGTCTGTGTTTGTGCCAATACCGTGCTCTTTTTATGACTATAGCCCTGTAATATAGTTTGAAGTCTGGTATAGAGATTCCTCCTGTATTGGTTTTTGTACTCAGGTTTGCTTTGGCTATTCATGGTCTTTTGTTTTTCTATATGAATTTAAGGATTTTTTTTCTAAGTCTGTGAAGAAACTCTTGGGGATTTTAATTGGGATTGCATTGAATCTGTATATTAATTTGGATTGAATGGACATTTTTACTACATTAATTTTTCCAATCCATGAGAATGGGAGGTCTTTCCATCTTCTGACGTCTTCTTCAATCTCCTTCTTCAGGGGTTTAAAATTTTGGTTGTAGAGATATTTGGTTAGGTTTGGTCCTAGGTATTTTATTGTTTTTGAGACTATTGTGAGTGAGAAGGTGTCCTTATGTTTCTTCTTCAGTTGCTTGTTGTTGGTGTAAAGAAAGGCTACTGATTTTTCTAGGTTAATTTTGTATCCTGTCACATTACTGAAATTCTTAATCATTTCTAGGAGATTTCTGGTGGAGTTTTTGACATCCCTTAGATAAACTATCATACTGTCTGCACAAAGGGGTAGCTTGACTTCCTCTTTTCCAACTACTACTCCTTTAGTTTCCCTTTCTTGCCTTATTGCCCTAGTAAGTATTTCAAGCATTATATTGAAGAAGAGTGGCGATGGGGGGCAGCCTTGCCGAGTTACTACCTTTAAGGGGAATGCTTCTAACTTTTCTCCATTTAGGATGATGTTGGCTGTGGATTTCCTGTATATGGCTTTAATTATGCTGAGGAATGATCCCTACCATCCAAGTCCCTCTAGGACTTTAAGCATGAAGGGATGCTGGATTTTGTTGAAGGCTTTTCCTGAATCAATTGAGATGATCGTGTGGTTTTTGTCTTTTAGTCAATTTATGTGTTTTATGATATTTATTGTTTTACATATGTTGAACCATCCCTGCATCTCTGGTATGAATCCAACTTGGTCATGATGCATGATCTTTTTGATGAGGTTGCAAGTATTTTTTTGAGAATTTTTGTGTCTATGTTCATTAATGACATGGGTCTATAGTTTTCTTTTTTGATTTCATCTCTGATTTTTGTTATTTCTTCCTGTCTGTTGGATTTAGGGTTCATTCATTATTGTCTCTCAAGTGTTTTTAACTGCAATGTTAGATTGTTTATTTGTGCTCTGTTTTTTTTTTAATGTAGGCAGCCAGGGCTATAAACTACCCTCTTAGGACTGCTTTTAAAGTATCCCATAGGTTTTGTTGTGTTGTATTGTCATTTTCGTTTAGTTCCAGGAATGCTTTTATTTCTTTCTTTATTTCTTCCTTGACTCATCCATTTTTCAGGAGTGTGTTGTTTAGTCTCTCTGCTGGATAGCTTTAGTGTCAACTTGACACACCTGGGTTGAAGGAGCCTCAACTGGGGAATTGGCTCCATAGGATTGGCCTGTGGCCACATCTGTGGAGTATTGTCTTGATTGTCAGGCAATGTGGGAGGGCCCAGCCCACAATTAGTGGTGCCACCCTGGGCAGGTTGTTCTGTACCATATAAGAAGGCAGGCTGGGCATGAGCCAGAGGAGCAAGCCAGTGAACAGCATTCCTCCATGGCCTGTGCTTCAGCTCCTGCCTCTAGGTTCCTGCCCTGAGTTCCTGCCTTGGGCTCCCTAAGTGATGAACTGTGACCCAGGAGATGTAAGCTGAAAAAACCCTTTCCACCCCAAGTTGGTGTTGGTCGGAGTGTTTTGTCACAGCAATGGAAGACAAACTAGAACAGTCTCCATGTGTTGTTTTAGATAGTAGGGCTTATCTTGGTGTTGATATTGAGCTTTATTGCACTGCAGTCTGATAGAATGCATGAAATTATTTCAATATTTTTGCATTTGTTAAGGTTTTTTTCTGTGTCCCAGTATGTGGTCAGTTTTGGAGAATGTTCCATGGGGTGCTGAGTAGAAAGCGTTCTCTGGTGTTTGGGTGGAATATTGAGTAGATGTCTGTGAGGTCCATTTGGTGTATTATATTGTTCAGTTCAGATGTCTCTCTGTGTATTCTTTGTTTAGTTGATCTGTCCAAAGGGCTCAGTGGCATATTGAAGTCCCCTACTATAAGTGTGCTGGGATTAATCTGTGCCTTGAAGTCCTGCAGAATTGTGCTTATAAAGTTCGGTGCACCAGAGTTTGGTGCATATATATTGATGATTGTGAAATATTCATGGTTAATTGTTCCTTTGATAATGTTGTAATGGCCTTCTTTGTCTCTTCTGATTACTTTTACTTCGAAGTCTGTTTTGTCTGATATTAAAATAGCAACTCCTGTTTGCTTTTTGGTACCATTTGCTTGGAATATTTTTTCCACCCTTTCACCTTAGGTCAGTGCCTATTCTTGAGCGGGAGATGGGTTTCTCGTAGACAGCATATAGATGGGTTCTGTTTCCAAATCCATTCTCCCAGTCTATGTCATTTGATTGGCAATTTTAGTCCATTAATATTTAAGGTTATACTTCAGAGATGTGTGTTGCTTCCTTTCACCTTATTATCCATTTGCATTTTGGGTCTAGGTTTCTACCTCCACAGAGAGGCTTTTATTAATTTCTTTTTCTAGGTGCTTGGGGATAGTTGCTCCTTTCCTCTGTCCTTTGAATTGCTTTAATTCTCTGAAGGGTTGGTTTTCTAGACATGTATTCTTTCATCTTGTTTGTGTCATGAAGGATTTTTCTTTCTCCTTCCACTATAATCAACATTTTTGCTTGTTATAGTAACCTGGGTTGGCATCTATAGTCATTTAGCACTGGGAATACTTTGGTCCATGATCTTCTTGCTTAGTTTGCACTGAAAAGTCAGCTGTAATTCTGATGTGTTTCCCCTTATATATAACTTGTTGTTTTTCTCTTGTGGCTTTTAGTAATTTGTCTTTGTTTTGGGCATCTAGTGTTTTAAGTATGATATGACATGGGAGTTTCTTTTCTGATCTTGTCTATTTGATGTTCTATGTGCTTCTTGTATTTGTATGGGTTTGCCTTTTTTTAGTTTGGGGGAATTTTCTTCTAGTATTCTGTTGAAGATCTGACCAATCCCTTGGTATTCTTCTCCTTCCTCTATCCCTATGATACAAAGGTTTTGTCTTTTCATAGTGTCCCACATTTCCTGGTTGTTCCACTCTTGTGTTCTTTTAAAATTTTCATAGTCTTTACTTGAGCTTTTTAGTTGTTCTATGTTATCTTCCAGGTCTGATATTCTTTTTTCTGCTTCTTCCATTCTGCTTCTGAGCCTTTTCCCCATCCTTTCCTGTCCATTGGATGAGTGTTTGATTTCCTTTTTCATTTCATCCTGAGATTTCTTTAGTATTTCCATTTTCTTTTGGAGCCTCTCAATCTCTTCTTGTAGCTCCTTGCTTTGCTGGTTGGTTTCCTTTTTCATTTCAGTGTGGGATCTTTTCAGTGTTTCCACTTCCCTCCAGAGTTTGTCATTCTCTCCCTCTAGTTCTTTCTGGAGTTTGTCATTCTCTCCCTCTAGTTCTTTCTGGAGTTTGTCATTCTCTCCCTCTAGTTCTTTCTGGAGTTTGTCATTCTCTCCTAGTTCTTTCTGGAGTTTGTCATTCTCTCCTTCTAGTTCCTTCCTCTGTTTTTCATTCTCTCCCCTTAGTTCTCTGATTTGTTCTTTATATTCTTTGATTTCTTTGAATATATCTACAATTGTTCTTCTAAGATCTGTGTCGTAGGTTCCCTCCAGGGAGATCTCATTGTAGGAATCTTCTATAAGGTTGGTAGAGTTTGGTGTGGAATTATTATGTGTTTTTCCTATGTTGTTCTTTCATTTTGTTTTTGGCATGTGGGTTTGTTTCTTTGTATTTTGATGCAAATCTCAAATGTTTCTTCAGTGTGTTAAAGGCTTGCTTTGCTTGCTTCCTTCAGATGCCTTCATTGTTTTCTCTTTGTTTATGGAGGGTTGGCTGGTCTAGGTTTCGAGCTTTCACTTTTGGTTATATATTGGAGGGTCTAGCTCACTCTTCCCTTTCTGGTTCTGAAGGTTCTCCAAAAACTGGGTAGGCAACAACCAGGTTGGTATCCTGCTGAGTGCTGTGCTCACTCTGCTTCCTTCCAGTCAGTTCCTCTAGGTTAGGTGTGGGACTTGGTGTTCTGGGACTGGAGTTGTGTCAGGTTCATTGTTTCTTTTATTGCCTTGCACCCTGGAATCACTACTGTGGTCCCACTTGGACACTCGCTCTGCAACTCAAAGGAGCAGGGGGTGGGAGGGCTATTGCTCCCTTGGCCCACTCACCTGTACCCTGTGCTTGGGCTGGCTGGGTAACTCCGCCCACATTGCTGCACACGCCCTGGTGAATAATCTGCCTGTCTGTAGCCCCAGCGTCTATGCATGCACTCCCACTGCTTTGACCTGCCTGTGCTCCAGCTGGCCTAGCTGAAGCTCCCAACCTCTATGAGTATGTGTCCCTGCACGGCTTCCTTAAATTGGATTTTTGTGGATTTCATGTAATACCTCTTAATTATGTTTGGCCCCCACTTCCCTACCTGCACCCCAATAGCTGGCCCACAGGACTTCATTTTGTCATATATGTTAAAGCCTATTTAGTTAAGTTTGTATAGCCACATGTCCCTCTGTGTAAGTTCATCTACTGGAGGCTGTTCAGTCTGTCTAGCATCACTCTTAAAGAAGATCAGTTGTTCCTCAACCAGCAGTGACCAGCTGATTTCAATAGTTCCTCACCAAAGTTGTGGCTTCCTGCCCATTTCCCCGGTTCTATGTTGGGTTTTATCTGATTGAGTTTGGATGGGTCTTGTACATGCTGTCACCATTGCTGTTAGTTCACATGAGCAAGGTTCCAGGAGTCCGGAAGGCTGTTTCCATATGGTCATGCACATCCTCCCCCAGCTCTTACAGTCATTCTGCCCTCTTCCACAATGGTCTCTGAACCATGGGTGGGTAAAATTTAATGTGGGAGTCCTGTCCAGGGACCCACACTCTGCAATCTCTTATTCTGTACACTTTGGCTAGTTGTGGCCTTGGAAAAGAAAATATGTAACAATACTACAGTGGAGTTTCCAGGGGAAGTTCTAGTTATCTACTGCCACATAATAAGTGACTCCCAAGCTAGGGGCTTAGCATAACTGCGAAATAATCCCTCACCATCTCTAGCCTGAGCTGGCCCTCATGGGAAGACTTAGCTCTTCCACACAGCTTCGTCTGGAGGCTCCAAGATCTATTGCTAAGATGATGTCTCCACATGGCCTGCAGGGCTGTCATGGTGAAGTTAGAGCCTGAGGGTCAGGAATATTAGTTGCTCCCTAGAAGAAAGGGTGGGGGAGAGAGAGAGAGAGAGAGAGAGAGAGAGAGAGAGAGAGAGAGAGAGAGAGGTACTAACCCTATGGTTCTTTGTATCTAACCTGGGAACTTACCAGTTCAGTTTCTATTTTTCTTTTTTTTTTTTTTTTTTATTTTTTTTTATTATTTATTTATTTATTTATTTATTTTTGTATGTGTATGAATGTACTGTCTGCATGCAGGTCTGTGCACCCGTGTCGTGCAATGCCGCGGAGGTCAGAAGAGGCCCTCTTCTGACCAGTTCAGTTTCTATGACATTTAACTTGTTAGAGATGTAAGTCACTAAAGCAATCCACATTCAAAGGAAGAGGAATTCAGTTTCACTTCCAGATAGGAGAAATGGCACAGAATTTGTCAACATGTTTAAAAAACACATTGTATCCATGAGATTCCTTTTTCTTCCCTCTTTAAGGCTACCCGTGAATATTCCTGGGCCCATTCCTAGGATGAGGGAAGCAGAAGTCAAGCCAGCAAGGCAAGGATGAGATAACTCAGTTTACCTCAAGACATAGTTGACCATCAGCTTGGCACTTCTGTCTGTAGGGAGAAGCAGATACCCTGGACACACTGTCCCACTAGATTTTGTCATCGTTACCAGATTAGCATCCTTAATTATTTTAAGGGCTTGCTAATAAGATATAAACCCACAGTAATGCAGAAATGGAAGCCTGCTTTGAGGATGTCCTTTGGATTTGAAGTTTGTTCTGAATAACAACTCTCGGCAAAGGAAAGGATGCTGGATTAAAACAAGCACAGGACTGCCCCTGTTTATGGATCTTTCAAAACACTAATAAAGTAGATAGCCTCCGGGTGGGCCTCTGAGTATCCTTTGTCTACGACCCATGCTCCTGAGTCTGCTGCCTTTGTCATGGGTCACTTAGAGAGCTGGTATCTAGGAGAGGATTTTGGCCTCCTTCATGGGATGCCTGAGCTGTCACAGACATGGTAAACTGAGTCACAAATATCCCATCTGAGCTGGTGGTGGGAATGGACTTCCTGGGTAGCCTTATGGAGTCATAATTAGTTATGAAATATCATTCTTTAGGATTCAAGTCGGTGATTTTTCAGTGCTCCCTTAATCTTCCTCTTCAGGAACCCGATCAAGCCAATGTAGAACTCTGCTTTCTTTTTTTTTCCTCAAAGCCAATTTTAATTGAAGCTTTGTGCATTTCATACAAAATTTCAAAGCAAATCTAGACCCGTGCCCCCCTTCCTGCCCCCCACCCCACCAGAGCTCGTGCATTCTGCCAAACGTGTTTTTCATCTTTTTCTCAGTCTCTCTCAAAATCCTCAATGCAGAAGTTTACTGTTTCAAACAGAAGTTCACCGTTTCATTCAGTTCTTTGAAGCAGACTTTTCTGTTGTTGTTGCTATTGTTGTTATTCCTTCCAATATACATCACACCAAAATATGCACATATGCATGCCACATATATCATAGGTTTTAGCATCTTCAGCTTATGATATTTTTTCTTTATTAGGCTGAAAGATGTCATGTTTGAAGTCTCCTCCTTGGCAAGCCCAAACCACCATCAGTTCTGCCCTTGTGCTCCACACTGGGGTTTTCCCTTCCCATGGTCACAAATGAGGTCCAGTAAGAACCACATCCTGTCTTGATCTTCCTATACTGGTCTCCGTGATACAGCCTGGGTAGTCCAACAATGGCAGTCTATACTCTGAAGAAGCTGAAACCCCAGTAGTAGCTCAGTCCACAAGTTGGATGTCTCAGCAGTCCCCATCTGGCACTGAAAGTTTGGAGGATTCTTGGAGAGACATGAGTCTTCAGTCCATATTGGAAGGTTGAAAAGCTGTGTCTCATGTCTTTGAAGGATGGCAAAAGCAGTGGCAGCCACAGGGTAGCTGCACTTGCCAAGCACTCTGCTTTCTTCAGATGGGTTTTGCATGGCTCAAGCTACACTCAGTAGCTCTGGCTTGTTTGTAATTTCAAATACTGGTGGGGGGGAGGATGTTTTTTGGGGGGGTCTGTTAAACTCTTTCTGCTGAAGGAAAGAACATCCTTCTATACTTGTTGAGGTCCTAGGTTTCTGAGAGTTGTTTCTCAGTCATTTAGAAATAGCTGTACACTTTTGGTATTAAATTCCAGATTAGTTTCATTTAAAAGTTTCTGCATGTATTGGCTCTCCTGTGGAGTGGTTTGCTTTTATTCTTTAAAGGCTTATATCACTTATTCTATAAATAATACTACTTTATATACCAATGAGATCATATACTGTTATGATGATATTTATTAAATCTATTTATGTCATTAAGCCATATGCTGAAAGATCTATATGTAAACCATGGCTCTCACTGAGCAAAGTGCTTGAGGTTATGATATATGATATTTTAATTGAGTAGAGATATCTTTACATTAAAATCTTTAGAAAGGTTAAAGAATTTGAAACAGAGAACTGTCCAAGGAATAAAGAATGAGACATTTTTATAAATAATATAGAATTATTTAGTTTCTTTCCTCTTATCCTGTTTCTGTGGTGTCTGTGGTTTGTAGAAATGTCAGGTAGAAGCATTTATCAATAATGGTGGACTGAAAATAGCACAGTAGGCTCCAGGCAGGAAAGAGATGTCACACTCAAGAAGAAAATTTAGATAGAAGGAAAACCCTGTTCATGAAAGTGTTGCCATGACTAAGGGAATCCAGGGAACCATCTCTAGGTCTGAAGACGGTTAGAAGAAGCCACACTTAGATGATAGGGAAATGGTGGCTGTGTCTTCAGCAGAGAAGCATGTGCACCTATAAGAGATGGCCAGAAGAGTGATCCCTGCAGCATCCCTTCTTTCTGATCATCTAATGAGGTCCTTCACTGGCAAATCCCCACCAGAACCAGTGCAGGCAAAGGAACCCACTGTTACCTTCCATAAAAGTTAGGCTTTGGGGAACAAAGCAAAGAGGAGAAGGGTAGAGAATGATNGAACTCTGCTTTCTTTTTTTTTCCTCAAAGCCAATTTTAATTGAAGCTTTGTGCATTTCATACAAAATTTCAAAGCAAATCTAGACCCGTGCCCCCCTTCCTGCCCCCCACCCCACCAGAGCTCGTGCATTCTGCCAAACGTGTTTTTCATCTTTTTCTCAGTCTCTCTCAAAATCCTCAATGCAGAAGTTTACTGTTTCAAACAGAAGTTCACCGTTTCATTCAGTTCTTTGAAGCAGACTTTTCTGTTGTTGTTGCTATTGTTGTTATTCCTTCCAATATACATCACACCAAAATATGCACATATGCATGCCACATATATCATAGGTTTTAGCATCTTCAGCTTATGATATTTTTTCTTTATTAGGCTGAAAGATGTCATGTTTGAAGTCTCCTCCTTGGCAAGCCCAAACCACCATCAGTTCTGCCCTTGTGCTCCACACTGGGGTTTTCCCTTCCCATGGTCACAAATGAGGTCCAGTAAGAACCACATCCTGTCTTGATCTTCCTATACTGGTCTCCGTGATACAGCCTGGGTAGTCCAACAATGGCAGTCTATACTCTGAAGAAGCTGAAACCCCAGTAGTAGCTCAGTCCACAAGTTGGATGTCTCAGCAGTCCCCATCTGGCACTGAAAGTTTGGAGGATTCTTGGAGAGACATGAGTCTTCAGTCCATATTGGAAGGTTGAAAAGCTGTGTCTCATGTCTTTGAAGGATGGCAAAAGCAGTGGCAGCCACAGGGTAGCTGCACTTGCCAAGCACTCTGCTTTCTTCAGATGGGTTTTGCATGGCTCAAGCTACACTCAGTAGCTCTGGCTTGTTTGTAATTTCAAATACTGGTGGGGGGGAGGATGTTTTTTGGGGGGGTCTGTTAAACTCTTTCTGCTGAAGGAAAGAACATCCTTCTATACTTGTTGAGGTCCTAGGTTTCTGAGAGTTGTTTCTCAGTCATTTAGAAATAGCTGTACACTTTTGGTATTAAATTCCAGATTAGTTTCATTTAAAAGTTTCTGCATGTATTGGCTCTCCTGTGGAGTGGTTTGCTTTTATTCTTTAAAGGCTTATATCACTTATTCTATAAATAATACTACTTTATATACCAATGAGATCATATACTGCTATGATGATATTTATTAAATCTATTTATGTCATTAAGCCATATGCTGAAAGATCTATATGTAAACCATGGCTCTCACTGAGCAAAGTGCTTGAGGTTATGATATATGATATTTTAATTGAGTAGAGATATCTTTACATTTAAATCTTTAGAAAGGTTAAAGAATTTGAAACAGAGACCTGTCCAAGGAATAAAGAATGAGACATTTTTATAAATAATATAGAATTATTTAGTTTCTTTCCTCTTATCCTGTTTCTGTGGTGTCTGTGGTTTGTAGAAATGTCAGGTAGAAGCATTTATCAATAATGGTGGACTGAAAATAGCACAGTAGGCTCCAGGCAGGAAAGAGATGTCACACTCAAGAAGAAAATTTAGATAGAAGGAAAATCCTGTTCATGAAAGTGTTGCCATGACTAAGGGAATCCAGGGAACCATCTCTAGGTCTGAAGACGGTTAGAAGAAGCCACACTTAGATGATAGGGAAATGGTGGCTGTGTCTTCAGCAGAGAAGCATGTGCACCTATAAGAGATGGCCAGAAGAGTGATCCCTGCAGCATCCCTTCTTTCTGATCATCTAATGAGGTCCTTCACTGGCAAATCCCCACCAGAACCAGTGCAGGCAAAGGAACCCACTGTTACCTTCCATAAAAGTTAGGCTTTGGGGAACAAAGCAAAGAGGAGAAGGGTAGAGAATGATTTGGAGGGACCAATGAAAGCTGCCCCTCATAACATAGGCTCTATATTTTGGCTTGGTATTTGTTTTGCACAAAGTCAGACTCATCGGGTGGATCAGGCTGCATGGTGAATCAAACATAAGTTTCCCTCTAATAGGTTAAGGCTGAAAATTCAGAATGAATAAAATTCATCAGGGAATTTGGGACTTCATATTTCAGGCTTTGTTCAGGCCATGGCAGAGGGGTGGAACTCGAGGTTAAAGAGCACAGAGGGGCTAGAGAGATGGCTCAATGGTTAAGAACACATATTACCCTCGCAGAGGATGAGTTTGGTTCCTAGCACTCATGTTGGGCATCTCACAACCTCCTATAACTTCGATTCCAGGGGAATCTGATGCCCTCTTCTGGCCTACATGGACATCTTCAGTTACACACACTCCCCCTCCCATATACATACACACATACACACATAATTTTTAAAAAATCTTTAAAAAAGGAGAGCAGAGGAGGGTTAAGATTTCAGGACTAACTTCCCCCAAAGAAAGAGTTTTGAAGAGCCTCTGAGGTGGCCAAAGGATGAGAAACATGCCCATCAATTAGATGGCAATAGTCATTACTTCCTGGAGGGAGAAGGACAGAACCCCAGAGGAAGGTGAACTCTGTGATAAATGTGCTCCAGAAGGGGAACATGCTATGAGAGGAATTCAGCCTGTGTCTCGAGTGCACTTGTCTGGTAGTATCTGGCCCAAGGGTATGCAACTGTGTTTGCTGTGGTTTCTTTCTCCTTTAAAAATGGAATTGTCTCTTCTCTGTAGACTCCATGGTCTGCATTTGAAAGGGAAGAGCATGTATCTACTGACCCCTTTACTGTTTTTAACATGCTAACATATGAGGTTATGGAACATAGGTTCCATGGAAATGGTATATACAATTATTCATGTAAAGGCATCACAAGAATTTTCAAGGTCATCATCTTTTATAAGAAGCTTAGCTAGGTGGGGTGGGGGAATGGGGGAGGACACAGGTCTAGATTTGTTAAAAAAAATAAATTTATGTGAAAAGAAAAGAAGCTTAGCTAGCCCATAGTGGCTTTCAACATATAAACTGGATCTTCAGTATTTTCCCTTTAATCTTCTTCAGTTCTAAAGTACCAAAACATGTGGTGCGAGGCAGGCAGGGTGCCTGTTCAAAAGTAGTGTGCTGAGGTAGTTCCAATGTCTTTGGTTTTGGTATTTGGGATGAAATGGACCCCCAAAAATTAAAGAAAGAAAGAAAGAAAGGAAGGAAGGAAGGAAGGAAGGAAGGAAGGGAAAGAAAAGAAAATTAGCGCCAATCCAAGGAATTATATACATCAAGGGAAATGTTTAGAAAGAGGAATGGCTCTCTAAAATAGGTTACAAGGGTCTAGCCAATCAAGACCCACAGTGGCTGAAAAGTTCCTTATGGTCATTCAATTTGAAAGTCACGTTAATTTGTCATGGGCTTTGAATTCAAATACTCACAAAGGAAAGCTCTTGGTGGGAGGATTTCAGTAGTATTAATTGCCCCTGTTTGATTCAGCCATGAGAAAAGTTAAGCCCTTCATAAGCAGCTGACTTTCTGGATGACATTCTTAGGCTGTGCCACTGTTTTATTTTGTGATGGAAAGAAAGGTTATAAAATGTTTTTAATTAAAAAGTTTTCATCCTTTTTTCCCCTTCTCTAAAAATATACCACGGAAGAATACTATTTTAATTGAAAGGAATATTTAGCTCAATAAAACTAAAATATAACTCAGTGCAATCAGGAAATGAAATAATCAGGCTCAGACATCTAAAAAGAGCCCAGGAGGTTTCTTGTATGTTTGCAAGAAATTGACAGCAAAATCTGCAGATTTTCAGAGCCAGACACTGAAGATTTCTGACAATACATAAACAGGTTGGACATTTACTATGAGGATGGCTCATTTGAGAACTATAAGGACCCTATCTGACTGGAAGTAAAACTTATGAAAAGTGACTGAGGGCTGAGGAGAGAGCTCAGTCAGTAAAGTGCTAGCTTTGTGAGCTCAGTCCCCCAGAATCCAAGAAAAGCCGGGTGAGGTGCCCAGCACTTATAATTCTGGCCCTGGGAGGCAGAGAGGGGTGGATCCCCAGGACTAGTCTAGTTCGCTTGGTGAGTTCTAGGCTCTTGAGAGACTTTGTTTTAAAGAATAGGGTGGGTGTCTCCTGAGAACGACACTTGAGGTTGTCCTCCTATCTCACCTGCATGTCCATACATGTACATGTCGAGTTGCACAAGCATGTACACACTTGAAAAGTGATTGAGATATAAGAATGAAATTGCTCAGATGAAAGAAAAGCTACAGTACTGTACACAAATACCTTCCGTATAAACAATATAGGTGATAAGTGCTTTCTTTAGAAGAGAGAAGGTTCTGGGAGGACCTGCAGCTGCTTAGCAGTGGAAGCTGAGTTGGAGTTGGAAGGACGGATGGGACTTGGATCCACTTAGCAGAGCTTTTCACACTACGGTGGGAAAGGGTGTCATAATGGGCCTTCAGCTACTTAATCCAGACTGAGTCCTTCCCAGGCAACCTGCTCTATTTTTGCACATCATTACTCACCGGAAGTTCATTTGTTCTCCAGGTGACATCTACCCTACTTTCTTTGCAGAGAAAAAGTGGATTCCTCTTTTATGAACAAGTGCCTAGAGTATTTGAAGGGGATTACGTTGTGTTTCCTAAATCCTCTTTGGTTCCACAGTCCTTTCAGTAATTCTTCATTTTACCTCATGTCCAGATAGTCAGCCATCTTGATCCATTTTCTCTGAGCTTCTACAGACTTGTTTCTCCTGAAAATCATGGGTCTAAGCACAGTCCTGGAAACCTTCAGCAGTTCTCCAGTGCCTGAAGAACAAAGGTTTGCCTGGCAGCTGTGACGTGGTGGGAACCAAAATGTTTGCCCTGTGGACTGGATCTCTGGTAAAATGCTGCCTGTGACAGAAGACTGGGCGTAATATCTGCGCCTGGCATCCAGCACACCTCAGACCTCCATGGTACTCTGTGAATGGATGAGTTAGGTTCTGCCAAGTTTCGTGGTGGAGACCTGGAAGGGGAGAGTGAAACTTTGGGGCTGTGGTTTTTCTCCTGTTCCTACTCAGAGATAGAGCAAGGCTATTGCCTGAGTGCTCTGCTGTCCTGGCACCATGTGAGGCTCCAGGGTTCCAAGGCTGGTGTGGAATTTCCCTAGCCCCCTCTGGCTTTGGCTTCCTCAGCTCAGCTCAGCTCAGCTCAGCTCAGCTCAGCTCAGCTCAGCCCTCCTCCCAGCTGCCAAACCTTTGGGTGCTGGCCGTGCCATGAGTAAATTCAAGAAGGCCCTGAAGCCGTATGGGCTGAGTTTCTGATTTTCACTCTATATTAGAGGGGGATAAAGTTTCAGCAGAGAACCCATGCTACCAATTTTAAATCTGCACAAAATAAAATCAAGAAGTCCTTCTCAGTTTTCACTGTCAGGTCAAAAGCTGCATTCTATTCTTCTTTCCTGGAATTTATAGACATAGTTTACTCAAAGACATGTGTCAAAGTTAGGCTGTAGTAGCGCAAAGAGTCAGACCAGAGACAGTAGCAAGTAGAAGATCAGGGAATTCCATGTGTGCAGTGCTAAGGAAGAGTTCTGTGGGCTCTGATTATGCCTTCTAGCATCTAACCTGTTTCCCAGTGAGTCCAAACGCAGCAGAAGAGCACCCTGCTGTTATATGGGTGCCTGGGATCGATCTCAGGTCTTCATGTCTGCACGGGAAATACCTTACCCACCGAGCTATGGCCCCAGGTCTTCATGTCTGCACAGGAAGTACCTTACCCACTGAGCTATGGCCCCAGCCCCACTTCTCAACATTTCTCATTTATTTACCGATTTGTTGTAAGGTGGGTGAGAGTGGGAACCTGGCCTTTGTTCATTACTATGCTCACAGCCTCGGGCATTCGGTAGAAGCACAGGCAAAGCTACGAGCTCATTCTTGGCCTGAAGGGCATCACTCTCCAGACTCAGGGGTAGAGGAGGCCTTAGAATCTTTGTTAGGTTTTAGCAAAAATTGGAATTTTTTTCAGAATGTGTGCTGATGGAAATATGGCTTCCTGGTTCTTTTCTTTTTAATTATTTTTATTTTATGTGTATGAGTGTATTGCCTGCATGTGTGTAAGTGCACCCTGATCCCCTGAAACTGGACTTATAGATGGTTGTTCACCATCATGTGGGTGCTGGGAATCTAACCTGGGTCCTCTGCAAGAGCCGACAGTGCTCTCAACCACTGAGCCATCTCTCCAGCCCCTCTTCCTGCTTCCTCACCTGTCCCTGTGGTTGCTCATAACCACCAGTGTTATCTGCCCACCTTCATTCTTGGCGTCTTCTGGAATGAAAAGCTTCCTTCCATTTTCCTTCCCTGGGGTTTTGCTTGGCTAGCATGTGTGCCCATTTACATGTGGCCTGGTGTGATTGGGCATGTGACAGACAGGTGGCTGCTTCTCCTCCTATTCATGACCTTTTATTTACTGGAACAAGAGTGGAGCTTCTGTGTTTCTTAAGGCACCAGAATGCTGTAGCCCAGAATGAGTTAATTTAAAATAATACAGGATCCAGGAGTTTCTGAGCTGGCAACTCTACTAAAACAGCTCATTTACGGCTCCGTTACTGGAAAACCAGATGGGATGCAGCTGCTAAGCCCTAAATTCCTTTGTTCCTTGGGAAAACCATCCTGCAGGTCTCCATTTGATTTAATGTCTATCTCCCCTCCTAGTTAGTGCTTTTCTCCTAGTTAGTGTATACCTTAGATTAGGACTTGAGTACATCGTGCCCTTGCTTTTTACCAGGATTTTTGTATGCTCTTAGTGGTTAAGTGCCTTCCCCCAAAGTTGTTCATTCACCTGTCTTATCTCTTGGAGTTCTCTCCCCCTCATCTCCTTTGTGTGAAGCACATTCCTTAGAATCCTAGCCCTTTGGGTGTGCTTTCTGAGAGCCATGTGTTTCTCCTTATATAAGCTTGTAACAAAGGCAACATAGTGAGATTTGCCATAAGAACCTGTATGAGATTTGCCATAGAGGCTTGCCATGCTTGCCATAAGAGAAACAATAAAGAGATTTGGTGAGACCTGCATAAAGAGAAACTTAGAATGAAGAGGTTTACTTGAGACTTATACAGGACTTGTGTGATGCTTGCTTGAAGAGGTATTGCAGGAAAGGGCAAATCTCCCAGAGGCTGCAATAGTGGCCTTCTTCAGCTCTTGCCACGACTCACTCGGAACAAGGAGTGGGCCTGGACCCCCACACCAGAACATTTCATTACCAGGACTTTTGCTTCATACAATTATACCTTCCCAATTTATGTTTTCAGAATATTTTCTTTTGAGAGCCTCCCTTCCTCCCACTTTCTTCCTCCCCTCCTCAGCACTCATTTGTTGAACATAAACTGTGTACCAGTACTCAGTGCTGGAGACACAGTGGCCAATCAGATGAGCAGAATGTGCCTTTCAGGTGCCTTTATCACCACTGCACAGTCACATCAAGGCTCCAGCAGAAGGGTTAGGGTCCATCTTGACAACTGTCATTACTATATGGGGTAGGCACACCGGGGATGACACACCAGATGTCCCAGTTGTTCCCTTCATGACCTCAGGAATGAACTTAATCTTAAAACTTCAGCTTACTCACTGGTAAAATGGAGAGAATAATAGTATTCACCTTACAGAATTCAAGAAGGATAAAATGAAATGCAGTTTATGCCAAAGCACATGAGGCAGGGCAGGGCCTGACTCAACAGCTATGAGGAAGCAGAATGAGGACGGTGATAGGAGATGGGAGTGTAGGTCGACCACGTGGAAAGAGCTTGAGTAGGGCTGTGGCACAAATGCCCTTATTCTCTAATTCCCCCACCGAAGGACAATAGGAGGAGCTGCTTAACGAGGAGAAAGAGGTAAATAAGAATGGATGCGTGAGCAGAGTAGCCGTGCTTTCCGAACTTGAAAACTCAGCTGTGCAGTCTGACAAACATGCCTATGTTCTTTCTCTCTGCTGAGCAAAAACCACTTTTGTGTGGGCTGATGGTTGTTATGTATTGAGATCCTATATCTCCTGTACTAAAAAAAGTTACTGAGAGAGGACAGGGACTTATTGGGGACAGGGGACAGGTGGAGAGAAGGCCGAGGGAAAAGGAGAAGGCTGTTGGACTTTCTTAGACACCGCTGTCTTTACTGGGTTTTGCCCTATACCTTTTATTTTTTATTTATTTTTTATGTATATGAATGTACTGTCTGCATGCAGGTTTGTGCACCTGTGTCGTGCAATGCCTCGAAGGTCAGAAGAGGGCATCGGATTCCCTTGGAACTGGAGTTAAAGACGGTTTTCAGCCACCATGTGGGTGCTGGGGAATGAACCTGGGTCCTCTGCAAGAGCAGTTGGAGCTCTTAACCGCTAGGCCATCTCTCCAGCCCTACCCTATACCTTTTAAAGCCTTATTTTTAGATAGTAGAAGACTTTAAGTACCACAACTCTTGTGGAAGCAGGGACCATGCTCAATGGTCCTCCGCTGACCCAGGATGAAACCTGCACCACACTCCTACGACCACTATGTCATACAGGAAGAGTTCCTAACTGCAACGGGAAGAAAGGTTCCTGTCTTCTCTGGCATTGAGTTCCAGCTCTGGGGTGTGTAGGGACTGAAGACCCCAGACAGGTGAAAGCACAGCAGGTGTCAGAAGGACAGTGGGTTTGCTTCTGGTACTCACACATGTCTACCCTTTTGGAATGAGAACAACCGGATATGTAAAAGAACCAAGTTGCATTTTCTTCCTTAACAACAGGCCTGTTGCTTGAAAGTAGAGTTAACTTTAAAATTAGATCTCTTAGCAATTGGAGTACTTAGAATGATTCTTTGGAAGCCTGACAATTCCAACAAAATGTCCTAAAAGACAGAAATCGGTCTCCCAATTCTCTTAGAATCCTGTTTTACTTTTAGCACAGCCATCCAAACAGACTAGTGTGTGAATAGTGCATAAAAATAGTTGAGGACAAAAATAGAAAATAGAGACTTGTTCCCCTGTGTGAAAACATGTGTCATAACCACAGCGTTCGTTCTTCTTTCACTCTAACCATTTCTGGGTAATATTTTAGCCTGGCCAAATCCTTATCTCTCTTTCCATCTTCTAGTTATTTCTTTCAACTTTTTTCACATAATTTAAGGCTCAATGGTACAGGGCTTGACCAACATCTACAAAGCCCTGTGCTTAATCCAGCATTGGTAAAAGACAAAACAAAAAGTATATAGTTTGTAGGCATCTGTTTTGTTTTTTAAGTGTAAGTATCTACCATGAAAGGATTCAGAAAAGATCACAGTGAAATGAAGCATCGCTTTATAAACTCACACCTTCCCCGTCCTGGCTAGACCAGGACTTCCTCACAGGGTCAGAGCTGCGACCACACAGCACTTATCACAGCAGTCATTTGAAAAGAAGGTTTATAATTCACCGTTTAACACTTCCCTCTGCTAGGCTACAAGGAGAGAAGCCTAGTCTGCCTACTTTGGTGCACACTAGGCCTGGGTGTGAGCTCAATTTGTGTTGTTGAATGACAGCCAATGTATATGAATGACAGATATCCTGAGGATAAAAGAATCAGCTTTAATGCTGCTTGCAGATAGTCGAACAAATAAATAAACAAACTGCAAATAATATCTAAAAATTCACATGCGAGATTTATTTCACATGTAGTTTGACTTTAAAATATTATATTTGGACTGGAGAGATAGCGTAGTGGTTAAGAGCATCGACCGCTCTTGCAGAGGACCCGGGTTCGATCCCCAGCACCCACATGGCGGCTGAGAACCGTCTGTAACTCCAATTTCTGGAGAACTCCAGTTCCAGGGGAATCCGCGACCCTCTTCTGACCTCCGCGGCATTGCATGACACGGGTGCACAAACCTGCATGCAAGACAGTACATTCATACACATACAAAAATAAATTTAAAAAAAATTTAAAAAATAAAATAAAATATTTTATGTATTTTGGGAATATGTGTGTATGTACTGGTGTGTGTGTGTGTGTGTGTGTATGTGTGTTATGTACTTAGTGTAGATGTGTACATGTGAGTGGATATGGATGTAGCAGAAACCAGAGTAAATGTTAGATATTTTTCCTTGATTACTCTCCATCTTTTTAAATTTTATTTTTCACTGAGCCTGAAGATCATTGATTCACCTATCCTGGGGGGCAGCAGTGAGCTTCAGGGTTCCACCTATCTTTTCCTGCCCCCAAGCTAGGTTACAGCCGTGCGCTAGCAAGCCAGGCTTCTTACGTGGGTGCTGGGGATCTGGGCTCAGGTCCTCCTGCCTGGACAGCAGGCACCCTCCCAACTCAGCCATCTTCCTAACCCTTTTTATTTATTTTTGTTAATTAAAAATTTTTATTTTTGTTGATTGAGATACATTCTCACTCTATAGCCCTGGCTGTCCTGGAACTCACAGAGATATTCCTGTCTCTGTCTACAGGTTAAAGGTGTGCACCATCATTCCCAGAGCGCATCTCCCATCTCCCCTGCCCTCCCTGCTCAGCTCCCTTTCCTCAGTCCTCCCTTCTCATCCCCTTTGTTCCCCTAGTCAATTTGACTTCTACTTTCATTTTGTATGTGCATATGATTTTGTGTGACTATATACAATCTAAAAACCACAAAGAAAGAAAACAGATAGCATCTGTCTTTCTGAGACTGGCTTTTTTTTTTTTTTTTTGCTTTTAGTACAATTGTCTCTAGTTGCTTCTATTTTCCTGAAAATGATGTGACTAATTTTGTTCTTCTTTATGTCTGAAAAATACTCCATATTGTGTGTATACCACACTTTCCTTATCCATTCTTCTTTTGTTAGACACCTAGGTTGTTGGTCCCATAGCTTAGCTCTTGTTAAGGGTGCTGCAGTAAACACTGATGTGCAAGTAAGTCCCCGGGTGCATCAAATGCCGTGAATAGTTTGCATATAAACTTTTGAATTTCCAAAAAAGTATAAATTAATTTCAGATAAATGACCTTCTCATTCCTGTGTGGAATGTGGAGAGTGCAGACAGCTAGGGTGGACTCAGCACTGGCAGAGTCGGTCATCAGTGGAGAGAGTCGCCATCCATGGTCTCCTGAGAGATCAGTCCCAGAGAGATGCTGGATGCCAGTCAGGAGCCAGTAAGAGGTGGCAGATTCTCTCGAAATGGCCATTTGAAAAGAAAAAAAATAAATAAATGGCCATTTGAGGAGATTTTAACCAATAGATTACTTATGAAAGCAAGGGCAGACTTTGTAGAAATTGTTCAGAGTTGGTGCAGCACCCCAGGGCAGCTGTAGGCAGGAGTCTTTACTTGTTTAGGTCAGAGGTTAGAGAGCTAGTAGAACCCAAGGAATGTAGCTATAAATAAAGGACTGTCTGACAGGAGTGGTTACAGTAGTTTCAACTCATAGCCATCCCCAGCTTTGTGTCAGGGAGGCAAAGGAGAGTGTAAACAGCACCCCCAGTCTCCTATCAGTGCCTTTTATTGGTGCAAGCGAGCCAGAAGTAAGGGCAAGGGAAGCCATGGGTCTATAAGGGCCAGTTGTATAAGGCCCAGAGGGGTGTGGAACAGGCATGAATGAGAGTGGTTGTAAAGTACAAGAGAAGACACTGAAGGTGTAAGACTAAGATAGAAGACGCAGCCCGCATGCTTGTCATGGTACCTTCAGTTGTCTACTTGACATACAGCTAGAGCCACCTGGGAAGAGGGAACCTCAGTTGAGGAATGTCCTAGATCAGATTGGCTGTGACCATATCTGTGAGGCATCGTCTTCGTTTCTAGTTGATGTAGGAGGGCCCAGCTCACTGGTGGTACCAGCCTGAGCAGGTGGGACTGGGCTGCATATGAAGGGTAGCTGAGCGCTGGGCATGGTGGCACATGCCTAGCACATGGGAGGCAGAGGTGGGCAGATCTCTGTGAGTTCAAGCCCAGCCTGGTCTACAGAGTGAGTTCCAGGACAGCCAGAGCTACACGGAGACCCTGTCTGAAAAAGACCAAAAAATAAAAAATAAATAAGAAAGCTAGCTGAGGAACCCAGAGGAAGCAGGCCAGTAAACAATGTTCCTCTGTGGTCTCTACTTCAGTTCCTGCCTCCAGGTTCCTGCCTCGGCTTCCCTTGATGATGGACTGTAACCTGTAATATGAAATAAACACTTTGCTCCCAGGTTGGTTTTGGTCATGGTGTTTATCACAGCAATAGAAAAGCAAAATAGAACACATGCTGTCCAGTGTTAAAAGAAAGCCTAGACAGTGTGATGATCCCCCAGAAAATGAGGACATTCTGGTGACAGCTCTGGAGATTTGGCTCTGCACTGCTCCAATGAGAAGTGCCGTCATCAGTACTGAATCCCTGCTGTCTGAACCTAGAGGCTTTGCTAACTCAGTCACCTCCCCAGTGAATATTCGTAAGCATTCAGGGATAGACTAAGGAGCTTGCCAAGGGGATGTTTGGTGACCTCATTTCTAACAGTGCAAGGTTGTTTCTGGGGCTTTCCTTTACTGACACCCAAGGTAAGGAGCTGAGGTCTCCAGGCAGAAGCTGCAGCCCTGGAAGTGGTTAGAAATGCAAATCCATGACCAGACCTGACCTTCTAAATTAGCATACCTGCAGTGAAGCTCAGAGACAGGCGCTCATTTTCCACTGCCGTTAGAGAAGGCTCCTTTAACAGATGCCACGAACCTGGAGCATGAGGAAATAAGCTCCGGGCTTTGAATATCACGTTTCTGAGTGTATCCAATCTCATCTTGTTCACACAGATTTTCAAATAGACCTGTAAGCCAAGGAAATTAGATCAAATACGTGACTTTCAAACAATGTTTATCTGATACCCTTTCAGACACAGGGTCACTGGACCAGTCTACCTAAGCACAGTCCTCTATTTAGTTTTATAATATTTTATTTGAACACAGGATCCTTAGATTTAAGAGGCATTTGCAAACCTCTTGGGATAACTTAAAATCCCTTCTTGTTCAAATGCTTTACACTGCCGTGTCTTGCATCGATTCAGTACATGTGCTATCTATATTTAGTGCTTACATAGATGTGTATCTTGCTTTATTTCAAAACTATTAGCACCAGCTTGTAACCAGAGGTGCTATTTTTCCATTTACTCTCCTTTCTTTGGTAGCTAAAGTGTTTGCTCATAGACCTTTCTTTTCTGAGTGTACGTGTGATTTCTAGAATAGCATTTACCCTTTGATGGTGTGTCGTGAGCTGTTTTAATGCTGTTTTAAATACAGCAAGGGTCAATGCATTCTGCTTGCATCGACTTGTGTATCTGAACTACCCATGTAAGCATTGAATATTTAAAGATGGAGAGTGTGTGGTTCAGTAGGGACAGACTGAACTGTTCTAAGCCTGTTTGTGTCTTTTGGCTTATGTGAAACCCAAAGCTTTCTGTGCTTGCATGTTCATGCCTGTCAGTGGGTCTTAATGAGAGATGCCTCTTTATGTCATTTGAGGAAGCTCAAGACACCTCTTCATAGACAGAGGTGAGGGGCAATAATCATTTTTCCCAGGAGTGGGGAGTAGGGTAACTTGTCTTGAAAATAAAATTTCAAATCAAGGACCTACTGTTTTTCTGCTTGTATATCAAAAGTCACAATAATAAAAAATTTTTCGAAGTTATTTTTATTTATATTCTATATAAAATAATGATCAAGTATATAAAATAATACTTGCTTTAAAATCTAGTTGGCTTGGGGAGACTTTTTGAGGGCAAGGAGAACTGCCTTGCCCCCCCCATTGCTTCTTTCCATAGATTTTGTGTGGCCCTGGAATTTCACGACTGACAAAACTAATGAAGGAACCAAGCAAGTACAAGATTAGACAGAGAAGCAATCCAGTTGCATTCATGTGACCTTAAGGGTCTTCAGAGAAGGAGTATTTGGTTAATCCTCCTGCCTTTCCTTAGCTCTTCCTACCTGATACAATGTGTGTTAAAGTAGTCATTAGACATATAGTTTAAGAGAAGATCCACATGTATCTCAGATGCTACATGGGGTCCCCTGAAATGTAAGCAGAGGAGATGGACTCCATTTTAGGAGCTCTGCAACCTGAAATTCATGGTCTCACGGTACTTGCCTCTCTCTCTCTCTCTCTCTCTCTCTCTCTCTCTCTCTCTCTCTCTCTCTTCTCATTTCTGATTGTCTCACCACCCCTGGTCACATGTGTGTCATCTCTGTGGTTATTCCTCTCTCTGCCCTGCACAGACTCACAACTAGCCCTTCTCTCTGTTTCCCCCCAAACAGTTCTCACATATGCTATTTGTATGTAGTGGAGTTCTTAACTATCTCTCTTGAGAGGCAGTCACACATATGTTATATTTATTATTATTATTATTATTATTAAATATTTTTGTTCTTAAAAATCCTGGGATGCATAGCACCCCAGTCCTTACATGATGCCTGCATAGAATTGCTTCCTTCTAAAAAGTACAGAATAGAAAAGATGGGGTGGGGCTGTGGACAAGCTACAGTGCAGAAAACTGGCATGCCCTGTGTCAGCCAGGGGATCCCTGCCAGCATCAGTGGTGGGAAAGCCACGTTCTGAATGTGCACCCTATGTGTGAATGGCATTTTACCTCTGCAGTACTTCTCCTCAAACCCTTTAACCATAGCAAAAGCATCTGGAAAATCCCAGTCGAGTACCATCCTGTGACATACCTGACCAAGATTCTTAAAGCTTTTAATGTTGTCAAATGTACGACAAGTCTAAGAAACTCTCCCCGTCAAGAGGAGCTTGAGGAGTCATGGTGACTCAATGCAGTTCAGTATTCCAGGTGGGGTCCTGGAACATAAGGACAGATAGAAGTAGGCACTTTTGTCCTGATTTGAACAGGGCAGGAGCAGGGCACTTGTGCACAGTGGTGCAGCCTGGGAGTAGGGCAACTGGCCAGCTCTGCCTGTCCCCAGAGCCTTGGACGCCCCACCTACCATGCCCCTCCAACAGGCCGGTGCCCGTCAGTGCAGGCCTTTGAAGGTCTATAGTGAGTGTCTTTTTCAATCCCTCTCCATTTTATTTTTTCCATTTTTATTTGTTTATTTTATAGGTATGAGTGTTACGGCTGCAAGGATGTAAGTGCACCCATGTTATGCAGGGCCTGTGGAGACCAGAATAGGGCACTAGATCCCCTGGAACTGGGATTACAGATGGTTGTTAGGCACTGTGTGGGTGCTGGGATCCAAACCCAGGTCTTCTGCAGGAACAGCCAGTCTTCTTAACTGCTGACCCATCTCTCAAGCCCCTCTACCTTATTTTTTTGAGGCAAGGTCTTTCATTGAACTTCGAGCTGGCCAGTGAGCTCTGGGCTTCTGCCGGCAATGGGGTCTCAGATAAACATTGCCATGTCTGGCTTTAAGAATCCAAAGTGAGCTTCTCATGTTGGCATGATGACCACTTTCCCACCATAGTCCTCTTCCAGCTCCCCTAGTTCCCTTTCGACTCAAGACAAGGCTCAGGACCACCCTCCAAGGCGCAGCAGGTGGCACAGCTTTCCTGTGATCATTGCCCGCTTGCTGCTGAATTCTCTGGTGCTCTCATTCATGGTAGTGAGAAGGTGAAGGGAAGATGATTAAAGTCAAGTGGGCAGCTAGGTGGGTGAAATAGAGCTTCGAGGTCAGGTTAGCTTTTAGGACTCCTGAAGATGTTTTATGAAGCCATTTCTCTATACAACTGAGGTGAACTTGGTGTGGAGCCACAGGACACTGGGGACCTTCTGCCAGTCTTCCTGCTCTGGGAAGGCGTGATACTGCAGAGGCATTATCAGTAAAATTGAAGACCAGGACAGATGCTGAAGCCTTGTGCTTCAGTTTTTAGAACCTCCAGGAGAAAGACCTTTGTTGGCATTGGGGACAGAAAACATTGTTAATAAGCACAGTGGATTCAACTTAGAACACTTGTGGGCTT
The DNA here is from genome assembly GCA_009823505.1 of Rhizomys pruinosus. NCBI lineage: Eukaryota > Metazoa > Chordata > Mammalia > Rodentia > Spalacidae > Rhizomys > Rhizomys pruinosus. The sequence goes on from VZQC01008874.1 coordinate 825,315, forward strand.
CTTCTAACATAAAAAATCCTAATATCATAATGGTGGAAGCAGAATTCTGTAACAGGTCTTTTTAAGAACAGCTAGTTTTAAATTGCATTTCAGCCTGCAGTCCTTGAAACCTAATAACTGTACAGCAGCACAGGATTAGAATGCATTTCTGGTACATTGCTGGAAAATTGTATTAGGGACAGAGCTTTTTTGGTTAGAGCTAAAAGAATCCCATACAATGCTGAGACTCTGAATTGACAGGGTGAGGCACCACTTGGCTTGAGCACCATAGGAGATCCGGCATCCACCATCCTCACAACCTTTGTTAAGACATCTTTGATAAGGCCGGATGAGCTGATCACCTGTTCACCAAAGTGGGTTATCATACCCTAAGGCCCTCCTTTGAATGTATCATACTATCAACACGCTCTAAGTTTCGTTATCCTTGTAGGAGCCACAATGGCTCACACCTGACCCTCCCACACACCCCACCCCCCATTTCCACCTCAAGGTTATTCCCTTAGACTCTCTCCCGTTAGTTCTTCCACTGACCCATCTCGGGCTCACTCCTCCCCCTTCTGGCTCCGGCTTGAGCCTCAGCAACCATGCTGAGAAATGCATGGTCCACTTGCTGGAACAGAGAGGAAGCAACAGTAACACTGAGTGACAGAAACTGCCCTCCCAGAGGGGTGTGCAGGACCTGTGAGGGGGAAATTTGCAAGGACAGCTCGAGTTACTACAGCAGTATTGTTACAGGTATGGATTGGAATCAGGAGAGCACACACAGGGATTTTCAGGCTCTTGGGTCCCAGAACAAAGAGTTGGACTAGGAATATCTGGATAGTGGCAGAGAAAGAGACAGTTTTTTTTTTCAAAGCCAATTTTTTATTGAAGCTCTGTGCATTTCATACAAAATTACAAATCAGATCTAGACCCGTGCCCCCCTCTGTGCCCCCCAACCCCACCAGAGCTCATGCATTCTGCCAAACATGTTTTTCATCTTTTTCTCAGTCTCTCTCAAAATTCTCGATGCGGAAGTTTACTATTTTGAGCAAAAGTTTATCGTTTCAGTCAGTTCTTTGATGCAGTCTTTCTGTTGCTGTTGTTGTTATTCCTTCTAATATGCATCATTCCAAAATATGCACATATGCATGCCACATATATCATAGGTTTTGGCATCTTCAGCTTATGATTTATTTTTCTTCATTAGGCTGAAAGATGTCATGTTTGAAGGCTCCTCCTTGGCAAGCCCAAACCACCATCAGTTCTGCCCTTGTGCTCCACACTGGGGTTTTCCCTTCCCATGGTCACCAAATGAGGTCCAGTAAGCACCACATCCTGAGAGACAGTTTATTAACAATATTATGGGAGCACTTCTGAGAGTAAAGCATGGGCTAGAGAGCCAGGGTTGTGAGAGTCCTGACTCCTTATGTGTCATTTACAGCATGCCTTCTTCTCTTGTGTTGGACTTGCCCAGGCTTTTTGCTCATACATGTAACCCTGGAGAGGAGGGGTTTCCAATCTTTCTACCAACTGGCTTTATGCTAATCTTAATGCCTCTCTCTCCACCTTAGTCCCCTGCCACAATATGATAGCTTAATAACATCTAATGTAATTAAAGCATCTGTGTGGCTAAGAGCAGGTGGGGAGGGACAGGAGAAACCAGCACAAGCAGTCTATATAAGTGAGTTGGCTTCCACTATTTCCTTATTAAGAATAAGAAGTCAGAGGGATCAAAGAGTGAGCTGTCTGCCTGCATTCCAAGTATCTGGGAAATAGAAGCAGAGATACATAGGGACACAGCTCTAGGAATAGTCTGTGCAGTTAGCTACCACAGGGACAAATCAGCGGTGGAAAATAGAGTTCGTGCCGGGCATGGTGGCGCACGCCTTTAATCCTAGCACTTGGGAGGCAGAGACAGGCGGATCTTTGTGAGTTCAAGGCCAGCCTGGTCTACAAGGTGAGTTCCAGGACAGCTGGGGCTACAGGGAGACCCTGTCTCGAAAAGACCAAAAAAAAAATATATTAAAACGAAGTGACTTATGGTTACTGCCTATTACCCATAAAAAGTGGACACAGCATAAAAAGTAGACACATCCAGGCATGGTGGCACATGCCTTTAATCCCAGCACTGGGGAGGCAGAGGCAGGTGGATCTCCGTGAGTTCAAAGCCAGCCTGTTCTACATAGAAAGCTCCAGGCCAGCTGGGACTAAAGGGAGACCCTGTCTCAAAAAGACCAAAAAAAAAAAAAATGGACACAGCTTACAGGCATGCATGTCTCTTGTCTTCAGGTCCACACAGACCCCTTCCACCATACATCTGCCAAGGCATGCTTTTGACCAATTAATTTTAACTTGTTGCATTATTTGATTTTGAGCTTTGTTTTCATTTCTGAGCCAGGGTCTCATGTNAATCTGCCTGTCTGTAGCCCCAGCGTCTATGCATGCACTCCCACTGCTTTGACCTGCCTGTGCTCCAGCTGGCCATGCTGAAGCTCCTGAACTCTATGAGTCTGTTGTCCCTGCACGGGCTTCATTAATTGGATTTTTGCGGATTTCATGTAACACCTCTTAATCTATGTTGGCCCCAAACTTCCCTACCTGCACCCCAATAGCTGGCCCACAGGACTTCATTTTGTCATATATGTTAAGGTTTATAGAGTAAAATTTGTATTTTGTATCCCAGGATGTTCCTTGGTGTAAGTTCCTCAGCTGGAGCCTTTTCAGTCTGTCTAGCATCACTCTTAAAGACGATCAGTTGTTCCTCAACAACAGGACCCGCTGATTCCATAGTTCCTCACCAAAGTTGTGGCTTTCCTGCTCCATTTCCCCCCCCCCCGGTTCTATGTTGGGTTTTATTCTGATTGAGTTTGGAGGGTCTTGTACATCTGTCACCATTGCTGTTAGTTACTGAGCAAGGTTCCAGGAGTCCGGAAGGCTGTTTCCATATGGTCATGCAACTCCTCCCTAGCTCTTACAGTCCTTCTGCCCTCTTCACAATGGTCTCTGAACCATGGGTGGGTAAAATTTAATGTGGGAGTCCTGTCCAGGGACACATATTCTGCAATCTCTTATTCTGTACACTTTGGCTGGTTGTGGCCTTGAAAAGAAAAAATATGTAACAATACTACAGTGGAGTTTCCAGGGGAAGTTCTAGTTATCTACTGCCACATAATAAGTGACTCCCAAGCTAGGGGCTTAGCATAACTGCGAAATAATCCCTCACCATCTCTAGCCTGAGCTGGCCCTCATGGGAAGACTTAGCTCTTCCACACAGCTTCGTCTGGAGGCTCCAAGATCTATTGCTAAGATGATGTCTCCACATGGCCTGCAGGGCTGTCATGGTGAAGTTAGAGCCTGAGGGTCAGGAATATTAGTTGCTCCCTTGAAGAGCAAGGGAGGGGAGAGAGGGGGAAAGCGAGAGAGAGAGAGAGAGAGAGAGCGAGAGAGAAGGGTACTACCCCTATGGTTCTTGTATCTAACTGGGAACTTACCGTTTCAGTTCTATTTTCTTTTTTTTTTTTTTTATTTTTTTTTACTTATTTATTTATTATTTATTTATTTTTGTATGTGTATGAATGTACTGTCTGCATGCAGTTCTGTGCACCGTGTCGTGCAATGCTCGGAGATCAGAAGAGGCCCCTCTTTCTGACCAGTTCAGTTTCTATGACATTTAACTTGTTAGAGATGTAAGTCACTAAAGCAATCCACATTCAAAGGAAGAGGAATTCAGTTTCACTTCCAGATAGGAGAAATGGCACAGAATTTGTCAACATGTTTAAAAAACACATTGTATCCATGAGATTCCTTTTTCTTCCCTCTTTAAGGCTACCCGTGAATATTCCTGGGCCCATTCCTAGGATGAGGGAAGCAGAAGTCAAGCCAGCAAGGCAAGGATGAGATAACTCAGTTTACCTCAAGACATAGTTGACCATCAGCTTGGCACTTCTGTCTGTAGGGAGAAGCAGATACCCTGGACACACTGTCCCACTAGATTTTGTCATCGTTACCAGATTAGCATCCTTAATTATTTTAAGGGCTTGCTAATAAGATATAAACCCACAGTAATGCAGAAATGGAAGCCTGCTTTGAGGATGTCCTTTGGATTTGAAGTTTGTTCTGAATAACAACTCTCGGCAAAGGAAAGGATGCTGGATTAAAACAAGCACAGGACTGCCCCTGTTTATGGATCTTTCAAAACACTAATAAAGTAGATAGCCTCCGGGTGGGCCTCTGAGTATCCTTTGTCTACGACCCATGCTCCTGAGTCTGCTGCCTTTGTCATGGGTCACTTAGAGAGCTGGTATCTAGGAGAGGATTTTGGCCTCCTTCATGGGATGCCTGAGCTGTCACAGACATGGTAAACTGAGTCACAAATATCCCATCTGAGCTGGTGGTGGGAATGGACTTCCTGGGTAGCCTTATGGAGTCATAATTAGTTATGAAATATCATTCTTTAGGATTCAAGTCGGTGATTTTTCAGTGCTCCCTTAATCTTCCTCTTCAGGAACCCGATCAAGCCAATGTAGAAACTCTTCTTTCTTTTTTTTTCCTCAATAGTCCAATTTTAATTGAAGCTTTGTGCCTTTCATACAAAAATTTCACAGCAAATCTAGACCCGTGCCCCCCTTCCTGCCCCCCACCCCACCAGAGCTTTCGTGATTCTCGCCATACATGTCTTTCATTCTTTTTCTCAGTCTCTCTCAAAATCCTCAATGCAGAAATTTACTGTTTCAAACAGGAAGTTCCACCCCCCAAAACAGTTTCCTTCAGTTCTTTGATGCAGGCTTTTCTGTTGTTGTTGCTATTGTTGTTATCCTTTCCAATATGCATCACACCAAAATATGCACATAGGCATGCCACATATATCATAGGTTTTAGTTTTAGCATCTTCAGCTTATGATCTTTTTCTTTATTCAGCTGAAATGTCAGTTTGAAGTCTCCTCCTTGGCAAGCCCAAACCCACCATCAGTTCTGCCCTTGTGCTCACCACTGGGGGTTTTCCCTCCCATGGTCCAAATGAAGTCCAGTAAGAACCACATCCGTCTGCTCTCCTGTACGGTCTCCGTGATACAGCCTGGTAGTCCAACAATGGTCAGTTTATACTCTGAAGAAGCTGAACCCCAGTAGTAGCTCAGTCCCACAAGCTGGGTGTATCAGCCGTCCCTATCTGGTACTGAAATTTTGGAGGATTCTTGGACAGAGACATGAGTCTCTTCAGTCCATATTGGAAGGTTGAAAAGCTTGTCTCATGTCTTTGAGGATGGCCAAGAGCAGTGGGAGCCCCACCGGGTAGCCGCACTTGCAAAGCACTCTGCTTCTTCAGATGGGTTTTTGCATGGCTCCAAGCTACACTCAGTTGCTCTGGCTTGTTTGTCATTTCCAAATACTGGTGGGGGGAGGGATGTTTGTGGGGGGGTTGTTAAACTCTTTCTCTGAAGTAAAGAACATCCTTCTATACTTGTTGAGGTCCTAGGTTTCTGAGAGTTGTTTCTCAGTCATTTAGAAATAGCTGTACACTTTTGGTATTAAATTCCAGATTAGTTTCATTTAAAAGTTTCTGCATGTATTGGCTCTCCTGTGGAGTGGTTTGCTTTTATTCTTTAAAGGCTTATATCACTTATTCTATAAATAATACTACTTTATATACCAATGAGATCATATACTGTTATGATGATATTTATTAAATCTATTTATGTCATTAAGCCATATGCTGAAAGATCTATATGTAAACCATGGCTCTCACTGAGCAAAGTGCTTGAGGTTATGATATATGATATTTTAATTGAGTAGAGATATCTTTACATTAAAATCTTTAGAAAGGTTAAAGAATTTGAAACAGAGAACTGTCCAAGGAATAAAGAATGAGACATTTTTATAAATAATATAGAATTATTTAGTTTCTTCCTTCATTATCCTGTTTCTTGGCGTCGTTGTTGTAGAATGTCAGGTAGAGCATTTATCAATAAATGGTGGACTGAACAATAGACAGTAGGTCTCCAGGCAGGAAAGAGGATGTCAACTCAAGAAGAAAATTTAGATAGAAGGAAAACCCTGTTCATGAAAGTGTTGCCATGACTAAGGGAATCCAGGGAACCATCTCTAGGTCTGAAGACGGTTAGAAGAAGCCACACTTAGATGATAGGGAAATGGTGGCTGTGTCTTCAGCAGAGAAGCATGTGCACCTATAAGAGATGGCCAGAAGAGTGATCCCTGCAGCATCCCTTCTTTCTGATCATCTAATGAGGTCCTTCACTGGCAAATCCCCACCAGAACCAGTGCAGGCAAAGGAACCCACTGTTACCTTCCATAAAAGTTAGGCTTTGGGGAACAAAGCAAAGAGGAGAAGGGTAGAGAATGATTTGGAGGGACCAATGAAAGCTGCCCCTCATAACATAGGCTCTATATTTTGGCTTGGTATTTGTTTTGCACAAAGTCAGACTCATCGGGTGGATCAGGCTGCATGGTGAATCAAACATAAGTTTCCCTCTAATAGGTTAAGGCTGAAAATTCAGAATGAATAAAATTCATCAGGGAATTTGGGACTTCATATTTCAGGCTTTGTTCAGGCCATGGCAGAGGGGTGGAACTCGAGGTTAAAGAGACTGAGGGGCTGACGAGATGGCTCAATGGTTAAGAAACCCATATTAACTCCTCGCAGAGGATTGAGTTTTGGTTCCTAGCACTATCGTTGGTGCATCTCACAAACCTCCTATACACTTCGATTCCCGGGGAAATCTGATGCCCTCTTCTGGCCTACATGGACATTCGTCCAGTACACACACTCCACCTCCCATATACATACACCACATTACACACATAATTTTTAAAAAATCTTTAAAAAAAGGAGCGCAGAGGAGGGTTAAGATTTCAGGACTAACTTCCCCCAAAGAAAGAGTTTTGAAGAGCCTCTGAGGTGGCCAAAGGATGAGAAACATGCCCATCAATTAGATGGCAATAGTCATTACTTCCTGGAGGGAGAAGGACAGAACCCAGAGGAAGGGAACTATGTGTGAAAATTGTGCTCCGAAGGGGACCTGCTATGAGAGGAATTCGGCCCTGTGTCTCGATTGCACTTTGTCTGGTATTTATCTGGCCCAAGGGTTATGAACTTGGCTTTGCTGGGCTTTCTTTCTCCTTTAACAATGAATGTCTCTTCTCTGTAGACTCCATGGTCTGCATTTGAAAGGGAAGAGCATGTATCTACTGACCCCTTTACTGTTTTTAACATGCTAACATATGAGGTTATGGAACATAGGTTCCATGGAAATGGTAAACAATTCTTCATGTAAATGGCATCACAACGAATTTTCAAAGGTCATCTATTCTTTCAAAGTACAGCTTAAGCTAGGTGGGGTGGGGGACTGGGGGGGGACACAGGGTCTAGATTTTAAAAAAAATTAAATTATGCTGAAAAGAAAAGATAGGGCTTAGCTAGCCCATAGTGGCTTTCAACATATAAACTGGATCTTCAGTATTTCCCTTAATCTTCTCAGTTCTAAAGTACCAAATACATGTGGTGCGCGGCAGGCAGGGTGCCTGTTCAAAAGTAGTGTGCTGAGGTAGTTCCAATGTCTTTGGTTTTGGTATTTGGGATGAAATGGACCCCAAAACATTAAAGAAAGAAATGAAAGAAAGGAAGGAAGGAAGGAAGGAAGGAAGGAAGAAACGAAAATTAGCGCAATCCAAGTGTGAAATTATATACATCAAGGGAAATGTTTAGAAAGAGGAATGGCTCTCTAAAATAGGTTACAAGGGTCTAGCCAAGAACAGAAAAACAGGGGAGAAAAGGTCAGTAGGGTAGCGAAATTTGAAAGGCACGTGTAATTTGGAAGGGCTTTGAATCAAATGACCCCATAGGAAAGCTAGTGGTGGGACGGAGTGTCAGGAGGATGAATCTCCCCCCCCCCCTTTTTTGGGTCTGTTTTGTGTTGTTGTTTTGTTTACCCGTTGATTCAGCCATGAGAAAAGTTAAGCCCTTCATAAGCAGCTGACTTTCCGGATGACATTCTTAGGCTGTGCCACTGTTTTATTTTGTGATGGAAAGAAAGGTTATAAAATGTTGGTAATAAAAAGTTTTCATTCCTTTTTTCCCCTTCTCAAAAACTCACCACGGAAAATATATTTTTAATGGAAAGGGACTATTTCGGCTCAATAAAACTAAAATATAACTCAGTGCAATCAGGAAATGAAATAATCAGGCTCAGACATCTAAAAAGAGCCCAGGAGGTTTCTTGTATGTTCGCAAGAAATTGACAGCAAAATCTGCAGATTTTCAGAGCCAGACACTGAAGATTTCTGACAATACATAAACAGGTTGGACATTTACTATGAGGATGGCTCATTTGAGAACTATAAGGACCCTATCTGACTGGAAGTAAAACTTATGAAAAGTGACTGAGGGCTGAGGAGAAAGCTCAGTCAGTAAAATTGCTAGCTTTGTGAAGCTCGTCCCCAGAATCAAGAAAAGGGCCAGGTGTGGTGCCCAGCACTTATAATTCTGGCCCTGGGAGGCAGAAGGGCTGCTCCCCAAGACTAGTCTAGTTCGCTTGGTGAGTTCTAGGCTCTTGAGAGACTTTGTTTTAAAGAATAGGGTGGGTGTCTCCCTGAGAACGGGCCACCTTGAGGTTGTCCTCTATCCACCTGCAGTCCATAATGTACATGTCGAGTTGCACAAGCATGTACACACTTGAAAAGTGATTGAGATATAAGAATGAAATTGCTCAGATGAAAGAAAAGCTACAGTACTGTACACAAATACCTTCCGTATAAACAATATAGGTGATAAGTGCTTTCTTTAGAAGAGAGAAGGTTCTAGGAGGACCTGCAGCCGCTTAGCAGTGGAAGCTGAGTTGGAGTTGGAAGGACGGATGGGACTTGGATCCACTTAGCAGAGCTTTTCACACTACGGTGGGAAAGGGTGTCATAATGGGCCTTCAGCTACTTAATCCAGACTGAGTCCTTCCCAGGCAACCTGCTCTATTTTTGCACATCATTACTCACCGAAGTTCATTTGTTCTCCAGGTGACATCTACCCTACTTTCTTTGCAGAGAAAAAGTGGATTCCTCTTTTATGCACAAGTGCCTAGAGTATTTGAAGGGGATTACGTTGTGTTTCCTAAGTCCTCTTTGGTTCCACAGTCCTTTCAGTAATTCTTCATTTTTCCTCATGTCCAGATAGTCAGCCATCTTGATCCATTTTCTCTGAGCTTCTACAGACTGGTTTCTCCTGAAAATCATGGGTCTAAGCACAGTCCTGGAAACCTTCAGCAGTTCTCCAGTGCCTGAAGAACAAAGGTTTGCCTGGCAGCTGTGACGTGGTGGGAACCAAAATGTTTGCCCTGTGGACTGGATCTCTGGTAAAATGCTGCCTGTGACAGAAGACTGGGCATAATATCTGCGCCTGGCATCCAGCACACCTCAGACCTCCATGGTACTCTGTGAATGGATGAGTTAGGTTCTGCCAAGTTTCGTGGTGGAGACCTGGAAGGGGAGAGTGAAACTTTGGGGCTGTGGTTTTTCTCCTGTTCCTACTCAGAGATAGAGCAAGGCTATTGCCTGAGTGCTCTGCTGTCCTGGCACCATGTGAGGCTCCAGGGTTCCAAGGCTGGTGTGGAATTTCCCTAGCCCCCTCTGGCTTTGGCTTCCTCGCCAGCTCAGCTCAGCTCAGCCTAGCTCAGCTCAGCTCAGCCCTCCTCCCAGCTGCCAAACCTTTGGGTGCTGGCCGTGCCATGCGTAAATTCAAGAAGGCCCTGAAGCCGTATGGGCTGAGTTTCTGATTTTCACTCTATATTAGAGGGGGATAAAGTTTCAGCAGAGAACCCATGCTACCAATTTTAAATCTGCACAAAATAAAAGCAAGAAGTCCTTCTCAGTTTTCACTGTCAGGTCAAAAGCTGCATTCTATTCTTCTTTCCTGGAATTTATAGACATAGTTTACTCAAAGACATGTGTCAAAGTTAGGCTGTAGTAGCGCAAAGAGTCAGACCAGAGACAGTAGCAAGTAGAAGATCAGGGAATTCCATGTGTGCAGTGCTAAGGAAGAGTTCTGTGGGCTCTGATCATGCCTTCTAGCATCTAACCTGTTTCCCAGTGAGTCCAAACGCAGCAGAAGAGCACCCTGCTGTTATATGGGTGCCTGGGATCGATCTCAGGTCTTCATGTATGCACGGGAAATACCTTACCCACCGAGCTATGGCCCCAGGTCTTCATGTCTGCACAAGGTAAGTACCTGTTACCCACCGAGCTATGGCCCCAGCCCCACTTCTCAACATTTCTCATTTATTTACCGATTTGTTGTAAGGTGGGTGAGAGTGGGAACCTGGCCTTTGTTCATTACTATGCTCACAGCCTCGGGCATTCGGTAGAAGCACAGGCAAAGCTACGAGCTCATTCTTGGCCTGAAGGGCATCACTCTCCAGACTCAGGGGTAGAGGAGGCCTTAGAATCTTTGTTAGGTTTTAGCAAAATTGGGGGACTTTTTTTCAGACTGTTGTGCTGATGGCAATATTTGGCTTCCTGTTCTTTCTTTTTTAATTAATTTTATTTTATGCGTATGAGTGTATTGCCTGCCTTGTGTGTAAGTGCACCCCGATCCCCTGAAACTGGACTTATAGATGGTTGTTCACCATGCGGGTGGCTGGGAATCTAACCTGGGTCCTCTGCACAGAGCCGGACAGTGCTCTCAACCATGAGCCCCATCTCTCCAGCCCTCTTCCTGCTTCCTCACCTGTCCCTGTGGTTGCTCATAACCACCAGTGTTATCTGCCCACCTTCATTCTTGGCGTCTTCTGGAATGAAAAGCTTCCTTCCCATTTTTCCTTCCTCCTGGGGTTTGCTTGGCTAGAATGTGTGCCCATTTACATGTGGCCTGGTGTGATTGGGCATGTGACAGACAGGTGGCTGCTTCTCCTCCTATTCATGACCTTTTATTTACTGGAACAAGAGTGGAGCTTCTGTGTTTCTTAAGGCACCAGAATGCTGTAGCCCAGAATGAGTTAATTTAAAATAATACAGGATCCAGGAGTTTCTGAGCTAGCAACTCAACCCAGACAGGAAAATGGTCCACTAAAACAGAGCTCATTAAAAACCCTCCATTGGAAAACCAGATGGGAAACAGTGGCCAAGTTCTAAATTCCTCTTCTTTCCTTGGGAAAATAGTCCTGGGACAGTCTCCATTTGATTTAATGTCTATCTCCCCTCCTAGTTAGTGCTTTTCTCCTAGTTAATGTATACCTTAGATTAGGACTCAAGTACACCATATTATTGCTAGACTGTCTTCCATGCTTTTACAGGATTTATGTATGCTCTTAGTGGTTAAGTGCCTTCCCCCAAAGTTGTTCATTCACCTGTCTTATCTCTTGAGTTCTTCTCCCCCTTCCTCTCCTTTGTGTGAAGCAATTCCTTCGAATCTAGCCCTGGGTGTGCTTTCTGAGGCCAGTGTTTCTCCTTATAAAAGCTTGTAACAAGGAACATAGTGGAGATTTTGTCATAAGAACCTGTATGAGATTTGCCATAGAGGCTTGCCATGCTTGCCATAAGAGAAACAATAAAGAGATTTGGTGAGACCTGCATAAAAAAAAAAGAGGAAACCTTGGAATGAAAGAGGTTTACTTGAGACTTATACAGGACTTGTGTGATGCTTGCTTGAAGAGGTATTGCAGGAAAGGGCAAATCTCCCAGAGGCTGCAATAGTGGCCTTCTTCAGCTCTTGCCACGACTCACTCGGAACAAGGAGTGGGCCTGGACCCCCACACCAGAACATTTCATTACCAGGACTTTTGCTTCATACAATTATACCTTCCCAATTTATGTTTTCAGAATATTTTCTTTTGAGAGCCTCCCTTCCTCCCACTTTCTTCCTCCCCTCCTCAGCACTCATTTGTTGAACATAAACTGTGTACCAGTACTCAGTGCTGGAGACACAGTGGCCAATCAGATGAGCAGAATGTGCCTTTCAGGTGCCTTTATCACCACTGCACAGTCACATCAAGGCTCCAGCAGAAGGGTTAGGGTCCATCTTGACAACTGTCATTACTATATGGGGTAGGCACACCGGGGATGACACACCAGATGTCCCAGTTGTTCCCTTCATGACCTCAGGAATGAACTTAATCTTAAAACTTCAGCTTACTCACTGGTAAAATAGAGATCAATTCGTATTCACCTTAACAGGAATTCAAGAAGGATAAAATGAAATGCAGTTTATGCCAAAGCACATGAGGCAGGGCAGGGCCTGACTCAACAGCTATGAGGAAGCAGAATGAGGACGGTGATAGGAGATGGGAGTGTAGGTCGACCACGTGGAAAGAGCTTGAGTAGGGCTGTGGCACAAATGCCCTTATTCTCTAATTCCCCCACCGAAGGACAATAGGAGGAGCTGCTTAACGAGGAGAAAGAGGTAAATAAGAACGGATGCGTGAGCAGAGTAGCCGTGCTTTCCGAACTTGAAAACTCAGCTGTGCAGTCTGACAAACATGCCTATGTTCTTTCTCTCTGCTGAGCAAAAACCACTTTTGTGTGGGCTGATGGTTGTTATGTTTTGAGATCCTGTATCTCCTTTACTAAAAAAAGTTACTGAGAGAGGACAGGGACTTATTGGGGACAGGGGACAGGTGGAGAGAAGGCCGAGGGAAAAGGAGAAGGCTGTTGGACTTTCTTAGACACCGCTGTCTTTACTGGGTTTTGCCCTCTACACTTTTTAGTTTTTATTGATTTTTTATTATATGAATGTACTGTATGCATGCAGGTTTGTGCACCTGTGTCGTCAAATGCCTCGAAGGTCAGAAGGAGGGCATCGGATTCCCTTGTGAACTGAGTTAAAGACGGTTTCAGCCACCCTGGGGGCTGGGAATGAACCTGGGCTCTGCAAGAGCAGTTGGCGCTCTTACCGCTAGGCCATCTCTCCAAGCCCTTACCTATACCTTTTAAAGGCCTTATTTTTAGATTGTAGAAGACTTTAAGTACCACAACTCTTGTGGAAGCAGGGACCATGCTCAATGGTCCTCCGCTGACCAGGATGAAACCTGCACCACACTCCTACGACCACTATGTCATACAGGAAGAGTTCCTAACTGCAACGGGAAGAAAGGTTCCTGTCTTCTCTGGCATTGAGTTCCAGCTCTGGGGTGTGTAGGGACTGAAGACCCCAGACAGGTGAAAGCACAGCAGGTGTCAGAAGGACAGTGGGTTTGCTTCTGGTACTCACGCATGTCTACCCTTTTGGAATGAGAACAACCGGATATGTAAAAGAACCAAGTTGCATTTTCCTCCTTAACAACAGGCCTGTTGCTTGAAAGTAGAGTTAACTTTAAAATTAGATCTCTTAGCAATTGGAGTACTTAGAATGAGTCTTTGGAAGCCTGACAATTCCAACAAAATGTCCTAAAAGACAGAAATCGGTCTCCCAATTCTCTTAGAATCCTGTTTTACTTTTAGCACAGCCATCCAAACAGACTAGTGTGTGAATAGTGCATAAAAATAGTTGAGGACAAAAATAGAAAATAGAGACTTGTTCCCCTGTGTGAAAACATGTGTCATAACCACAGCGTTCGTTCTTCTTTCACTCTAACCATTTCTGGGTAATATTTTAGCCTGGCCAACTCATTCTCTCTCTTTCAGCTTCTAGTATTTCTTCAACTTTTTCACATAATTAAGCTCCATGGTACAGGGCTAGCCACAATCTACAAAGCCTGTTCTTAATCCAGGCATGGTCAAAGACAAAACAAAAAGTATATAGTTTGTAGGCATCTGTTTCGTTTTTTAAGTGTAAGTATCTACCATGAAAGGATTCAGAAAAGATCACAGTGAAATGAAGCATCGCTTTATAAACTCACACCTTCCCCGTCCTGGCTAGACCAGGACTTCCTCACAGGGTCAGAGCTGCGACCACACAGCACTTATCACAGCAGTCATTTGAAAAGAAGGTTTATAATTCACCGTTTAACACTCCCTCTGCTAGGCCACAAGGAGAGAAGCCTAGTCTGCCTACTTTGGTGCACACGAGGCCTGGGTGTGAGCTCAATTTGTGTTGTTGAATGACAGCCAATGTATATGAATGACAGATATCCTGAGGATAAAAGAATCAGCTTTAATGCTGCTTGCAGATAGTCGAACAAATAAATAAACAAACTGCAAAATTAATATCTAAAAATTCACAGGCGAGATTTATTTCACATGTAGTTTGACTTTAAAATCTTATATTTGGACTGGAGAGAAGACTCAGAGGTTTTAAGCGCATTGGACCGCTCTTGCGATGCCGGTTCTGATCCCATTCACCCACATGGCGGCTGAGAACCGTCTGTAACTCCAATTTCTGGAGAACCTCCAGTTCCGGGGAATCCGTTGACCCTCTTCTGACCTCCGCCGTGCATTGCATGTCCACGGGTGCACAAACCTGCAGGCATACAGTACATTCATACTCCATACAAAAATTAATAATTTAAAAAAAATTAAACAATAAAATTAAAATATTTTATTTATGTATTTTTGTTTTTTTTTTTTTTTTTTTTTTTTTTTTTTTTTTTTTTTTTTGTTTGTTTTTTTGTTGTGTGTTATTTGTACTAGTGTAGTATGTGTACATGTTGAGGGATCTGGATGTAGCAGAAACCCACCGAGGTAAATGCTTAAGATATTTTTCCTTGCTTTCTCCATCTTTTTAAATTTTATTTTTCACTGAGCCTGAAGATCATTGATTCACCTATCCTGGGGGGCAGCAGTGAGCTTCAGGGTTCCACCTATCTTTTCCTGCCCCCAAGCTAGGTTACAGCCGTGCGCTAGCAAGCCAGGCTTCTTACGTGGGTGCTTGGGATCTGGGCTCAGGTCCTCCTGCCTGGACACATGCACCCTCCCAACTTCAGCCATATTCCTAACCCTTTTATTATTTGTTAATTAAAAAATTTTATTTTTGTTGTTGAGATACATTTCTCACTCTATAGCCCTGGCTGTCTGGAACTCCAGAGATATTCCTGTCTCTGTCTACAGGTTAAAGGTGTGCACCATTCATTCCCAGAGCGCATCTCCCATCTCCCCTGCCCTCCCTGCTCAGCTCCCTTTCCTCAGTCCTCCCTTCTCATCCCCTTTGTTCCCCTAGTCAATTTGACTTCTACTTTCATATGTATGTGGCATATGATTCTTGTGTGACTCAATATTACAATCTAAAAAACACCAAAGAAAGAAAACAGATAGCATCTGTCTTTTGCGACTGGCTTTTTTTTTTTTTTTTGCCTTTTCGTGACAATTGTCTCTAGTTGCTTCTATTTTCCTGAAAATGATGTGACTAATTTTGTTCTTCTTTATGACTGAAAAATACCTCATATGTGTGTATACCACACTTTCCTTATCCATTCTTCTTTTGTTAGACACCTAGGTTGTTGGTCCCATAGCTTAGCTCTTGTTAAGGGTGCTGCAGTAAACACTGATGTGCAAGTAAGTCCCCGGGTGCATCAAATGCCGTGAATAGTTTGCATATAAACTTTTGAATTTCCAAAAAAGTATTAATAAATTCATTTCAGATAAATGACCCTTCTCATCCTGTGTGGAATGTGGAGAGTGCAGACAGCTAGGGTGGACTCAGCACTGGCAGAGTCGGTCATCAGTGGAGAGAGTCGCCATCCATGGTCTCCTGAGAGATCAGTCCCAGAGAGATGCTGGATGCCAGTCAGGAGCCAGTAAGAGGTGGCAGATTCTCTCGAAATGTCCATTTGAAAGAAAAAAAAATACATAAATGGCCATTTGAGGATATTTTAAACCAATAGATTATTATGAACAGCAAGGGCAGACTTTGTAGAAATTGTTCAGAGTTGGTGCAGCACCCCAGGGCAGCTGTAGGCAGGAGTCTTTACTTGTTTAGGTCAGAGGTTAGAGAGCTAGTAGAACCCAAGGAATGTAGCTATAAAGAAAGGACTGTCTGACAGGAGTGGTTACAGTAGTTTCAACTCATAGCCATCCCCAGCTTTGTGTCAGGGAGGCAAAGGAGAGTGTAAACAGCACCCCCAGTCTCCTATCAGTGCCTTTTATTGGTGCAAGCGAGCCAGAAGTAAGGGCAAGGGAAGCCATGGGTCTATAAGGGCCAGTTGTATAAGGCCCAGAGGGGTGTGGAACAGGCATGAATGAGAGTGGTTGTAAAGTACAAGAGAAGACACTGAAGGTGTAAGACTAAGATAGAAGCTACCAGGCCCGCATGCCTGTCATTGGTACCTTCAGTTGTTACTTGACATCCAGCCTGAGCCACCTGCGGAAGCTGGAACCCTCAGTTGAGGAATTTTCCTAGATCAGATTGGCTGTGGACATACCTGTGGGCGATCGTCTTGATTGCTGGTTGATGTATGAGGGCCCAGCTCACTGCAAGTGGTACCACACCTGTGCAGGAGGACCTGGGCTGCATTGAAGGGGTAGGAGCGCTGGGTCATGGTGGCACATGCCTAGCACATGGGAGGCAGCGGTGGGCAGATCTCTGTGGTTCAATCCCAGCCTGTTTACAGAGTGAGTTCCGGACAGCCAGAGCTACACGGAGATCCTGTCTGAAAAAGACCAAAAAATAAAAAATAACTAAGAAAGCTAGCTGAGGAACCCAGAGGAAGCAGGCCAGTAAACAATGTTCTTCTGTGGTCTCTACTTCAGTTCCTGCCTCCCGGTTCCTGCCTCGGCTTCCCTTGAGAATGGACAGTACCCTGTAATCTGAAATAAACACTTTGCACCAGGTTGGTTTTGGTCATGTGTTTATCACAGCAATAGAAAAGCAAAATAGAACACATGCTGTCCAGTGTTAAAAGAAAGCCTAGACAGTGTGATGATCCCCCAGAAAATGAGGACATTCTGGTGACAGCTCTGGAGATTTGGCTCTGCACTGCTCCAATGAGAAGTGCCGTCATCAGTACTGAATCCCTGCTGTCTGAACCTAGAGGCTTTGCTAACTCAGTCACCTCCCCAGTGAATATTCGTAAGCATTCAGGGATAGACTAAGGAGCTTGCCAAGGGGATTGTTTGGTGACCTCATTTCTAACAGTGCAAGGTTGTTTCTGGGGCTTTCCTTTACTGACACCCAAGGTAAGGAGCTGAAGTCTCCAGGCAGAAGTTGCAGCCCTGGAAGTGGTTAGAAATGCAAATCCATGACCAGACCTGACCTTCTAAATTAGCATACCTGCAGTGAAGCTCAGAGACAGGCGCTCATTTT
The DNA here is from genome assembly GCA_009823505.1 of Rhizomys pruinosus. Lineage (NCBI taxonomy): Eukaryota > Metazoa > Chordata > Mammalia > Rodentia > Spalacidae > Rhizomys > Rhizomys pruinosus. Next base: position 842,467 of record VZQC01008874.1, read on the forward strand.
CCACTGCCGTTAGAGAAGGCTCCTTTAACAGATGCCACGAACCTGGAGCATGAGGAAATAAGCTCCGGGCTTTGAATATCACGTTTCTGAGTGTATCCAATCTCATCTTGTTCACACAGATTTTCAAATAGACCTGTAAGCCAAGGAAATTAGATCAAATACGTGACTTTCAAACAATGTTTATCTGATACCCTTTCAGACACAGGGTCACTGGACCAGTCTACCTAAGCACAGTCCTCTATTTAGTTTTATAATATTTTATTTGAACACAGGATCCTTAGATTTAAGAGGCATTTGCAAACCTCTTGGGATAACTTAAAATCCCTTCTTGTTCAAATGCTTTACACTGCCGTGTCTTGCATCGATTCAGTACATGTGCTATCTATATTTAGTGCTTACATAGATGTGTATCTTGCTTTATTTCAAAACTATTAGCACCAGCTTGTAACCAGAGGTGCTATTTTTCCATTTACTCTCCTTTCTTTGGTAGCTAAAGTGTTTGCTCATAGACCTTTCTTTTCTGAGTGTACGTGTGATTTCTAGAATAGCATTTACCCTTTGATGGTATGTCGTGAAGCTGTTTTAATGCTGTTTAAATTCAATGCAAGGGTCAATGCATTCTGCTTGCATCGACTTGTGTATCTGAACTACCCATGTAAGCATTGAATATTTAAAGATGGAGAGTGTGTGGTTCAGTAGGGACAGACTGAACTGTTCTAAGCCTGTTTGTGTCTTTTGGCTTATGTGAAACCCAAAGCTTTCTGTGCTTGCATGTTCATGCCTGTCAGTGGGTCTTAATGAGAGATGCCTCTTTCACGTTTCAGATCAATGTTAGGAATGAAGCCCTCACTGACACGGCCTCTTCATAGGGACAGATGAGAGCGCTGCGACGTCACAGGACAATATCCAGTCTTCCCCGCGATTGTGCGCGCGCAGTAGTCGGCACTACTTTCTTTTGTATGTTGACCCCTCTTCCTCCCCCCCTCCCCAACAATACCCCCCCCCAAACAAACAAAACATTCAATCCTTATCAGGATTTCATCCCCCTATATGTTTATATTTTGCTTGTTTATATCAAACGTCACAAATACATAACCAACCCCAATTTCTTCGACGTTATTTTATTTATTTCTATATTAAAATACTGATCAATTATATAAAAATCATTAATACCTTGATTTAAAAATCAGTTGGCTTGGGGAGACTTTTTGAGGGCAAGGAGAACTGCCTTGCCCCCCCCCCCAATGCTTCTTTCCTTAGATTTTGGGTGGCCCTGGGGAATTTCATGACTGACAAACCTACTATGAATGGAACCAGCAACGTCACACGATTAGACAGAGAAGCAATCCAGTTCATTCATGTGACCTTAAGGGTCTTCAGAGAAGGAGTATTTGGTTAATCCTCCTGCCTTTCCTTAGCTCTTCCTACCTGATACAATGTGTGTTAAAGTAGTCATTAGACATATAGTTTAGAGAAGCATCACATGTATCTCAGATGATACATGGGGTCCCCTTTAAAATGTACGCAGAGGAGATGACTCCATTTTAGGGCTCTGCAACCTGAAATCATGAGTTTACCGTGTTACTCTGCCTTCTCTTTCCTCTCTCTCTCTCTCTCTCTCTCTCTCCTCTCCTCTCTCTCTCTTCTCCATTTCTGATTGCGTCTCACCACCCCTGGTCACATGTGTGTCATCTCTGTGGTTATTCCTCTCTCTGCCCTGCACAGACTCACAACTAGCCCTTCTCTCTGTTTCCCCCCAAACAGTTCTCACATATGCTATTTGTATGTAGTGGAGTTCTTAACTATCTCTCTTGAGAGGCCAGTCACACATATGTTATTATTTATTATTATTCTTATTCTTATTATTATTATTAAATATTTTTGTTCTTAAAAATCCTGGGATGCATAGCACCCCAGTCCTTACATGATGCCTGCATAGAATTGCTTCCTTCTAAAAAGTACAGAATAGAAAAGATGGGGTGGGGCTGTGGACAAGCTACAGTGCAGAAAACTGGCATGCCCTGTGTCAGCCAGGGGATCCCTGCCAGCATCAGTGGTGGGAAAGCCACGTTCTGAATGTGCACCCTATGTGTGAATGGCATTTTACCTCTGCAGTACTTCTCCTCAAACCCTTTAACCATAGCAAAAGCATCTGGAAAATCCCAGTCGAGGACCATCCTGTGACATACCTGACCAAGATTCTTAAAGCTTTTAATGTTGTCAAATGTACGACAAGTCTAAGAAACTCTCCCCGTCAAGAGGAGCTTGAGGAGTCACGGTGACTCAATGCAGTTCAGTATTCCAGGTGGGGTCCTGGAACATAAGGACAGATAGAAGTAGGCACTTTTGTCCTGATTTGAACAGGGCAGGAGCAGGGCACTTGTGCACAGTGGAGCAGCCTGGGAGTAGGGCAACTGGCCAGCTCTGCCTGTCCCCAGAACCTTGGACGCCCCACCTACCATGCCCCTCCAACAGGCCGGTGCCCGTCAGTGCAGGCCTTTGAAGGTCTATAGTGAGTGTCTTTTTCAATCCCTCTCCATTTTATTTTTTCCATTTTTATTTGTTTATTTTATAGGTATGAGTGTTACGGCTGCAGGATGTAATGCACCCATGTTATTGCCGGCCTGTGGAGATCAGAAGGGGGCACTAGATTCCCTGGAAACTTGGCATTACAGAGGTTGTTAGGGCACTGTGTGGGTGCTGGTCCATCCAAACCCAGGGTCTTCTGCAGGACAAGCCAGTCTTCTTAACTGCTGGACCCATCTCTCAAGCCCACTCTACCTTATTCTCTTTCGAGGCAGTCTTTCATGACTCGACGCTGAGCCAGTGAGCTCTGGGCTTCTGCCGGCAAGGGGTCTCAGACTAACATTGCCATGTCTGGCTTTAAGAGAATCCAAAGTGAGCTTTCATGTTGCATGATGACCACTTTCCACCATTAGTCCTTTCCAGCTCCCCCTAGTTCCCTTTTCGACTCAAGACAAGGCTCAGGACCACCCTCCAAGGCGCAGCAGGTGGCACAGCTTTCCTGTGATCATTGCCCGCTTGCTGCTGAATTCTCTGGTGCTCTCATTCATGGTAGTGAGAAGGTGAAGGGAAGATGATTAAAGTCAAGTGGGCAGCTAGGTGGGTGAAATAGAGCTTCGAGGTCAGGTTAGCTTTAGGACTCCTGAAGATGTTTTATGAAGCCATTTCTCTATACAACTGAGGTGAACTTGTGTTGGAGCCACAGGACACTTGGGACCTTCTGCCAGTCTTCCTGCTCTGGGAAGGCGTGTACTGCAGGGCAGTATCAGTAAAATTGAAGACCAGGACAGATGCTGAAGCCTTGTGCTTCAGTTTTTAGAACCTCCAGGAGAAAGACCTTTGTTGGCATTGGGGACAGAAAACATTGTTAATAAGCACAGTGGATTCAACTTAGAACACTTGGGGGCTTTCTTAACATAAAAAATCCTAATATCATAATGGTGGAAGCAGAATTCTGTAACAGGTCTTTTTAAGAACAGCTAGTTTTAAATTGCATTTCAGCCTGCAGTCCTTGAAACCTAATAACTGTACAGCAGCACAGGATTAGAATGCATTTCTGGTACATTGCTGGAAAATTGTATTAGGGACAGAGCTTTTTTGGTTAGAGCTAAAAGAATCCCATAAAATGCTGAGACTCTGTTGACAGGGTGGTAGAGAGTCACTCCACTTGGCTTGAGCACCATAGGAGATCCGGCATCCACCATCCTCACAACCTTTGTTAAGACATCTTTGATAAGGCCGGATGAGCTGATCACCTGTTCACCAAAGTGGGTTATCATACCCTAAGGCCCTCCTTTGAATGTATCATACTATCAACACGCTCTAAGTTTCGTTCATCCTTGTAGGAAGCCACATGGCTCCAACCTGACCCTCCCACACACCCCACCCCCATTTCCACCTCAAGGTTATTCCCTTAGACTCTCTCCCGTTAGTTCTTCCACTGACCCATCTCGGGCTCACTCCTCCCCCTTTCTGGCTCCCCTTGAGCCTCAGCAACCATGCAGAAAGCAATGTCCACTTGCTGGAACAGAGGAGAAGCAACACGTAACACTGAGTGACAAGAAACTGCCTCCCAGAGGGTGTGCTGAGGACCTGTGAGGGGGGAAATTTGCAAGGACAGCTCGAGTTACTACAGCAGTATTGTTACAGGTATGGATTGGAATCAGGAGAGCACACACAGGATTTTCAGGCTCTTGGGTCCAGAACAAAGAGTTGGACTAGGAATATCTGGATAGTGGCAGAGAAAGAGACAGTTTTTTTTTTCAAAGCCCAATTTTTATTGAGCTCTGTGCATTTCATACAAAATTACAAATCAGATCTAGACCCGTGCCCCCTCTCGTGCCCCCAACCCCACCAGAGCTCATGCATTCTGCCCAAACATGTTTTTCATCTTTTTCTCAGTCTCTCTCAAAATTCTCGATGCAGAAGTTTATTTTTGAGCAAAGTTTATCGTTTCAGTCAGTTCTTTGATGCAGTCTTTCTGTTGCTGTTGTTGTTTTCTTCTAATATGCATCATTCCAAATATGCACATATGCCTGCCACATATTCATAGGTTTTGGCATTTCTTCAGCTTATGATTTATTTTTCTTCATTAGGCTGAAAGATGTCATGTTTGAGGCTCCTCTCTTGGCAAGCCCAAACCACCATCAGTTCTGCCCTTGTGCTCCCACACTGGGGTTTTCCCTTCCCATGGTCACCAAGAGGTCCAGTAAGCACCACATCCTGAGAGACAGTTTATTAACAATATTATGGGAGCACTTCTGAGAGTAAAGCATGGGCTAGAGAGCCAGGGTTGTGAGAGTCCTGACTCCTTATGTGTCATTTACAGCATGCCTTCTTCTCTTGTGTTGGACTTGCCCAGGCTTTTTGCTCATACATGTAACCCTGGAGAGGAGGGGTTTCCAATCTTTCTACCAACTGGGCTTTATGCTAATCTTAATGCCTCTCTCTCCACCTTAGTCCCCTGCCACAATATGATAGCTTAATAACATCTAATGTAATTAAAGCATCTGTGTGGCTAAGAGCAGGTGGGGAGGGACAGGAGAAACCAGCACAAGCAGTCTATATAAGTGAGTTGGCTTCCACTATTTCCTTATTAAGAATAAGAAGTCAGAGGGATCAAAGAGTGAGCTGTCTGCCTGCATTCCAAGTATCTGGGAAATAGAAGCAGAGATACATAGGGACACAGCTCTAGGAATAGTCTGTGCAGTTAGCTACCACAGGGACAAATCAGCGGTGGAAAATAGAGTTCGTGCCGGGCATGGTTGCGCACGCCTTTATCCTAGCACTTGGAGGCAGAGACAGGCGGGATCTTTGTGAGTTCAAGGCCAGCCTGTCTACAAGGTGAGTTCCAGACAGCTGGGGCTACAGGGGACCCTGTCCGAAAAGACCAAAAAAAAAAAAAAAAAAAAACAAAGAAAGAAAGAAAGACAAAAAGAAAGAAAAAAGAATAAAATAGGTTCGTAAAGTGAGTAAATAAATGTTTGTAGAGCTGTATCTGGTCCTTCTCCGCCTCCACCTCTTCCTCTTCCTCCTTCATCTTCTCTTCCTCCTCTTTGTCCTTCATTATTTTCTGCAGTATAATAGCATTATTCAAATGCACTTTGGGGATTATACCTAAGTGACTGAAATCAATGAATGGTTTATTCTTCATACAACATACACCACACACACACTCACACAAGCAAATTGAGTCTTGCTTTTTTCCCCCCAGACTCAAATAGATCTAGAGCTTAGGCCTATCTATTATAAAATCAAAGCTGTAGCCAGGTGTGGTGCATCACCTTTAATCCCAGCACTTGGGAGGCAGAGGCAGGTGGATCTCTGTGAGTTCAAGACCAGCCTGGTCTACAGAGAGTGCTCCAGGCCAGCTAGGACTAAAAGGAGACCCTGTTTCAAAAATACCAAAAATAAAATAAAATAAAAGCTGTAAAGCATCATAAAAATCACATGAAATTATTATTTTCAATAAACAAAAGTCAAACAGCAATTTCATATGGTTCAATTTGTGAAAGGGTTTGGCAAACTCTAAATGTATCAAAACTGTAATGAAATGGTACCTATTATCTGGTCACTGTTATCAGGGTGGAATGGTCAAACTGGAAGAAATTAAAGAGTTCTTCTGAGGTGTATTTTGAATCAAGCAAAATGAATACCTTTTTCCAATTTGGGATTTTTTTAGACTGTCTCTGGGTCTGATGGTGTGTCAAAAGGTTTTGAAATGATTTTGTAAGGTAACATAGTCTCCGCTTTACTAAGTTGATTGGGCTGAGAATTCAGACAGAAAAATGTAACCCTAAGTAAGAAAGACCCACCCAAGCTTCTTGAATTCTGAGCCGTCCATCCAGCAGCTAATACAGGCAGGAGTCAGCTTTCCAGAATGTGAGAATTGTCCTGCAGCGCTTGGCTTAGATAAAAATGGAGACATCACTTGGATGGCACTGTATTAATTCTTTTAATTAAAAATATCTTTAGCTTTATGCTGAGAACAGCAAGGAACAAATGGTTCTGTATGTCGCCAGATCTAGCAGGGACAGGTGGTGTGCTCAGCTTTGTCCTGGGGGCTTTTTTCACATGCCAAGTACCAAATTCCATGGTGGCTTTCACAGCTGAGCCAATGAAACTTCCAAGCTGCTTTTCCTCTGTGAGCACAGTGGCATCCAACTGGAGCTCATCCAGGACTGAGATCTGGAGCAGCCTTGGGTCTACAGAGGTACTTACTGTGTGTTGCTAACAGGTGTCTTTTACCAGACAATGGGGCTTCAGGCAAGTGGCCCCAGGAGTTTATAGTTTGGGGGTTTAGCTAGGTTTTATTTGGAAAGGAAAGAATTTAGTGATAAAGATTTGAAGAGTACAATTTGGAAAAAGTACATGTCATTGGGCTATTTATTTATTTATTTATTTATTTATTTATTTATTTTGTGTGTGAGTGTATGTGTACATCTGTGCATATTGCAAAATCCACTACTCTGTGCTCATTCCTTCGAGGCAGTGTCACTCTCTCCCTGAACCTGGGACCCTACCTTCTAAGCTTAGCTGGTTTCCTAACCCCAGCTGTCCTCTATTTCAGCCCTCCTTGAAGCTGAGGTTATAGGGATTTGCAGAGATGGCAAGAAATATAGACGATGCTGGCATCTAAACAATGGTCCTCCCGATCGAGGAGCAAGCTCTCCTGAGTGCGCTGACCCAGCCTCCCCTTCCTTCTTTATAATGTGACAGGAATATGAAAGGTTTGGTAGAAGCATGAGGGGTGGGGAAGAAAACTCCAGGCACTTAAGATTATGCAGAGCTGGACAAAGTGGTGGGTGAATCTGCAGAGACCTCTTAAGGGACAATATCTTACTTCCATTTGGGGTCAAACTTGTTCTGGCTGATGACCTGGCATCCATGCTGCACAGGAATTGGGAGAAGGGAAATTACTGATGCTGCAACTATTCTACCTTCTAACATTCCTCCACATCCTGAAATCTGTGTGTGTGTGTGTGTGTGTGTGTGTGTGTGTATGTATGTGTTACAAGTACTGTATTAACAAGCAGCTTAAATGGCTGCTTTGGAGCAGAGAGTCCAGGAGAATGAGCTTGGGAGAGAGGAATCTCCAGCCTCCACTGTCTTCTTGCTGGGAGAGCGGTAGGTGTCCATGACTCTTACTAGCATTGATCCTCAGCTCTTAGGCTGTGGGGTTGGGGTCCACCTCTAGTCAGTAGGCTCTGCTACTAGGGTTTTGTATTCTACTTTGAGAAGCACCCCTGAAGGGTGTTCACAGTGCAGGGAATGGAACACTTCTACCAGTGGGTCCACCTCCCTACCTCCTTTGCAAAGGGATAGCTAGACTACTTGGACTGAACAGGAGTCCTTGAGGTTTTTTTTTTCCACCCAGACAAGGGGTCATCAGGAAGAGAGACATCCTCACTAAAAGAGAAGTTACATTGTAACTTACATTATAAGAAAAAGTGGGGAGGGGGGGCTAGAGAGATGGCCTAGTGGTTAAGAGCGCCGACTGCTCTTGCAGAGGACCCGGGTTTGATCCCCAGCCCCACATGGTGGCTGAGAACCTTCTCTGACTTCAGTTCCAGGGGAATCTGAAGCCCTCTTCTGACCTCCGAGGCATTGCATGTCACGGGTGCACAAACCCACATGCAGACAGTACACTCATACACATACAAAATAAAAAGAAAAAGTTGGGGGACATGGTTAAAATGTTTCTTAGTAAGTCTGCATTTTAAAGACTCCTTTGGATTCCTTGTTCTTTGTGCAGGTCAGATTTTGGTCACTTTGATGAACACCTGAGGAAAACGCCTTAGAGGAAGAGGGGGAAGGGCTGACTTTGTAGTGGCTCACTCCAAGTGTTTTGTGTATGGTTGACTCCATTGCGGTGGGGTAGAACATGGCCAGACATGTATGGAAGAGGAGACCTGCTCACATCCTAACATCCAGAGAGGAGGGAGGGAGAGAGCAGGGGAGGGAAGGAAGGAGGGAAGGGGAGATAAACCCAGGGTAAGGCATGTTCCCAATGGCTTCCTCCAATAGACCTCACTTTCTAAAGTTTTCATCATCTCCCTTGTCAGATGGAGACCAAACGGTCAATACATGGGCCTGTGGGGAACATTTCATCTTCAAGTTATCAGAGCCTTCTTCCTACCTTTTTCTTGGAAAAATAAGAATTCAGTATATTTCTTTGAGAATTTCTGCTGTGGTTTTTAACATTGACCATATGCCAGTTGTTAGAGTTCTAAGGTTTTAAAGCCACGTTATCATGTTTTCACTAGGTACCATGTTATCACTGACAGGTAAGAACTGAATTGATTTGTTCTGGAAGCTTTCATCTTCCCATTTGGCGGTGGTGGTTGTTGTTTTAAGTATTTTTTTTCTTTTGTTGCTATTGAGACAAACTATTTTATTTCATAGATATTCATAACTGTGTTTTTTTCTTCGCTTGAATGCTTTTCATTATTTGCAAGTATATTTATTTGTACTTTATGGAATTATCTCTTCATCACAATCTTAATTTTTTTCTATTTTTATGCTGTATATTAAACATAAAATGTTATTTTATAACTTAAATATACCAAGTTATGCTTTTTGATATGCTTCATTTATAAAATAATGTATAAATAAAAATAATATTGCGAGAACAAGATATACACTTTACTATTCTCTTCGAATGATTCAGGGAGCAGAAAATCTTTTCTAAAAATAAATGATTTAACTTCGACCTACCTTTGCTCTCTCTCTGCTTTAGGGGAAACAGGCTTTCATAATACACTCCTTAGGAGCCACAAGGAAGCACTCTTTCAGGTGTTTTCCATTCTGTCAAAATATGTTCTGTTTTCACAGATGATAAGAATGTGTTGCCATCTCTGGTTTTCTGGGGGATACCACTTCATCGTTGGAAATTAGGCAACAGTTTACTATTGGATAATTGGGATTGCTGTAAAGGTTCAGTCATGTAGACAAAGGTTTTGATGTCTTAGTATGATACTTGTGGCAGAAATTGGCTGGCTGTTCCCCAACTTGCTTCCTTTTCCTCCTGGCCACACAGCTAAACACATGGTTCAGTTGTGCTTTGAGTTAGCTGTGGCATGTCACAGGGTCAAACAGATAGCCAGTGAAGTTCAATGTGTGCCCCTTCCTACCTCAGCCATGGTCACAGCAATGTCACAGGGTCATACATATAGCCAGTGAAGTTCAATGTGTGCCCCTTCCTAGCTCAGCCGTGGTCACAGCCATGTCACAGGGTCATACATATAGCCAGTGAAGTTCAATGTGTGCCCCTTCCTAGCTCAGCCGTGGTCACAGCCATGTCACAGGGTCATACATATAGCCAGTGAAGTTCAATGTGTGCCCCTTCCTAGCTCAGCCGTGGTCACAGCCATGTCACAGGGTCATACATATAGCCAGTGAAGTTCAATGTGTGCCCCTTCCTAGCTCAGCCGTGGTCACAGCCATGTCACAGGGTCATACATATAGCCAGTGAAGTTCAATGTGTGCCCCTTCCTAGCTCAGCCGTGGTCACAGCCATGTCACAGGGTCATACATATAGCCAGTGAAGTTCAATGTGTGCCCCTTCCTAGCTCAGCCGTGGTCACAGCCATGTCACAGGGTCATACATATAGCCAGTGAAGTTCAATGTGCGCCCCTTCCTAGCTCATCCGTGGTCACAGCCATGTCACAGGGTCATACATATAGCCAGTGAAGTTCAATGTGTGCCCCTTCCTAGCTCAGCCCATGGTCACAGCCATGTCATAGGGTCATAGCCAGTGAAGTTCAATGTTGCCCCTTCCTAGCTCAGCCGTGGTCACAGCCATGTCACAGGGTCATAGTCAGTGAAGTTCAATGTTGCCCCTTCCTAGCTCAGCCGTGGTCACAGCCATGTCACAGGGTCATAGTCAGTGAAGTTCATTGTGTGCCCCTTCCTAGCTCAGCCCATGGTCACAGCCATGTCACAGGGTCGTAGCCAGTGAAGTTCAATGTGCGCCCCTTCCTAGCTCAGCCATGGTCACAGCTTTTGCTCCATCTTCTCTGTTTTATTGTGGCATTAAAATTGATTGGAACCACAAGAGGCGGAATCCTGAACCTGAGTCATCATCTGTCAGAACCTGCTTTTGAATCTATGAGAAAAACTAAACTGCTATTGAATTAAGCCAGTGTGATGTGAAGGGTTATTGGTGTTACCTTGGTTAACACTATGTTCTCACAGTCAAATTAGAGGAAATTTAGATTTGTATTGGGGCATAATATTGTGTACATGAAAGTAGACTGATGTAGGCTACTGTCAAATGGAGGGACATGTTTAGAAGTACATACTAGAGAGTGTATCTTTTATTTATTTCTGTATGTGTATGAATGTACTATCTGCATGTAGGTCTGTGCACCCATGTCGTGCAATGCCTCAGAGGTCAGAAGAGGGTCTCGGATTCCCTTGGAACTGGCGTTCTCCTGGAACTGGAGTTACAGACGGTTCTCAGCCGCCATGTGGCTGCTGAGGATCAAACCCAGGTCCTCTGCAAGAGCAGTCAGCACTCTTAACTGCTAGGCCATCTCTCCAGCCCCTAGACAGTGTATCTTTTATAGGTGAACTATAACATCCTGTTAAACTACCATGGTAAAAAATGAACTTAAGTTTGATAAACTCTGCCATGACACAGCTTTGTCTACAAAATGCATTGCCTGTGTTTTTAACTTTGTTGCCTAGGAATCATTTTGGAAGAAAGTCGCTGTGTTCAGTATCTCCAAAGAGGTTATCATGGGGTTTTGGGTGGAAAGATGTCATTGTCTGTGCTTTTCTTGGAAAGAAAATGAATGAGGCATAGTGTGGTCCTCTGCTTTAATATTTTTAGGAATTCTCTCTTGGGGGATAAATGGATCTATCTAGGACTGCAGAATTCTATCCAGGGACTAGGTAAATGCCAGTTTGGGTTGCTGTCAAATCTCCCTGGATAGTGTTTTAATAAATATTTCATTGTGGCCCAAGGGAAATGGCTGTTAAGCTAAAGTTAGCTTGTTCTGTGTCTGGAAAATTAGGGTAGGGAGAAGTTGTAATATAGTGGGAAATGCAGGCACTGTGGGGTTACTAGAAACTTCTTTGTGGACTTGAGCTAAATGGACAGCTAGCAAGTGGACCCGGAGATGGTACGCTCAAGAAACACCCCAGCCAGCCCTTTCGAAATGCCACTAGGGGCACAGCACTTGGATTTATCACTCAACGAAGATGAACACTTCCATCGTGACTTACGTAAAACAATTAACTTTAATCCTGGAAAATCCATGAGAAATCCCCTCACTCGCCTTTCAGCATTTACAGGTGAGAATAGTAATAGTAACTGCCTGAAGTTGTCCTGCTAGTTGGAGACAGAGCCAATATTAGAGCTCCGGTCCCCTGATACCTTTTATTAGACTAGAAGTTCTTGTCTTACCATTATGTAACAGGTTCTATGCTAAAAATTTTACTTGACTATTTCATTGAATCTTCACAAAACCACACAAAATAGCTTCCATGTATTCAACCATTTTTTGCCATATATATTTATTGCACACCTACTATGTGCCAGCCACTATCCAAAGTGCTACCGGAATCATCAAAGATTCTGCATTCAGACTCTCAAATTCTAGTGGGATCAGAAGGCAATGTCTTCATAAAACAACACATATGAACACTATTTCTTCTTCCTAGAGGCAGGTCTTGTTATTATAGCCCAGGTTGGCCTTGAACCCATGATCTTCCCTTGCCTCCCAAGTCCTGGGATTACAGATGCGTGCAACCTTGCCTGGCTCAAATAGGATCATTTCAGTAGTGACAATGCTTGGTAAAGAAGAGACAGATTGGTCTAAACTGGAGAGTGACTGAAGATGGCTTTCAATCGAGATGACATTTGGCTAGAGACTGTTTAACACAAAGTGTTTCATGCAGAAGAAACTGAAAAGAAAAAGCCCAGGAAAGGAAGGTGCTTGGGAACTCTATGAATAGGAATAAATTCAGAGTGAGGAGCTACATTGGAAGGGTAAAAATAAGAATGTTAAAAATCCTCAAGGCCAAGGTAAAGACTCTGGAGAAGTAGACAGTCTTTATGGAGTAGTTAAGCAGGAAACTGAAATGATCCTATTAGCGGTCATTATTGCTGCTGATGTCATTCTTTTTTCTACCCCTTTCCTCATTTTACAAGAAGAGGTTCTGTGATTTGCCCAAGGCCATGTGCTGTGGAGTGGCACTGATGACACCAGTTGTGGTTTGAACAACTCTAGATCACATGCTTCTCTGTTCCCCATTTTCTGCTGACACATCTGCTCTCACTATTCCTACACGTAAAACAATTGCACTGGTATGGTAAAGCATATTGAACTTGAAATTTGGGGGATTATTTTTTGCCTGAAAAGTAGGTCAGACATAGTGTGCATCACTGCATTATGCTTTAAAATTTTATTTGCTGTTTTTATATGTATTTTTACATATTTTATGAGTATGAATGTTTGTCCACATGGAAGTATGTGTACCACATACATGCAGTGCCCATGGAGGCCAGAAGAGGGAGCCAGATTCCTCTGAAACTGGAGTTACAGGTGGTTGTGAGCTGCCATGAACCAAATCCAGGATTTCTGCAAGAGCAGTAGGTGCTCTTAACTGCTGAGCCATCTCTCCAGTCCCATGCATTCTGTTCTTAGGGGTCTAAAGGATCTTACCTTTTCAAAAGTCTAGCACCTACTTCATTGGGCTTTGCTCTAACTAGGGTTACCATTGTCTTTTGAATACTGGTCAGGCTAATACATAAGCAAGGGTGGCACTGACACAATTCAATGGAAATGCACAGAAATACAAGTGAATAATGTAGGCTCTCCCTGGTGTTCTTGCCTGTAAACTTTAAAGAACTCATAAGGGAGGTTATCTAAAGGCAGGTCAGGCCTCTGCCTCTGTCCTTCCTGTCCAAATACTGTGAGGTAGGACAAGGCAGATGGTCAGCAGTATGCATGGCACAGGCATTGTGTGTTTGGGGAGGATGGCTCAGGGCAGGAGCTCAAGTGGGCAATGAGGTGTTTGCATAGTCCTGAGACAGTGAAGTCTGGGAGGGGTGAGGATAATGTTTATTTAGCATGGAGAAAGGGCAAAAGCCACAGCAGCTACCAGGCAAGCCTACAGCCCAGATAATGGCTTCTGAACACTGCTTCTCACCAAAAGAACCTAGGCTCCTTGGAGAAGTGACTGATTTCAGAGCTAGGGCAAGCAAAGGGCAAGATGAGCCTGGAATATTATGTAAAGCCAAAACTAAGATTCCGAGACTGATGAAGGCATGTCAAAGGGACAGAGAAGCCAGCTGGAAGGACCTCCCACTGACCAAATCTGCAGTGTTTTGAATGTTAAACAGTGATAACAAATTATGAGCCAGTGAATAAAAAAGAAATGTGAGTCCATCTTCACAACAAATAAATAGATACCAAGTGTGTAACTTGTAAATTTTTTTTGAGGAATGGAATGTTTACAAGGTTTTAAAGTATCTTCTTATGAAATACTAACAAATCACAAAAGAAAAATGATCAATTTGTAATTATGTGTCTGCCAAATTTCTCTAGCTAACATGACCAATAATGAATTATGTAACTCCAGATCAGGACAGCTGGAGGAGCATGTGACCACTGCTGTGCTTCCTGCCAAAGATGCTCCCCCTGCATCCAGCTGTAAGCACACTCCAAGAAAACTCATATTCATGTCCATTCTTTAAAATAAGCCAGCTGGACTGGAGAGATGGCTCAGCAACTAAGAGCACTGGCTGCCCCTGCAGAGGACCCAGTTCGGAATCCTAGCATGCACATGGTGGCTAAGAACAGTCTGTAACTCCAGTTCCAAAGGAACTGGCACCGTCTTCTGGCCTCTGTGGGCACTGTATGACAGGGGTGCACTTACATACATGCAGTCATACACATAAAAATAAACAAATTATTACAAAAATAAGAATAAAATAAGTCATCTATAATTTTCAAAAACACCAGAGTTATAGAAGGAAAGAGCAAGAAGATATTTCAGGCTAAATAGGCAATGTCAGGGCAATACAACCTACAGTGCATTGCTTTCCAGATGTGGATGCTTTTATTGTGTTTGTAGGATAAACACACAGTAGTGGTCAACAGGGATGTTTCATGCCATTATGTATTTTCAAATGGTTCATGTCTTCTGCTTCTGCAACTTTTATAGCTATGCATGACTGTGTCCAAATACATTAGTTAAGAATTAAAGAAAAGCAGGGCTGGGGAGATAGCTTGTTTAGTAATGTGCTTACTTCGCAAGTACAAGGACATGCGTTCAGATCTCCAGAACTGACATAAGAAAATCTGGGCATCGTACTAGCTGCTTTTCATATGATTATTAGGAAGGCAGAGACAGGCAGAGCTCCAGGACCTGCTGTGGGTCAGCCTAGTCTACTTGGTGAGCTCCAGGCTAGGGAGAGTTCCTGTTTCAAAAATCCAAGGATGGTTCACCTGCACATACCTGCACCTCTCATAGGAGTGTGTACACACACACACACACACACACACACACATACAATTAAATCAAAGCAGGTATAAGTTTAAAGAATCAATGTCCTTCATAGGCTGCGCGGTTATATTTATAATGAAACCTTATTGGGAAATGTGAAGGGCTTTGAAACCAGATTTCCTGGATTTAATATTAGTTCTTCATCCTCTTTTTGTCTCCATTTCCTCCTGTGTCAGAGTGGATAAGGGAACTAACTCATTTTACTTGATTGAGAAGATATTTAAAAACAATATTTTTTATTTATTTCTCTTTATTTTATGTATGAGTGTTATGCCTGCATGGATGTAATTGCACACATGGCATGCAGTGCCCACAGAGGCCAGAAGGGGGCATCAGAGGCTCCCTTGCAGCTGGAGTTAAAGGCAGTTGTGAGCCACCACATGGGTGCTGGGATTTGAGCCTGGGTCTTCTGCAAGAGGAGCCAGTTCTCTTAACTGCTGAGCCATCTCTCCAGCCCCAGGTGAGAAGAGATTTTAGTGAGATCCTTATGCACAGGTCCTTTAGAAGAGAGTCTCCCATATTGTAAAAGATCAACAAACAGATGTTGCTCTGGCTATTCTGTAGCCCAATAGGACATCTACCCATTTCAGCCTCCTCAGACATTTAATAACACAGTCAGCTGAATTATTTCCAGAAGATCCATCCTTGGAACTCAAAGATGTTATAACTAAGCTCAACCTATATATGACCCATTGTGCTGTAAAAGCACATTCCAGAGACATGAGAGTATGGTGGCAGGGTTATGAGCTTGTATGAAAGCTATGGACCTCTCCATAGCTTTCACGCAAGTCCATCTTTGGACAGCTTGATGGAATTGCAAGACGCCACGAGATTAAAGAATACTGATTGTGTAGCTGGGTATGGTGGTGCATGCCTTTAATCCTAGCACTTGGGAGGCAGAGGCAGGCGAATCTTTATGAGTTCAAGGCTAGCCTGGTCTACAGATAGAGTTCCAGGACAGCTGGGGCTACAGGGAGACCCTGTCTTGAAAAGAAAAAAAAAAAAAAAAAATACTGATTGTGGGCCTGGAGAGATGGCTCAGCAGTTAATAAAACTGGCTGTTCTTGCAGAGGATCCAGGTTCAATTTCCAGCACCCGCATGGAGGTTAACAACTGTCTTTAACCCCAGTTTCAGGGGATCTGATGCCCTATTCTGACTTCCACAGGCATTGTACAACACAGGCACACTTACATACATGCAGGCATATGAAATAATAAATAGAATATTTTTTGAAAAAGAGAATACTGATTCTTAGTGCTAACGCCAAGATTGAGAAAGGCCAAAAACAAATTTCTCTGGGTTTGGGATCCAGAATTTGCCATTGAAATTCCATGTTTAGAATGAAAAAAGACATCAGAGATCCTGGGTCTACCTTTCATTTTTTGCAGGTGAGGAACTCTAGGCTTGGGGCAGTGAGGGATGCCCCAGTTGGGGTCATACCAGAACTCTGAGAGAGCTGTTCTCACACTGAAGTCAATGGCTTGAGCCAAGCTGAGGCCTAGCAAAAGGAGAGAAGCTTTTCTGGAGAAAAAAGAAAATGTATGCAATGGTGCTAACGGGGAATTACCAGATTCCACTAGGGGGCCAGTCATAGGCTGTGGGGTGCCTTCAACTGTCACGTCCCAGCCTGAGACCTCCATTACTACTGTCTGGTGAGGTCTTAGCTCTGGAACTCCCCAGTATTACTCTAGAATTCTGTACACTTCTGAACCCTGTAGGGCAGAGCACTGCCTCTCCCCATCGGCCCTGCTGTGTTTCAGCAGGCTCTTGTGCAGGTCAGTCCTTTGGCCCCGGGTGCCTGACCTGCCATCAGGCAGGTTGCACTGTGTTCCTCAAGTGCTCTAGTCACTTTGTGTCCCTACCACATTTTAGGAGACTCCAACTATTTTTGGTAAGAAAACAAGTATCTCCCAGGCTGCCAGTGAGTTTGCCAAGACACATCCTGATTCATTGCACAACCACCAAGATTCAAACCCCTAAAAATAGGGAACTTGCTTTAATGTTTCATTTGGCATCAGGATTAAGTTCATGTGAACTGCAGTCAGTATTTTAGACTGATTTCATTTAATTTCCTGGGTATTATCATCTCTGGCTGTGGAGGGGAACTTGCTGCTTATCTTCATCTCTCCTGGGCTTCAGATTAAGGCTTTGTGCTTAAAAAGAAAAAAAGAAACCAACAACTTTTCATCACCCGTCTGTTTAATAATTATTTCCCTTTTCTTTTTTTAACTTGCTTGTTATGCTAACATTATTGTTTCTAAATAGAGTATCTATATTTGATTGCATTGTTCCTTTTAAAAACTTTTTTCCCTTGTTGGTCTAATTAAAATTTATACTATGCTAGAGCTAGAATACTCTTCAATAATGACAAAATCAAAATTGCTTTTCCAAAGTCCCTTTAGGTGAACAATAATGTTTGTATTTATCTCTGTGATCCATCACAGAAGAGACTTTAAAAATTTTCATTTGTTTCTTTTATTTTATTGAAACTTGGCTTGGGCAGCTGGAGAGATGGCTCAGTGTTTCAGAGCAGGTACTGCTCTTCCAGAGGAGCAGAGTTCAATGCTTAGCACCCACATAGTGTGGCTCACAACAGACCTGTCGCTCCAGTGCCAGGGGATCTGACACCCTCTTCAGGCCTCCATATATATTAATATGGCACTCAAGTGCACAAACCCATGCACAGACTCACAAATAATAATAATAATAATAATAAATATTTAAATATCACTTGCTTAAAATTCTTTCCCAAGTTGGCATCTCTATATTTAATTAAGTTGAAAAATAATTGTTGGGTCAAATTTGTCTTGAGAGTGAAAGTCAAGTGCAAGTGGTAGATCAGTCAGATCCTTCTAGCTGTGTGCACTGCTGTGGCCAGGAAGCTAGGTTCCAGCCTTGTCTGTGTGCGCTTCTTTCAGTGTCTTATTTGGTCCTGTGAAGTCAATTTAACAGAAGACTACTGAGTTTAACTAGGTATCTATTAGGTTTCTTGATTGTCATCCAAGTGAGCATTATTTGGTCCTGTGAAGTCAATTTAACAGAAGACTACTGAGTTTAACTAGGTATCTATTTGGTTTCTTGATTGTCATCCAAGTGAGCATTACCTTGCAAACTGTTTCTCTTTCTCTCTCTCTCTCTCTCTCTCTCTCTCTCTCTCTCTCTCTCTCTCTCTCTCTCTCTCTCCACTCTCTCTCCACTCTCTGTCTCCCTTTCTTCCTCTTTGCTCTCTGTTTTCTCTTCTTCTCTTCCTCTCTTCTATCCTCTCTTCTTTTTCCTTTCTCACTTCCTCTCCTCTCTCTGATTCCTATCTATCTCTTCCTCTCTCCTCTCTTTTCTTTTTCTCTTCTCCTTTTCTNGGATGTTTCATGCCATTATGTATTTTCAAATGGTTCATCGTCTTCTGCTTCTGCAACTTTTATAGCTATGCATGACTGTGTCCAAATACATTAGTTAAGAATTAAAGAAAAGCAGGGCTGGGAGATCAGCTTGTTTAGTATGTGCTTATTCTTCGCAAGTACAAGGACCATGCGTTCAGATCTCCAGAACTGACATAAAGAAAATCTGGGCATCTACTAGCTGGCTTTTCATATATTATTAGGAAGGCAGAGACAGGAGAGCCCGGACGCTGTGTGGTCAGCCTAGTTACTTGGTGAGCTCCAGGCTAGGGAGAGTTCCTGTTTCAAAAATCCAAGGATGGTTCACCTGCACATACCTGCACTCTCATAGGAGTGTTACACACACCACCCAACAATCATACAATTACAATCAAAGCAGGTATAAGTTTAAAGAATCAATGTCTTCATAGGCCTGCGGCGTTATATTTATAATGAAACCTTATTGGGACAATGTGAAGGGCTTTGAAACCAGATTTCCTGGATTTAATATTAGTTCTTCATCCTCTTTTTGTCTCCATTTCCTCCTGTGTCAGGGTGGATAAGGGAACTAACTCATTTTACTTGATTGAGAAGATATTAAATACAATATTTTTTATTTTTCTCTTATTTATTTATGAGTGTTAGCCTGCAATGGATGTACATTGCCACACATGGCATGCAGTTGCCCAACAGGGCCCAGAAGCGGGCCATCAGAGGCTATCCCTGTGCCAGCTGGAGTTACAGAGCAGTTTGGTGGCCACCACAGGTGCTGGATTTGAGCCTGGTGTCTTCTGCAAGAGGACTCTTAAGCTAGCTTCTCTTTAACGTGCTGAGCCATCTCTTCCAGCCTGCAGGTGAAAGAGTTTTAGGAGATCCTTATGCACAGGTCCTTTAGAAGAGAGTCTCCCATATTGTAAAAGATCAACAAATAGATGTTGCTCTGGCTATTCTGTAGCCCAATAGGACATCTACCCATTTCAGCCTCCTCAGACATTTAATAACACAGTCAGCTGAATTATTTCCAGAAGATCCATCCTTGGAACTCAAAGATGTTATAACTAAGCTCAACCTATATATGACCCATTGTGCTGTAAAAGCATATTCCAGAGACATGAGAGTATGGTGGCAGGGTTATGAGCTTGTATGAAAGCTATGGACCTCTCCATAGCTTTCACCAAGTCCATCTTTGGACAGCTTGATGGAATTGCAAGACACCACGAGATTAAAGAATACTGATTAGCTGGATGTTGGTGCATGCCTTTAATCCTAGCATCTGGGTATGGGCAGAGGCAGGCTGACTCTTTATGAGTTCAAGGCTAGCCTGGTCACAGATAGTGAGCTTCCGACAGCTGGGGCCATACAGGGAGGACCCTGTCTAAAAACATCAATAAGAAAAACGAAAAAAAAAATACTGGATTTGGGCCTGGAGAGATGGCTCGCAGTTATGATAAACTGCTGGTTCTGCAGAGGATCCCACGGTTCAACTTCCCAGCACCACCATGGAGGTTAACAGAACTGTCTTTAACCACCAGTTTCATGGGGATCTGATGCCCTTTCGTGCCTTCCACGGCATTTAGTCAACACAGGCACCACTACTACAGTGCAGGCATCATGAAATATAAATGAATATTTTTTGAAAAAGAGAATACTGAATTCTTAGTGCTAACGCCAAGATTGAGAAAGGCCAAAAACAAATTTCTCTGGGTTTGGGATCCAGAATTTGCCATTGAAATTCCATGTTTAGAATGAAAAAAGACATCAGAGATCCTGGGTCTACCTTTCATTTTTTGCAGGTGAGGAACTCTAGGCTTGGGGCAGTGAGGGATGCCCCAGTTGGGGTCATACCAGAACTCTGAGAGAGCTGTTCTCACACTGAAGTCAATGGCTTGAGCCAAGCTGAGGCCATAGCAAAAGGAGAGAAGCTTTCTGGAGAAAAAAGAAAATGTATGCAATGGTGCTAACGGGGAATTACCAGATTCCACTAGGGGGCCAGTCATAGGCTGTGGGGTGCCTTCAACTGTCACGTCCCAGCCTGAGACCTCCATTACTACTGTCTGGTGAGGTCTTAGCTCTGGAACTCCCCAGTATTACTCTAGAATTCTGTACACTTCTGAACCCTGTAGGGCAGAGCACTGCCTCTCCCCATCGGCCCTGCTGTGTTTCAGCAGGCTCTTGTGCAGGTCAGTCCTTTGGCCCCGGGTGCCTGACCTGCCATCAGGCAGGTTGCACTGTGTTCCTCAAGTGCTCTAGTCACTTTGTGTCCCTACCACATTTTAGGAGACTCCAACTATTTTTGGTAAGAAAACAAGTATCTCCCAGGCTGCCAGTGAGTTTGCCAAGACACATCCTGATTCATTGCACAACCACCAAGATTCAAACCCCTAAAAATAGGGAACTTGCTTTAATGTTTCATTTGGCATCAGGATTAAGTTCATGTGAACTGCAGTCAGTATTTTAGACTGATTTCATTTAATTTCCTGGGTATTATCATCTCTGGCTGTGGAGGGGAACTTGCTGCTTATCTTCATCTCTCCTGGGCTTCAGATTAAGGGCTTTGTGTTAAAGAAAAAAAGAAACCAACAACTTTTCATCACCCGTCTGTTTAATAATTATTTCCCTTTTCTTTTTTTAACTTGCTTGTTATGCTAACATTATTGTTTCTAAATAGAGTATCTATATTTGATTGCATTGTTCCTTTTAAAAACTTTTTTCCCTTGTTGGTCTATTAAAATTTATACTCTGCTAGAGCTAGAATACTCTTCAATAATGACAAAATCAAAATTGCTTTTCCAAAGTCCCCTTAGGTGAACAATAATGTTTGTATTTATCTCTGTGATCCATCACAGAAGAGACTTTAAAAAATTTTCATTTGTTTCTTTTTTATTTTATTTGAAACTTGGCTTGGGCGAGCTGGAGAGATGGCTCAGTGTTTCAGAGTGGTACTGCTGCTCTTCACAGAGGAGCAGAGTTCAATGCTTAGCACCACCTAGTGTGGCTCACAACAGACCTGTTCGCTCCAGTGCCAGGGATCTGCACCCTCTTCAGGACTCCAATATATTAATATGGCATCAAGTGCACAAACAATGCACACTCAACAACAATAATAATAATAATAAAATAATAATAATAAATATTTAAAATATCACTTGCTTAAAATTCTTTCCC
The DNA here is from genome assembly GCA_009823505.1 of Rhizomys pruinosus. Lineage (NCBI taxonomy): Eukaryota > Metazoa > Chordata > Mammalia > Rodentia > Spalacidae > Rhizomys > Rhizomys pruinosus. Next base: position 864,050 of record VZQC01008874.1, read on the forward strand.
AAGTTGGCATCTCTATATTTAATTAAGTTGAAAAATAATTGTTGGGTCAAATTTGTCTTGAGAGTGAAAGTCCAGTGCAAGTGGTAGTCAGTCAGATCCCTTCTAGCTGTGTGCACTGCTGTGGCCAGGAAGCTAGGTTCCAGCCTTGTCTGTGTGCGCTTCTTTCAGTGTCTTATTTGGTCCTGTGAAGTCAATTTAACAGAAGACTAGCTGAGTTTAACTAGGTATCTATTAGGTTTCTTGATTGTCATCCAAGTGAGATTTATTTGGTCCTGTGAGTCAACTTTTAAAGAAGACTACTAGTTTAACTAGGTATCTATTTGGTTTCTTGATTGTCATCTCCAAGTGAGCATTACCTTGCAAAACTGTTTCTCTTTCTCTCTCTCTCGCTCTCTCTCTCCTCTCTCTCTCTCTCTCTCTCTCTCTCTCTGTCTCCACTCTCTCTTTCTTACCTCTCTTTCTTCTTCACCTCCTCCCTCCCCTATCTGTTCTTTCCTCCCTTGTACACACACACACACACACACAAACCACAACAACAACAACACAAACACACCACACACACACACCTATATTGGAATTTCAAAAGCAATTGCTTTTGTGTTATCTGGCAAGGATGTTTCTGGCTTAGTGCACAATAGAGGTTCAGGATTGCTGTGGCTTGGACTGTCTCTGATCATGTAGCTTTATCAGCTGTGTTTGGATAGACCTTTTGAGAAACTGGTTTGAGTTGATTTGCTTAAACAAAGTAGTCATTGGTTCTCACTCTGAAACCTGTTACATTTCTTTTCTTTTTTTTTCTTTTTGGTATTTTCAAACCGGTCTCCCTGTAGCCCCAGCTGTCCTGGAATTCGCTCTGTAGACCAGGCTGGCCTTGAACTCACAAAGATCTGCCTGCCTCTGCCTCCTGAGTGCTAGGATTAAGGCATGTGCCACCATGCCTGGCGAAACCTGTTACATTTCTGCACTTACTGTGCAGTCAGTCTGACCTTCTCCTGTGTTTTCAGTGCAGTATATAGAAAAACTGTGATTCAGGAATCATGCTGAACAGATGGAGTCTTTTCAGGGGTGGGCAATGTTCCTCTAATATCTATGTGCATCACAGCAATTGTGGGGGCTTGGAAAAATTTCAAAAATCTCTATAACTTCAAACTTACAGAAAACACTTAATAATTATTCTAGTTGTCTTACATCTAGATTTTCTGAGGTTCGTATTTGGGTTTACTCATTTTCTATTCATTCTCTCTGTCTTTCCTCCTTCCTTCCAAACTATTTGGAGACATAAAAGATCTTTATTCTGACATAATTGAGTGTATATTTCCTAAAGTCAAACAAATTCATTTCCATAGTTAAATACCTATAATCAGAATTAGGAGGCTTGATATTAGCATAATACTATTATCTAATCTACAGTCCAGATATAATTTTTGTAAACTGTCCCAATATCTTTTGTGACTGCTTTTTAAATCAATTATGTTTTGAAATCATTGAGTTTTGTTTTTGTTACTGCTATTTTTATTTGGCCATTTCTCCATTCATTATTGTGTTTATTTGAACTGAAAGTATATTAAGGGTTATTTGGTTTCTAAAGCACTGGTTTATATTTTACTGGAAACTCATAAGTATATGAGCTCACACCACTGAAGTCAGAGGCTTGTTAGCCTTTGTGTCCCCCTGAGCCCTTGCTCAATAAACTGATGGAAAGAGTCCAGTTTTAGGCAGAACCCGCAGCTTTGTGATGATTAATGACCCATGCCTCTTCTTTCTTAAGAGTCACCTCCCAGGCTTCAGTGTCCCTTGTCCTGTGTGGCCTCTGAGCTTGCCTCATTAAGTCTGCACTTTCTAGCATGGCTGTGTTATCTCACACTGGCTCTGTCTGCAGAGGGAGAATTTTGGAGGCACTAAGGAGGCTGTCTTCTTCTGTTTCCTCAAGGCCCCAGTCTTCCTTCCAATGGAAAATTAGAACCAGATCTAGGGCCCTTATTTATGTCTCATCTTGAAGTTGCATTTAATCAATGACTAAAACGTATTGCTGGAGATCTCTGATTCACAGTTTCTCTTGGAGAGTTTACTGTTTGTGTTATTTATTCACTTGGCAAAAGATAGCAATAATTTGAAAGAGGGTAGTAGGAGGTGAGGGGATTAGGTGACAAATCTCTGGGCTGAGAGGTCCTTTGCCAGATCTGTAGATGATCTTTGAGGTCTACTTAGACAAAAAAAAAAAAAACAAACAAACAAACAAAAAAACTGAGATCCAGAGAGTGTCAAAGACTCCAGGAAAGCCAGATACTATTAAAGGGATAACAGCTCTTATCCCAGGTCTTCTTACTATAACAAAGATTGGTATTCTTTGAAAAATCACCTGTAAGGATGATTATTATTCTAAAACCATGCCTGGCATGTAGGAGGCTCTTGGTGTTTAGTTAATGATCGTAATGATGGCTGTATATTTTATTTTTCCTTTGGCATGAATTATAGTCTATTAGTCCAGCCATACTGTCAAAAATGGAGGAGGTTTCTGTTTGGGTGCTCTCCCATGATCACTGTGGGCCTGCGCAGAACACTGTGGAAAGAGAACTTCTGAACTAGATTCTTTCCCATCAGCCTTCTGGTTTGCTTTTCTCTCCCCTCCTGACCCAGCTGGACAAGTGGAAAGAGTCAGTCACCTGGGGATGTTCTGAGTAGAAAGTATTCTGCTCCAAATGAAGTCCTGTCATTTTCCATTGACTTTAATTAGGAATCATTTATAGAGCATTTGGGACATTTAAACTCATTGTATTGATTGATGCAAATATGGATGATTTAGGACACGGGTCCAATCCTGGTGTCCTGGTCAAGGGTTCATTCTGGCTCTGCCCTGTACTATGATTCACTTTAACCGAAGTTTCCCATGTGAATTGATTATTCAGTATCTGTCATCGCTGCCAAACTCTATGCTCCAAGAAGACCAGAATCTATGCCTGACTTCCTTGCCATATATTCATAGAACCTTTGGGGAGTTGTGATATAATTTTGTTGCTAACTGTCTGGACATAGGTCCTATATCAAAGATTAAATTCTGTGAAGGACTCAGTCCTTCTGCTCATACATTGTATGACAAGGTATGACAGTGTGGAGTGGACAAGACATGTGGAACAGGTTGGTGTTCTTCTGTACTGTATAAGAAAATAGACTAAGCATGGGCCAGGGGAGCAAGCCAGCAAGCAGTGTTCCTCCGTGGTTGGTGCTTCAGCGCCTGCCTCCAGGTTCCTGCCCTGAGTTCCTACTTTGGGCTCCCTTAGTGATGAACTGTGACCTGGGAGATGTAAGCCAAATAAATCCTTTCCTCCCCAACTCAGTCAGAATGTTTTGTCACAGAAATTGAAGGCAAAATAGAACACTTTGCTCCTTGACCTTGCAGGCCCAAGCTTCCCACTTCCTTTCTTTTCCCTTCTCAGACCTGCTCTTCCTGGACCTTCTCTGCATGCTGTACCCCAAGCCTATAGAGTCATTGGCTCTGCTCTGGTTTGTCTTCTTGGATGTTAAAGGCTTTCTGCTGAGCACAGAGGTTTTTTTTCTGCATCTATTTACAATCTTCTTTCAATGTGCCTCTTGGGATTGAATGACTGAATGCTGTCTTGCCCCTTAATGATGCTCTAAGCATGAAGACCAGGGAGGGAGGAGGAGAGAATGGAAGCTGGAGACAGATTCTGGACAGCACTGAGGAGCCAGCATTTAGATTCCTGAACAGTAGGAAGCCACTAAAGATGTGTGTGTGTGTGTGTGTGTGTGTGTGTGTGTGTGTGTTGCCTGCATGAATACAAGTACACCTCTTTTATGCAATGATCATGGAGGTCAGAACAGGGTGTTGGATCCCTTGGAACTGGAGTAATGGATGATTGTTAGCCATCATGTGGGTGTTGGGGATTATGCTGGATAGCTTTAGTGTCAACTTGACACACCTGGGTTGAGGGAGCTTCAACTGGGGAATTGGCTCCATTGGATTGGCCTGTGGCCACATCTGTGGAGTATTATCTGATTGTCAAGCAATGTGGGAGGGTCCTGCCCACAATGAGTAGTACCACCCTGGGCAGGTTGTTGTGTACCGTATAAGAGGGCAGGCTGGGCATGAGCCAGGGGAGCAAGCCAGTGAATAGCATTTCCCCATGGCCTGTGCTTCAGCTCCTGCCTCCAGGTTCCTGCCCTGAGTTCCTGCCTTGGGCTCCCTGAGTGATGAACTGTGACCCAGGAGATGTAAGCTGAATAAACCCTTTCCTCCCCAAGTTGGTGTCAGTCAGAGTGTTTTGTCACAGCAATGGAAGACAAACTAGAACAGAAATTGGTACCAGAGAGTGGGCTATTGCTGTGACAGACCTGACCTTGGTGTTTTGGGGAAGGATTGTGGAGGCGTTTGGAACTTTGGGCTGGGAAGATCATTGAATGCCTAAAGATTGTTGCTGTGGAGCTTGGAGCAGTTTTGCTGAAGGAGTTGTAGAAGATGGAGGCCTGGCTTGTGAAGTTTCTAGTTTCAAAGGAGAGCAGAGATCATCAGGACTGTGTAATCTGTGGGTTCTGGTCAGCTGGGGCTGTGGAGAATCAGCTGTAAGTAACAAGAGACCAGAACCTGAAGTGAAACTTTTGTGGTACTGGGGCAATTGATGCTGGTTAGCTGGGGCTGAAAAATCAGCTGTAAGTAACAAGAGACCAGCATCACTGAGGTGAAATCTTCTGGGGAGAATATCTTCAAGGTCAGCACACAGAAGCTGTGACCCAGAAAGGGCCTGAGCCTCCATCTCGAGCCAGAAGCCGGACTTGGTAACGTGTAAGAGTCTCCTATATGGTTCCGGTGTTGAAATTTGAGGGGGTCACAGAGAGCAGCCGAGGCTTGGCACTGTGAGAGGTCAGGAAAGACCATTGGTGGAAGTGCACCTCGGTTGCTGTGAAGACCCCAGGATTGCAGGGGTCATGGAGAGAAGCTGAGGCTTTGCACCAGGAGAGGTCAGAAGAGACCATTGGTGAAGGTGCTGCCTCAGTTTCAGTGGTGACCCCAGCTTTTTGGAGATGCAAGGACTATGGGACGACCACCAAGAGCAGCAGCAGGTGTGGAATGGAGTCAGCCTGGGGCTACGAGATGAGCTGTGTGCGCCATGGACAGCAGAGTCAGAGAAGGGGAGCTGCAGAAACCCTTTGGAGCCCAGAAGATCGTGAGTGAATCCCAGGTATCCAGCCTTGAGCTATTTGCTGGACTTAGGTTTTGTTTGAGAGTACCTGATTCTTCCCTTTGAAATAAGACAGTACTTGTTTTGGATTTTACAGCAGCCCACAGTTAAGAGACTTTTAATAGACTGTGAACTTTTAAGTGTTTGGACATTTTAAGGACTGTGGGGCTTTTAAGGTTGTACTGTCTTAGGTTGCCATTAATGTTAACATCATACTTTGGGGATAAGAACTGGAAAGGTGGTGGTTTAATAGTGATGTGTTTTGTGTGTCAAGTTGACAAGGGGTCAATTGTGCTGGATAGCTTTAGTGTCAATTTGACACACTTTGGTTGAGGGAGCCTCAATTAGGGAATTGGCTCCATTGGATTGGCCTGCGGCCACATCTGTGGAGTATTGTCTGATTGTTGAGCAATGTGGGAGGGCCCAGCCCACAATGAGTAGCGCCACCCTGGGCAGGTTGTTGTGTACCATATAAGAGGGCAAGCTGGGCATGAGCCAGGGGAGCAAGCCAGTGAACAGCATTCCTCCATGGCCTGTGCTTCAGCTCCTGCCTCCAGGTTCCTGCCCTGAGTTCTTGCCTTGGGCTCCCTGAGTGAGAACTGTGACCTAGGAGATGTAAGCTGAATAAACCCTTTCCTCCCCCAAGTTGGTGTCAGAGTGTTTTGTCATAGCAATGGAAGATGAACTAGGACAGGGATCAAGCCCAGATCCCCTGCAAGAGCAGCCAGTGTTCTTAACCACTGAACCATCTCTCCAGCCCCCATTGAAGATCTTTGACCAGAAATGCAAGCACAGATTAAATATGTGACTAATGGTCCTCCAGATGTGACTATTCCAAAACCCTCTGTAGCCACAAAGGATAAAGCAATGCTGTGATAAGGCGGCTGCACCAGCCTAAACCTACACAGTCATTTAATGCACAGCATTGTGCCTGAATCACTCTCCTTTCATCTAGATGAATGAACCACGCCTTTACCAAGCTCTTGCCATCAGCAAAGTTCGGAGCTGAGCTCTGGTTTCTTTAAAATATTTCTGTTATAGGGCCCTAGTGACAGCACTTCATACCAGATTCTGACCCTCTACCAAGCCTTCCTCAGTTCTTTTCTCTTTTTTCAGTATTGAGTATTGAATCCAGGGCCTCATGTGTTCTGCTACCACTGAACTATTTTCCTCAGATTTTTTAAATTATAAATTTATTTATTTTATTTATTTATTATTGGTCTGTCTGCCTATCAATGTGTACATGTGGAGGTCAAAGGATAATTCACATGAGCCAGTCTGATATATGGGTCCTAGGGATTGACCTCAGGTCATCAGGGCTGGCCACAGTCACCATTACCTGCTAAGCCATCTCACCAGTTCTTTTCCTCAGTTCTTGAGAAGGGCTGAGTGATCACTGTGTGGCCATCTTCACTTTCCAAGCTGTCCAGTGCCTGCCTCTGTTTTTCCAGATGGCGATCAGTGATGCTTACAGAGACAGCTGGCCTATGAGCAGGGTCCTTGTACTAGTTATTTCCTGTTGCTGTGACAAAATGCCTGGCCAAGAACTTAGGAGAGGAGGGATTTATTTTGGCTCATGGTTTTAGAGGGTTTCGTTTGTGGTTGTTTGGTTCCCTGTGGTTAGGCAGGACATCATGGAGGCAGAAACAGAGGGCACTTTGTGACCAATAAGGAGAGAGAAAGAGAGAGAGAGAGAGACAGAGACAGAGACAGAGAGACAGAAAGACAGAGACAGACAGAAAAAGACAGAGACAGAGAGACAGAAAGACAGAGAAAGACAGAGAGACAGAGAGACAGAGAGACAGAGACAGTGAACTGGCAGCTCAATGTAAACCTTCTAGAATGGGCTCCCAACAACTTCCTTCCTTCAGCCAGGTCCACTTCCTAAAGTTTCTACAGCCTCCTAAACTAGCACTACCGATGCCATGTGGGTATTTCGAGAGGAGGCTCAGCTCTTGGGGACCTTAACTTGGGGAATTTGCTGAATGACCAATGATCATCTCCAAAAGCCCCTCAGGCCAGTGGTTCTGAGATCTCTGTCCCACATTCAAGAAGAAGGAAAGGCAGAGAAGAGTGAGCAGAGCAAACGCAGATTATTAAGGAAATGTAAGAAAGCGCTCCTGAGAGTGGGAAGGGTTCAGGAAGAAGCGGGGCCCTTCCCAGTGCTGTCTTAAGTTGGGTGGAGGCTGAGGTGATCTTTACTGGCATTGGTCACTTTTGAGTACATTGTGAGGGAGTCAGTGAGGAGTCTACATGCCTTATGCATGTTCCTTAGCTCAAACAGAAAGGTATTTGGTGTGTTACCTTTCAGTCAGTTGAGTGGTCATGTGTGGTCCCTGACTAGTTTATGATCCATGGTGGTCCTTGTTCTTATTTCTTGAGGGGAGCTAACTCCTGACTCAATACCAGGTGAGGACCAAATTATGAGAATGTAAGGGGCATTTCTTATTTAAACAGTCCCAATAGCGACAATCTGTCCCTTGGTCTACATCCCAGGGCTTCAGTGAGACTGCCACGCTCCTGCTTCCCACCATGTGCTTTAAGTTGAGAAGAGTCGGGTCAGGAGTCAGAGATTCCCATATAAAGGCCCCCAACACTGCAGCAGTGGCTGTTCCTCATCCACTGATAGAGGAGGGTAGACGTGGGATGAGATGCTGCCCCATCTACTCAGTTTGGAAACGAAGCTGCATCTCTTCCACATGAGAGTATGATTGTCCCAACAGTGACTCAGTGAGGTGATTGCATCACGGGCCAGCAGCAGAAGCCTTCCTGAGAGAAAACCAGGCTCTTCCCTTAGCACCCTGGATATGCACCCATCCAAATTCCTCCTCATCACTGAGGATGAGGGAGGCAGGAGGACAGGAGGGAAACACTGGAAAGAGAAGGAGCGAGTTCTAAAAGGAAGAGTCGTGGCCGCCTCCTGCCAGCCGGCTCTGGCAGGTAGGGTTGCCCACGCAAGCGGCTCCACTTGAATCCAGCTGATGATCTCTTTGCTGTTCTACCACCTTGCAGAAAATTGGCCCAGGATATTTCTCCGTGCCATGCGCCCTTAAATCTGTCTGGTTATAGCACTCATGCCAAATGTCTCCCGTGTGCTCCCTTTGTCTTCTCTTCAGCCATGCTATGGTAGGTGCCCAGTTTGCCTGCAGGCCCTTCCTGCTTGTTTCGGAAGCTGACCGAGCTTCTGTAGCAGAGGCCCACTGATAACAGTGTGCTCTGCAGCTGTGTTCAGAGAGGAGCGGAGGGAAGCAGGAGGGTGGTGTCAGCGTTAGAGATGTTTCTTCGGAATGAAGGCTGCGGGGTGTCTAATCACGAGTGCCTGCATAGCTTTGCCTGGTGCCTGTGGCCAGGGAAATTAGGGAGTGAGGGGAAGTATAGCTCTGCCAGCCAGGAGAGATAGGCAGTGAGGGCTGCGGGAAAGAGATGCTGAAATCTGACAAAGTGGCAGAGAGGAGAGGTGGTTTATAAGCATGCTTGTGTTTCAGCTGGTCTAGGTTGGTTAGAAGGCCAGAAGGATCTGAGATGTTAGAGGTCTCATCTTAAAGACTGGCAGTCCTGAGTCACTTTTTCCTTCTTTATGTGGACAAGAACCTAGGCCTCACTGGCCTCGGGAATAAAGGATAAGGAAGCAGCTGTGCCGGGCTTTCTTCCAGCTCTGCGGTGATCCTGATCAGTTTCTTCCAGGGATGAACTTAGATCTAACACTCCCCTCTCAGCAACTTGTTCCCTTTCAGATGAGATGACCAAATACAGTTCTTGCACATGGGCTAGAAACAAGCCTTGAAATACTGCAGAGACCAGGCTACACCTCTCCTCTTTCTGGCACAGTCATAGGCACTGCAGGCATGGCTAAGTACTATGGCCTAACTTGGGACTACACGCTCTGGGGAGCACACGGACCCCAGCAGGGAAGGCACTAGCCACTTGGCTCCACCAGCTGATTTTTGAGGGACAGCTTAAAGCTAAACAGACTCCAGAAGTTCCCAGGTTTCTGTAGACTGAGAATTAGGACAAATATCCATCGTGGAAGTGACATCGAAAGACTCTAGGAAACTCAGGTCCTTGGAGTCAAGTGACTTGTTTAGGATCATTTGTTTATTTGTTCAAGAAACACCTGCTGAGTGCCAGGCCCTGGAAGGAATGTGAGATATGATATGAATAAAGTGTTGGCAGAGTCACCGGTTCTAGCAGGTTCCAGGGGCAACCATGGGAGCTTTTCAAACACAGATGCCTCCAAACCAAGCCCAGAAAGATCCAAGTTCCTGCTGAGGGAGGTGTGAGGAGGGTGCCAGGCCTCAGGCTTATGCCAAGCCGAGACTGGTGTATGCCTTCCATATGCCTAAGGAGTGTGGCCTCTCCTAATTTTTCCACATCTGTCAGCTCCTTGCTGCTTTGACCTGAGGACTGGTGAGGCCCCTTCGGCCCCCCGTCAAGACTCTTCCTGAAGACCTCGCTCAAGGATTTTGATACATGCAAAAGATTACAATTCTTCCTTGCCACCATCAGTAACAATCATGGCAAATATTTTTCTAGCATAAGACACAAGGTACAATTTTGTATCCTATTTCTCCTTGGTGTATTAGCTTATGAATATATATTGCAACATATTATATTTATGATCTATTGCCACCTGTTCCCAATGTCAGTAATGAACATTATTGTTTTTATTACAGCACCATTCTATTTCTGGGTCCCTATTTTCATTTCTGCCAACCATGCTGTGGAACAAATATCCACAAAGTACCAGGGGCAGATGACAGCTGCAGGTGCCTGCTTCTAGCTTAAGAGCCTGAAGGTTTGCTGAGCTTGGATCCAGGCTGGGGCCTTATACCAGGTTTGTCCCTCAAGACACTCCTCAGACCAGAAGGCAGTGAGGGTGTATTTTGCTCATGGCCATGTTAGAAATCAACATGGGCATGTAGAAGCACACAGTGCGCTCTATGGTGGAAGCTCTGATTGTTCACTGTCACTTCTGCCCACATTCCATGGGCCGAAGCAAGTCTCCCAGCCCAGCACAACATCATTCTGCGGAGATAAGGTGCAGGACCACATACAGGCTACTTGTGGGAACAGCTACAAAATTGTGGCAGAGGGAGGGATGGTGGATGGGAAGACAGTGTAATCTGCTGGTGTGTTGTCACATAGAAAGAGTGTCTGGGGTCCTGACAGGGTCTTAGACATACTTCCTATGAATCCTCTTGCATTTATAGTGAAGCTAAATGCAAGAGGATTCATAGGAAGCTTCACTATCAACCACTGCTTTCAGAAATGCATGGTTCTGCTAATTCCTGAGCCATTTGGGGGTTATACAACATAAGTCTTGTTGATCTTGGCTTTCCCACTTAGACCTAAAGAGACATTTTCAGGTTTGTTGAATCAGTTGCCACTTGCCCATTTGCAATCCAGTTCCAACATTTCATCACTGTTATGTCTTTTCTTTGTCCCTGTGGGTTTATGCCTGTAATAAAATCCTTTTACCAAAAATAAAATAAAATAAAATAAAATAAAATAAAATAATCCTTTTACTGTCGTTTTGTGCAATATGGAGGAAGAGCAAGGCTAGATGCCTGTTTCCAATCCAGCATCATTCCCACCTGGCTCTTTCTTGACACTGTAATGATCAGCCACCTCTCCCACATCAGCTACTCTGGCTTTAATTGTGGCTGCTCAGAGCCCATGTTGCCCAGAGACAACCAAGAAGAGGAACTTTGATGAAGTGCCTAAATGGCGTGGTGACTCACCTCTCAGTCTGGATTGTAGGAACACAGCGTCAGCTGAAGTAACCCTTTCTGACTCAGTGTGGTGTCCATAAATGCAAACTTGAAGAAGAAACCATCTATAGTTCAGAGTTCTGAACACATAATATCATTATTTTTTAAAATCTGAACCTGAGGCATGAGAACTAAGTACACACACACACACACACACACACACACACATACACACAAACATACACACACACACATATTAACCTGCCAGGTTATTTTACATGGAAGTAAAATGAAAAGAATCCAAAATATGTCTATTTGGTCTCATGACTGCCTGCTTTCTTTCCTTATCAGGCCATTAGAAATAACAGTGATAGGAAAGATCCTTTATAAGTCATAGTTTGCGCAGCTATTCAGTATTTGCATTATGGTTTAACCATTGGAGTTTCACAATACAAAGATGAGACAACACTATGGTGGCATAACATGATGTCCTCAAGTCATGTGACCCACAGTCTCTTTGATGGACTAGGTTTACACAGGAAGCCTGGCAGGAGTTATGGCAGGTGGAAACCATCTCAGAACAAAATGGAAACACTTTGGAGTGCCATTGAAACAGGTCCTACAAACATATTTCTAAGAAGTGGCGGAAAAGGGACAGACTTGAAATGACTGCTGAACCTACGATCAGAAAATTGGGGTTTATATTCCCATTTGGCCCTAGATTGCATACAATTTCTGATGAGTTACTCTCAAAGGAGGAACAAGTCTTGCTTGTTGAGTTGTTGGGGAAATTAAAGGGACAAAGGAGAGCTGTTTGTTAACTAAATGCTGTTTTCAAAAACAAGCATTGTTTTAGTCTTGGGGTTGGAGAGATGGCTCAGCAGTTAAGAGCACTGCCCGCTCTTGCAAAGGATCCAGGTTTGGTTCCCAGCACCCACATGGCAGTTCCAAGGGGTCTGACGCCCCCTTCTGGCCTCTCTGGGCATTGCATGACACAGATGCACTTACATACATGTAAGCAAAATACTCATACACATAAAATAAATAAATACATTTTAAAAGCGAGTCTTATTTGGAGACACTTAGGAGGCTTATATAAAGCACATTGGTGTGAGCAGTGTACTCCTATGAGCCTTCTATTACTCAGGGACATTATTCATTACAAAATGAATGAACACTGCAAGCTGTTTACAGTAAGATACACTTAAAAACAACTGGTAGAGCCGGGCATGGAGGCATACACCTTTAATCCCAGCACTTAGGAGGCAGAGGCAGGCAGATCTCTGTGAGTTCAAGGCCAACCTGGTTTATATAGTTCTAGACCAGCGAGACTAAAGGGAGACCCTGTTTCAAAAAGACGAAAAAAACAAAAACGAAAACAAAAAAACCTGGTAGAGACTTAGTACGTGATAAGCCCAGCTCTAAGGCTATTTGCACATATTAAGTCACCTCCTCAGAGCAACTTGGGAAGTGGGTGCTATAGCAGTGTTATTGCTTTTGCTTTAAAATGAGGGAAATTGAGGTTCGGGAAGTGGTGTGTATTGGTAAAATTCATGTCATTGACTAGTGAAGCCAGGACTCAACCACCAAGGAGCCTGGCTCTAGGGTAAAACTGCTGCGCTCTGGGGCTGTGGCGTGACCTCCATGCACACTGCTGCGCTCTGGGACTGTGGTGACCTGCATGCACACTGCTGCGCTCTGGGGCTATGGCGTGACCTCCATGCACACTGCTGCGCTCTGGGGATGTGGCGTGACCTTCATGCACACTGCTGCACTCTGGGGCTATGGCGTGACCTCCATGCACACTGCTGCGCTCTGGGGATGTGGCGTGACCTCCATGCACATTGCTGCGCTCTGGGGATGTGGTGACCTCCAAGCATACTGCTGCACTCTGGGGCTGTGGCGTGACCTCCATGCACACTGCTGCGCTCTGGGGCTGTGGTGACCTCCAAGCACACTGCTGCGCTCTGGGGCTGTGGCGTGACCTCCAAGCACACTGCTGCGCTCTGGGGCTGCGGCGTGACTTCCAAGCACACTGCTGCACTCTGGGGCTGTGGTGTGACCTCCATGCACACTGCTGCGCTCTGGGGCTGTGGCGTGACCTCCAAGCACACTGCTGTGCTCTTGGGCTGTGGTGACCTCCAAGCACACTGCTGTGCTCTGGGGCTATGGTGACCTCCATGCACACTGCTGCGCTCTGGGGCTATGGCGTGACCTCCATGCACACTGCTGTGCTCTGGGGATGTGGTGACCTCCAAGCACACTGCTGCGCTCCGGGGCTGTGGTGACCTCCAAGTACACTGCTGCGCTCTGGGGATGTGGCGTGACCTCCATGCACACTGCTGCGCTCTGGGGCTGTGGCGTGATCTCCATGCACACTGCCACGTTCTCCTGTTTCTTTCTGAGCTTCTCACGTCACTTGCATGCTGAGGTTCTCTCCCAGAGCCCTCTCTCTGCACACATGACCCATTTCCGTGACTTTCATGACCACCCGTATCAGTTACTTTTCTTTTTGCTGTGACCATACACCTAACAAGAAGCAACTTAGAGGAGGCGGTGTTTATGTGGGCTTAGAGAGGACACGGTTCATCATACAAGGAAGGTAAGGCAGCACGAATGTGAGGCAGCTGATCAGATCGCATCCATGGTCAGGACCTAGGGTACAGTCCGGACAGGGAGTAGAGCCCAGTTATAAAATCACTAGGTCTGCACCTAGTGGACTACTTCTCTTCACAGGGCTCTAAGCCTTGAACGGTCTAGAACCTTCCAAAACAGCACTACCAACTGAAGACCACATGTTCAAACACATGCAACTATGGAGAACATTCCACATTCAAACCAGAATACCATTTATCTGCTAATAAATTCCATGTTTGGGTCCAACCACGGCCTCTCTTTTGACTCCCAGAGAGTTTGATTCAACCACTTATTGTCTTCTAGTACCTTAAAATCACTTCCAACTCCTTGTGCATAAAATACTCGTGATTTTTCTTCTCACCACTGTGCCTGCCCATTCTAGGATCACCCTTCATTGACTTGGGCAGGTCTGAGGTATGAGATCAGCCTTCACTGTCCCTATTCACCTCCAGTATCCATCTGGCCCATCGTTATGTATTCCACCTTACCTAAATTACTCAGCATTGTCTATATGTATATCTTGAGCTGATATCCTAGTCCAGACCAGTGTTACCACTCAGCTGGATAGCTGTCAACTGAAAGTCAACTTCCTCGAGTCTTGAAATTCCCTGGTCCTTGTCTTACATTTCGATAAACAGGACCTTTCTACTATGTGAAAATAAATTATGTACCTTCTTGCTTAGAAGCATTCGAGGAGTCCTAGTGACCTCAGATAAAGACCAACTTCCATAACTTGGCTCCCAAGACTACTGGAACATCCATCCTGCCTTCTCTTTCATCCTTTCTACAACCAGCATGAAATTCTTTCAGCATCTCTATGTACCTCTGTTTCATATAGAAACCTTTGTACAAGAAGCCATCGCTTTTGGAGAAAGCTTGTAAGGCTTGTACCAAGAATGGTCTTAATCTCTTATCCACTAGCTTTTTATGTCCAAACTCTACCTGTCCTTCAGGTACTAATTTAAAGAGGTTATTTTTCCTAGGAAGCCTTCCTTGGCTTTTATAAACTTCAAGTGCCTTTGATTACCCTAAATAACACTTACCATAATTTCTTGCAATTACTAGTTTAATTGTCCATGTCTCCGACTACACTGTGAATCCCTTAAGGCTAGGCTCCATGTGGGTCTAGCTCATTAATGTATTCCTTGAAGCTAACACAATGTTTGGTACATAAGAGAAACCTTAATTATTCATTTAATATTACATGAATGTTACATAAAAACATCAGAAGCTATAAATCCCTCAAACAAGACCCCCCAAAATTCAATACTCTTTTGTCCCCAATAGCTTGGATCATGAAGCAAGAAGACAAACTGCAGATAAATCTTTGCTTTATTCAAAACACTGGAGAAACAAAAGAAAGTAAAAGGCAGACTTTCCTTCTTTTCTTTCTCTGAAATTCTGATGTGCTGTGCACTTGGATCTCTTGTGCCCCCCCCCCCAGGAAACAATTACCGATGGACACAATGGGCAGAAGGGAGACGTTCTGGGGCTCAAAATGCTCTGTGTCCTGGGAAAAGAGGAGCACTCGGGGCCCTGTGTCCAGCCCAGGCCTCTCCCTTGGCTGTCTTGGGGTTGGTCCAACTGCTCACTGTCTTCCTGTGAGTTCTTAGAATCACCTCCTGCTCCTCAGGTGTAAATTTTTTCATGGTCTTTCTTCTTCTCCAATACTCCTGCTTCTTCTAGGAGACAGGCAGTGCCTGCCACTCCATTTAGCTTTAGTTGATAATGCCTCAAATACTGAAATCTTTGCTTGATAGAAGATTCTCTGGACACTTACAAAGCTTCAAAAACAGGGAATGAGGACAGTGTCAGGACTCACCTTCACCATATTAAAACTTGATCGCCAAGTGCATAATTATCAAAAGCAAGCATCGCCTGTTTTCAGTAGCAGAAGACCTATGTCCTCTGCAGACACTGCAGAGAAGTCTCTTCATAAGATGAGTCCCATGATCACCAGCAACTCCAGCCATTCCACAGAGATGACACTCTCCATGGGACCTCCTGTTCTCTTAGCCCCTTCCAATTTGCCTATAATCATGTGGCATGGCGTATAATTAGGAAACTGGCCGGGCGTGGTGGCACATCTTTAATCCTAACACTTGGGAGGCAGAGGCAGGCCATCTTGTGAGTTCAAGGCCAGCCTGGTCTACAGAGTTCCAGGACAGTGGGGCTACAGGGAGACCCTGTCTCAAAAAGATATATATATATTTATATATATAATATAATATATATAATACTATATTATAAAAAATGGCTAGGATCAAGAAACAAATATACCAAGTGCTGGAGAGGTTATGGGAAAGGGGAACACCTCCCACTGTGCTGGTGAATGTAAGCTTGTACAACCACTATGGAAAGCAGTGTGGAGAATCCTTGGAAGACTCAAAATGAGCTTGCCACCTGACCCAGCCATACCACTTTCTGGGTATATACCCACAAGACTCATCCTACGGCAAAGATACATGCACAGCCATTTATTGCATCTGTTCACAATAGCAAAAAGCAGGAACCAACCCAAGGTGCCCTCAACTGATGAGTGGATAGAGAAAAGTGTGTACATCTAACAATGGAGTTCTATGCAGCAGTAAAGAAAATGGACATCGTGGAACTTTGCAAGTAATGGATGGAACTAGAAAAATTAATGTTAAATGAAGTAACACAGTCCAGAAAACAAACACAATGGTATCCCTCATCTGCGGATGCTAGTGCCAATTACCTAGTAGTAAGTATTTCTTGTGCAGGGCCACTTGAGCTTTGTCCAAGTAGTTGGGAGTGATGCATATTGGAAGAACAACAACAAACAACACAACAACAAACAACAGAAAAGACTGCATCAAAGAATTGACTGAAACGGTGAACTTCTGCTCAAAACAGTCAACTCTACATCGAAATTTTGAGAAAGACTAGAGAAAAAGATGAAAAAATGTTTTGGCAGAATGCATGAGCCCTAGGGGGTGAAGTCAGGGTAGGGAGGGGGACACAGTGTCTATATTTGATTTTGTAACATAATTTGTGACACAAAAAAAAATAATATAAAACATAAATAAAAAAAAGAAGAAAAAGAAACACATTTGTAGGCTTTTTCATTTACTACGCCCACTCCATTTCAGGGCCTACCTCTCCTCCTTCCTCCTTCCTCCCCCCTGCCCCCGCCCCTCCCTCCTCCTCCCTCCTCCCTCCTCTCTCCTCCCTCCTCCCTTCTGCCTCTTCCCTCTTCCTTCCTCACCTCCATTCCCTCATCCTTAGTCATAAAGATTAGGGCTGATGTCTATCTTGCCCCTCATTTATCTCCAGAGCTTAGTATGAGGTCTGGCAGATGGCAGGGTCTCAATAAATGTTCGGTTTAAAGGTATCTATCTGGCTTAATGAACGCCACAGTGAGGAAAGGCACAGAGGAGACACCCTGACTCTTGTATCCTTATTGGGGTTCCGCAGAGAGTCCAGCTCAGGCCACAGCAGGTGAAAAGCTCATAGAAGACAAACGGGAGAGTGACAGCCCTTGTGCTGTATGAAAGGAGAGGGTGAGCACAACCCTTGACAAGACTGGAAGAGGCCCTCAGGCCAACAGCTTGCATACAGTGAAGATATTGTTTGCCTCTTTGTAGCACATAACCGGTATTTTATAAGGTGGAGAGTGCAGTACCCAATGTCCACTTCTGCCCCCACCGCCAGCACACATGTGTTTCCCCCACACAGAACAGTGAGACACCTCTTCACAGGCTTCCCACAGAGCATGAACACTGCTCTCGTGGCCTGTTGTCCCACTCAGTTTTGTGTTATCTATTGTCTATTTTGTGTCCTGCCACATATCAACCCCATGTAAGAAAAGAGTCTGTTCAGCATGAGCTTGGGCATAATCTTAAGAATGGATTCCTCGTGGAGGTACAGAGAGAAGCAGGCGACCGGTGGGCTGCTCAAGCACCTGGAGTTCCAGCAATGGTGAGCTGCCATTGTGAGTCTGGTTATAAAAGTGGGGGTATGAGAGAACTGGAGGTGTGCTAAGTGCCATCACAGAGGCCCCACTTGGGGTGATGTGGCACAGAGGCTGGGCTTTTGGAGAGGAGGAGGCCAGCATATACCTTTATCATCCATGAGTTTCTTGAAATGAAGAACTGTGTGCAACCGACTTTTTCCTGCTCACACCTAGTCAGTGCTGGCACTGACGGTTCCTTGACTTCAACTCCCTGTCTCTGCTTCGTGCTTCACTGCTCTCTACTGTTCTTCACACGCCTTGCATTTAAATTCTAACTGAGAAAACATGATGGTGTCACCCTCCAATACTAGAGAAGGAACTTTTACAGGCTGGTGTGTGAATACCTTCAGACACCAGAGTTTATTAGTGAGCTAGAAAACTAGTCTGTGTTTGTTTTGCTTTTTTTGTTGCTGTGTTAAAACACTGGCCAAAACCAACTTGAGAATAAAAGGGTTTGTTTTAGCTTATATGTTGTAGTATATCATTGAGTGAAATCAAGGGAAGAATTCAAGGAAAGAGCTTGAAGCAGAAATTGTGGGAAAATGGTGCTTACTGGCTTAGGTTCAAGTTCAGCTACCTTTCCTACATAGCCTGGGCCCACCTTCCTAGAGATGGTATTGGCTGCAGTGGGCTGGGCTCCCTTACATCAATTACTAATCAAGAAAGTTCCCCACTGACATGCCCACAGACCAGTCTGATGGAGGAAACTCCTCAGTCGAGGTTCCCTCTTCTCAGGTGTGTCAAGTTGACAACCAACGTTAGCCATGCCACTAAGGAAGAGTCTCAGACTGGGCTGTGTGTAGCAGGAAACTCAGAGGAAACAGGCCGACCAGAAGCTACTTTGCACAGTGTGTCCAGTGCATTGCCGCCCTAAATTTTATCCAGTGGAGGCTTCCTTGGGTGTAAAGGATGACAATGCCAATATTAGGTTCATGGAAAGAACTAGCTAATATCTGCTGTGAGGGTAATCCAGGACAAGTTGCCCTGTCAATTAGATTCATCAACAGTGCCAGGCATCAACAGGCCATAAAATGTGATTTTTTCAGGTTTTTGGCTCCACCCCCTGCTCCAGGGTTTGTGGATATCTGTTGTGCCCCTGAAGTTATACTGAGACTGTGGTTCATGAGCTGTTGCGGTTCTGTTGCTACCCAGAATAACCACGGCCCATTTATACTCACAAAAAATAAATGTATCTGTCAGTGACTCCTGATAAAAAGAACAGACCATGGAGCTTTTTAGTGCTAATCAGCCCTGCAAACCTCCCACAGATAGGAAATGACTGTTTTCTAGCATTTTGGATGATGTCAAAAGCCAAATTGACAAAAGATGACAGCAACTGGTTGTTGGCAGAATCCTAGGAGGTGGCGGGGAAGCTGTCCTCAGAGGGTTCTCTTCTCCCTGGGCATGGAGTCTTTTCTCTGTCACCTCCTTCAAAAGCCAGTGAAAGTGTAACAGCCCCAGAGTTCCATTTCCCATCATCAGAGCCTGCACACACTCCTCCTTAGCCCAGACCACTCCTCCACTTCTGACTCCTGAAACTCTCACCTGTTCCAGCTCAAATGTCTCCTCTCATGAGTCAGCACTGAGGCTCTGCCGTCAAGCTACCACTCATCAGTAAGACTTTAACGTCTTCATCTGTGAGTACAGAGCAGGGTTGGGTGAAGCTGAGTATTACCATGATTAAGCACTGGAGCATTGCAGCCTGAGTCCCTGGTTTCAAATGCCAGCTGTATGACCTTCTGAGAGTTAATAAAACTCTCAATGACTCAGCTTCTCCATTTGATAAAATAGATGATAAGATGTATATAAATTGGGGTTGGAGAGCTGAGTCAGCAGTTAAGAGCCCTGATTGGTCTTTCAGGGTACCCAGGTTTGCTTCCCAGCATCCACAGAGTGACTGACAACTGTCCACTGTAACTCCAGTTCCAGGACGGCTGTACAATCTGTCCATTGTAATTTGATACCCTCTTCTGGCCTCTTTGAGCATTGGATGACACAGGTACACTTACACGCGTGCAGGCGAAACACTCATACACATATTTTTAAGTCTAAAAAAGATATAGAGAGAGATAGACAGACAGATAGGTATATAGATAGGTAGATAGATATAGATTTATCTGATGTGGGGATTAAATGGGTTGAAGAAAAGAGCCCCTAAAGTAATGCCTTTAATGAGTATTATATTTTATTATTATCTATCTCTTTGAATCATAAGGATTCAATTAGGTAAAATGTGTAGTGTTTGGAAAGTTGGCCCTCTCAGCTGAAGATTGTGGAACTTATGTGGCATTGTTTTTATGTGAGCAATGCTGGGAAGCAGACCCAGGCCCTTCCACACAGGGGGGTAAGAGATCTCCCACCAGACTGACCCTTAGCCATGTTAGGTTCCATTTTACTGTTTTGTCTAATAGGCTAAGGAGTGGTTGCACCCCCACCCCCACCCCCCGGATTCCCAGAGTACACAAATCATACCTCTGTTAACATTTTTTTTTTTTTTTACCTGTGTCACATTGGTTAGATTCTGTTTTCCACTTTAAGATGTACAGGCAAGAATTCATTGTCTGAGACTGATTAAGATGAAGTTTTGCCATAGTGCAGCAAGGTCTGGAGGCTCCAGATGATCTACAAGCTTATCAGTGAACTTGCAGTGAGAGGCTGGGTGAAGCAGATGGGTGAAGACTTCTGCTTTGGGGACATTTGCTTCTTCTCATCTGCTCATATGGTGTTCCAAGTGCAGAATGGGATGTGAACCAGTACTGGGGGGGGGCAGTGGGAGACTATGCTTTGTAGAATCCTCTTGTGTTATCTGGAATGAATGAGACTTGGGACTTCTCCCTTCACACCACTTTCTGTAAAATATTTTCTTGGTTTAAAATGTCAATTTCATACCCTAGATTCAAAATGGAGAACTGTTGCTTTGAAAGAAACTGTATCCAAAAGATGTCATTCGCATGAAACCTAACTAGATTCCTTCACCAGGAAAGAATTATGACTTCAGGTATTTGGGGGATAAAAAAAGAAAATAAATATCAATTTACAACTGATGGTTTTGTTTCCTTACACGTGACATATCCTTCTCTATCTTAAAGCCATTTGGCCTGTGCTTGTGAGATGTTAATGATTGTGCAGAATAGACATTAAAAGATGATTTATTTCAGGAATTGCCACAGGCAGGCTGAGATTTTCAGTCACTATTCTGTGTCACCTTTTATCCTGTTCCCTCATAAATATCTTCACAGGTGCTTACCCATGACAGGTGCATTATAAAGTCCCCAGTCTGCGCCCTTGTCTGTTATAGTAGTTGGATGGGTATGCTATTATTTCTAGAATCTGGCTCATAATTTTATATTGTGTCAAAATTATGAGCAGCACTTATTTATATAGCTAGTGAATGAATGGCTGGGTGCTCTGTTAGACTTCTGATCAATGAGAAGCATAGACTACATGGAGGGTTAAAATGTATTAGAGGGGCCGGAGAGATGGCTCAGCGGTTAAGAGCACTGATTCCTCTTGCAGAGTGCCCAGGTTCAATTCCCAGCACCCACATGGCAGCTAAGAACAGTCTTTAACTCCAGTTCCAGGGGAATCTGACGCCCTCTTCTGACCTCTGCAGCATTGCACGACACGAGTGCACCAACCTACATGCAGACAGTACATTAATACACATACAAAATAATAAAAAAAAATGTATTAGAGCCTAACTTGCAGGGACAAATATCTTCCATGGAATTTCTCTATTTTATTTGTTATTCTTCATTCATTACCCAAAAATTCTGACTATATTGAGCTTTTTCCTTGGTGGAAAGTTGGAATTTATTCTCATCTCAAAAAAAATCACTTGTAAACATTTTTTTATTTTGCCTAACATATTTTTATACCTTTAGTGGGAGGTTCTATCAACTCCAGACCCTGTCAGGAGGCCTCTGGCTTCACCTACTGATCGTTTTAGTGATGGTAGGTCGGATGCTCTGTGTAAGGTGATGTTTAGCATTATAGGCTATTCAGTTTTGTCCAGTGTTTATATTTATTGCTGACTATTTGGTTTCTGCACAGTTTATTCAATGTGCTGTGATGCTGTGAAATGTCTTTTGTTCAGATCTAGGGCTTGTCTCTGACCTGGTTTGGACTGACGGTTGGCAATCCTCTTCCCTGTAGTCTCCTTGCTCTGTGGGTGTGCTGAGACTTCTGTACCTGCTGTCATGTGCATGGTTGAACGGCTGCCACAGCTCTGCCCAGATCCAGATAGCCACTATTGTTTGGTATATTCTCATTTTAACTGTGTTGCCATTTGAAAAGGATATGTTGAGGTCATCTAACATGGGCTAGCCTTTGTTTCCACAATGGATGATGGATTACTGATGGTTGTGTACCTCTACAAGAATGTTACTACCTATCCTTGGTTCCTTTCAGAACTGATCTTGTCTAATGGTCAGAAAGTTCTTAACATCTAACAGGATCTTTCCTTTTGCTATCTAACACGACACTTTTGCTTGCATCTTTGCCTTATGAACTACTTTTTTTTTTTTTTTTTGGTCTTTCTGAGACAGGGCCTCCCTGTAGCTCCGGCTGTCCTGGAACTCGCTATGTAGACCAGGCTGGCCTTGACCTCACAAAGATCCACCTGCCTCTGCCTCCCAAGTGCTGGGATTAAAGGTGTGTGCCACCACGCCCGGCATGAACTACTTTTTAAAAAGTAGCTGTGATTCATTTCAACATGAAACATTGGGAAAATTCTCCTAGCCAGCCTCCTCTTAAGTTGAAAATGGAAAAAAAATTGCTCTGCTCAAAAGGTGAATCTATGTTCAAAGAAGCACAACTTCAACCTTGAAAAGAACATTGAGTGCTAAAAATAGCAATAAATTCACACTAAAACCACTCTCCTAAAAGCTCCTTTTGGATATTGAGTGACATCATCATGGGCAATCTGGTCTTTTATTTCCACAATGTGATAAAGGAAGTAAGACTGACCTGAGATCACATTAGTTCTTCAGTCCTTTTTTATCATTTTATTTTTTAGTTTATGTGTATGAGTTATTGCCTGCATGTGTGAAAATGCATCCACATCTATGCCCAAGGAAGTCAGAAGATGGCATCTGATCCCCTGGAACTGGAATTACACACGGTTGTTAGCCACTATGTGAGTGCTGGGAATCCTGGGTCTTCTGCAAGATCAGCCAGTGATCTTAAATGCTGAGCCAATGCTCCAGCTTCAATCCTAAGGCCATTATTTAACATTTCAGTTAAGGATATTCACAGTTCATCACAGAGTTGTCATGAGAATCAAAGGACAGAACCAACCAAGTGGAAAGTACCTTGCAAATGGAGGACATTCTGCTATATTTAATTACTGCCAGAGCTGTCAATGCGCTGTGACTATTGTGTTACATGTTGATAAGTACATTAAGTTTAACGATTATAAAATTTTATTAATTAAATCAGAGTTTGCAGCTGCTTGGATAGGGCTGAACAGAAGTTTGTAGGTTGGTTGGTTTTCTTCTATATTTTTTTTTTAAAGAAGAAAGGATTAGCTAAGCAAATTCTTCTGTCAACCAGAATGAAGATAAGAAAACTTGAGCTACTTAAAGCCTTTAAACTCCAATCTGCAAATAAAGAGAAAGAATTAATTAAAAACAATCATTATCTAAGTCATTGAAAGGGCTAGGGAGACAACCTATTTAGCAATGCTCACGGCTGGTTCCTATGCAATTAGTTTCTGTGTGATTTACGAAGGCGTGCCTCATTAAAGCTGTACTTCAGACATCCCATCAATTAAGATGCGCTCTTCTTTCAAAAATAGAATCTGTTTCTCCAACAATGAAAAAAATAGATTATTGGATAGAAAGAAAATGTTATCCATTGGCCTCCATAAGTGTGGGAAAGACCTTCATTCACTTGGGTTAATGTATACTATTGCTGGGACTCTGATTTCTTGGCTCTTCATTTATTCCTTAAACATTTATCGATGGTGACCAATAACTTGACACCTGATTACTCAAAATTTTTTTCTTCTTCCCTAAATAGGATTCCTATATTAAACCTCACTCACCCATGACTCAGGAATCATTGCAGAAAAGGGGAAAGAAAGATTGTAAGAGACAAGGTTGGAGGAAACAAGGAGGGTTTCAGGCCTCTGGGAACTTGCTCATATGAACTTGCAACGATGGTGACAGCATGCACAAGACCCATGATGACTCAGTCAGACAAAAACCAGCATAGAAGAGGGGAAATGGGCAGCAGGCCCAACCTTAGCCAAAGAACTATTGGTAATTGATTGCTGTGGGGTTAGGGAGAATAGTTCTTTAAGGGAGTGACTCTAGACAACTGGTGGATGAACTTGCACCGAGGGACATCTGGGTACAAATGCTTGACCAGATAGGACTTGACATGTGTGACAGGATGCCTGCAATCCGGTGGAGGGGCCATGGGGGATACAGGTGGAGGAGGAGGTCTAAATTTGATTAAGAGCTATTTTATAAAATGCACAAAAACTCCATAAAATATGCATTTAAAAGAATTTTTCTTCTGACATCCAGTACAGAGGTAAATATGTGTTTCTCTCTCCATGTAGTAATCCCAACTGGATCCAAATCCTGGCAAAGAGCAGATTTAACAGTGTGCTTAATAATGACATCTATTCCATATTATACTCCATCTGTCAAATGAGGCCACATTTAACTGTTTGACTTTCAATAATGAATACAAGTTTGTCTCAGAAAGATGTCGATCATCACCAGGTGATTCCCTAAAGTCGTGTCCCCTGCTCCCAGCTCAGGTTGAAGGTCTGACCTCAGCTTCAGGCTTGAGGAGACACCAGAGGTCATTATCATTATTTAGATATCATATATGCAATTACTTACTGTATATTTTAATTCCAAATTCTTTCATTAGTTTGTGGTTGTGCTGTCATTAACAGACAGAGTTAACAGTACTGAGCTGGATCATGTTCTTTGCCTGCTTAGCCTGACACTATGATTTGGATTTCTCTTCACATTACCATTCAAATATATATGACCTGAATATCTGCTATCTTTGAGAACAAGATGGTTACTAGGCTCTGTGGAACACAATTATTAAAAGTTCTGGGTCTGAGTCAGACTGTTGGGTTCAAATCTTCATAACTTCACCAAAGCATGGTGTCACCATGGAGGCACTGAACCTCTTTAAGTTTTGTCTTCTCCATCTCTTAGAAGGGAATAAGAAAATCTTAAAGCCATACCTCCCAACCTGAAATGGAGAATAGAAGCTGAGGAAGCCTAAGGGAGGGTCTCTTGCCATTTTAGGTGGCTATGGGGAAGAGCCTGGCGTGTTAGTGTCACTGAGGACAGTGTGTGCTGGTTGTCTGAGGTTGTCTGAAAGGCTCAGCTGGAGTAGAATTCATATCAGGTTTGTGGCTCCCCTGAATGCCAGGTCAATGACTGTGTGCTGAGAAGGTGGTATCAGCCTTCAGAAGATCAAGGCCTCTCCTGCTTACCTGATGAGACCCAAGGAGGATTTGGGGGAGTGATAAGAAGTCCAAGCAGATGTCCAGGCCCTGCAGCCTTGCCTCCTTCTAAGCAAGAATTCCCAACATCTTTAAGACCCTTCTGGGCAAATCCTACCCAAGATTGAACAAATATGTGTTCTTTCAGTTTGGACATGGGGCTCATACAAGACTGGTTCACAGAGTAGGAAGACACAGAGGCAGCGCAGGAGGACTTGGGAGGAGGAAGCCTGCCCTGGAGATAGCCCACAGGGCACGGCTACCAGATACCCCAGACCACTTCAAGATGGCGGACTCCATCCCAAAATGCCAGATGCATGCCCTTCTCAGGCACCTAGGCAGTCTCCATCAGACACTTCTAAAGGCTGAGGGATGTCATAATTTCCTTATGTGTGTGTGTGTGGGGGGGCTGGCTCAGGCAACCATTGGTCTTGCCCTTGTGCTCTACACTGGGGTCTTCCCTTCCTGTGGTCCCCAATTGGGGTCCAGTGAGCACCTGTCCTGTCTTAATCTTCTTGTGCTGGCCTCCATGGTGCATCCTGGGTGGTCCAACAGTGCAGTCTGTATTCTGGGGAGGCTGGGACCCCAGTGGCTGCCTGGTCCAAATCTGGCACTGCAGGTTTGGGGGATTCTAGGAGAGACACGAGTCTTCTTTCCATGTTGGAAGGTTGAAGGGCTGTCTCATGTCTTTGGGGGATGGCAGGGGCAGTGGTAGCCACAGGGTAGATGCACTCACCAGTGGGAGGAGAGGACGGGCAAAACAGTGGTGCTTTTCTTTCTTTCTTTTTTTTTTACTTTTTGTCTTTTTGCTGGGATCTCGGGTTTTCTGCCTGAGGTACAATTTCTCAGGCCTTGCTGATTGTTTATTTCTGGTTGAAATTTCCTTTTGGATGTTTGGAGCCAGACAGTTGGCCTTGATGGACCAAGGTTTGTGTTTTCTTGGGGTTGGTTGGGGATCTGCTCCTCAGGGGTCACTCAGGTTTTGGGGGTGGGTGAGGGAGCCCCTGGCTCCTTTTGGCTTTTCATTTGCCAGTCTAATCCCTTGAGGACAGGGTCGGGTCTTGTTGGACCAGGCTTCCCTTTTTGAGGCATGAGCAGACTTTCCTCTTTGTGGACTGGATGCTGGCTGAAGTCCCATTGGTGGATCTCCAGGATCTCCCTGTGCCGGAGGACTGGTGGCTCACATTTTTGGGACATTTCAGGGGATGCCCCCATGTGTGGTCCCCTTGGTTGACCTCTGAGGGCAGAGACCAGAGTTGTCCCTTGGGTCCCTTGGCCAAATTGGTATGGGCATTAAGTGTGGTCGTTGGGCATCCAGAGAGGCTAAGTTACAGCAGCTTGATACTTTTAATTGCTGTATAATATTTAGAAGGGGCGTGGACAAAGTCTCAAGCAACCTTGTATAGGAAATGCTAAGAAGCACTCCTATAAAGTGAGTACTACGGTTAGATGCAATGTCATGAAAAACTAGTTTGTTTGTTTTCATCCATTGTGGTGCTAGGGTTTCATTCAGTAATCATGGACTTTGCCATTGAGCTACATCCCAGCTCAACATTTACTTTTTTGTTTTGTTAATATATTTTTTATTTAAAAAAAAAAAAATTTTAAAAAAGCATAAAATAAATTAATAATGATTAAAATGTTTAATATAAAACTTCAAACATTATTTGTTCATATATTTTAATATGTTTGTTCATTCACATAAAATGTAAAATAAATTGTGGTAATCTAGCAGTATTAGTAGAAGTCTAATATTCTGATACTACAATTAAAAAGGCAGATATTTGAAACAATAAGCTTTGGGATGGATTATTAAACAGACAGCTTATGGGCAATTTTTGTTTTGGTTTTTTTTTTCACATAAATTTATTTTTATTTTTTTAACAAATCTAGACCCGTGTTCCCGCCTATTCCCCCACCCTGCAAGAGCTCATGCATTCTGCCAAACATTTTTCATCTCTTTCTCAGTCTCTTCTCATATTCTCCATGAGGAAGTTGACTGTTTTATGAGCAGAAGTTCACTGTTTCAGTCAGTTTTTGTCTTTTTTGTTGTTGTTGTTGTTTCCCAATATGCATTACGCCCACCTGCTTTGGACAGAAGCTCAGGGGCCCTACACACAGAAATACTTACAACTAGGTAATTGGCACAGCATCCACAGATACCATTCGGTGGGCAATTTTTGGAAAGAGTAGGAAGCCATCAGGATTCATCATGCTTAGTACAGAGGATACATTAGTGTGAGAGTCTGTGGATTTCACAAACATCTTGTTTAAGTCTTCTATAATGTCCTCCGGAATGACTCACAATTTGGGACTGACACGCAGCGCAAGGAACCGTTTCTTCCTGTCCTTGCCCCTTGTTCTCCATCACAGCAGTCTGCTTGCTCCCCTTCATCAAACCTACCACACTAGGTACTTCAGTAGATTCTTTTGTTTATTTGTTTTTGATAATTTGTCTCCTCACAAGAATGTAAGCTCCAGAAGGGCAGGCACCATGCCTGTCTTGAAGTCTCTTGAATCCCTGTGAACAAGCAGGAGACCTGGTCTGTAGTGACACGTCAACCTTGGCCATACATGAAAACCTGCTGGGATCTAGAAAAACAGCAAACAGGACAATACTGCTGACCGGGCCTCATCCTGAGAGATTTCGATTCAACTTCTTTTAGGAGGAAAGTTGAGTTTATTTCATTTTGCTTTCTCTGCTTTGTCCCCAAGCAATTGGAATGTATAGACTATGTTAAGAACTTCCATCTCTTATTTGTTTATTTTTTATTGATGTCTTGTGTATTTCAGACATCATTTTTCATTCATGTCAGTATCTGGTACTCAGTTTTGACACATGTTAGTGGCACACTAGTTTCTAGTTTTCGGAAGGAGTGTGCTGTAAATGATTTTACAGAGTCCAACTGGACTAAATTTTGTCCAATTCACTAAATTGTCAGTCACAGACATTTATAGCTCTAAATGTAATTTGGACTGTGAGTGTTTGGGGATGTTATTTATTTAGCTTATTTTTTTTTACATGCAGAATTTTCTTGCTTTGATCTTTTTTGAAACAGGGTCTCCCTGTAGCCCTGAGTTGCCTAAACTCTCTTATGTAGTGCAAGATGACCTCAATCTCATAGACATGTGCCTGCTTCTGCCTCCCAGAGTGAGGGGATTAAAGGTGTGCACCACTCATGTCCAGCTCATACAGAATTTTCTAATTGAGACAATCGTCTGTATAGCAGAACTTGATGTATAAATAGATCACATAGATGATGTGCTTTTATTTTGATGGAAAATAGCAATATGCAGATACTCACTGACTTACAATAGGCTTACATCTTGATAATTCCATAAGAAGTTGAAACTGCCCTTAAGTCCACACTGCACTTGATATATACTACATGGTTTGGTAACACAGGAAACTGAGTATTTTTTTTTTCCCCTCAGGAAATTGTGGCTGGGAGTTTCAACTCACTGCTCAGCCTTGTTAGATTATCACACAGAACTTCCTGAGAGGAGATCGTGGTTCACTCTTGTCTTCACCACCATAACTGAAAAACAGTGAATCCCACGGTAGTTGTCCGGTACCATGTGTAGTCACTTGGCACTAAGTGTTCCCTTAACATCACCTTACTTGTTCTCTGTGAACATTCCTGAAACTTCTTTCAATCGGGAAACTACAAAATTCTGTGTATGATAAAGATTTGACCACCTTTCCTAAAAATCATAAAATGTCAAGTGATTCCTTCCCAAAAGCTCGCCAGAATTTTCAAACAGATGAGCAAGGCCTTTTAGTGTCCTTTGGGGACAAGGAGAACTTGGCCTTTTCTCCAGTTTCCCTTCTCAAAGCAGCTGGTGAGAGTGGTTCAGTTTTGCTAATCAAACCTTCGCTTTTGCTTTCTTTTTCAGGTGCCGCTGGAGTGCCTGATGCTTCCACTAAATGAATTCCCAGTGTTCTCAGTCCATGCAATATTCGGTTATTCTGCTAGGCCTTTGTGTCTGATACAGCCTGATGTCAGCTTTCCGACTCTCTTGGTGCAGCAGCCACATCCTGGCTTTCTGCACAGGGCGGTATGGTTTGCCTTCTTCTCTGATTCAGGCTTCTAGTTTACAATGGTTTGAGTACTCCTTAGTCCTGTGCATTTGTTGGCTTTTGCTCTGGTTTCAATATAAAGGGCTAAGGGAATTTCCAGTACTGATAGTCAATATTTATATACATGTCTTTGATGAGTTTCTCCAGTCGGTTGCCATTAACAGCACTAGAAAATCAAATAGAAAATAAGAACTAAATTTAATCAATTATGCTTGATCGATAAAAGTTTATTTTTCTCAGAAAGTATTCCCAGGAAATTCTCAGGAAGTACAAAAATACAAGTTGAGGGATGCAATAAAATATAACAACAGCAACATCAACAACAATAATAATAGAGTGTACCTGTCTCTGTTGTGTCCAGCCTGCCTTATTTTCCTATAACGGAAAAGGAGAGGCTGCATCCTCAGTGCTACCATCGTTCGTTCTTTCTTAGCTCTTTTGCTAACTTGCCTATCAAGTCAACTCATCAATGTTCTAGCGATTCTCCCGCATTCTGTCTATAGCATTTGTGAACTTCCCTCCTTTCATTTCAGGTCAGAAACGCATCACTGTTGTCTGATAAAGTTCAAACTCCATTGAGGACCAAAGAGTAATCTTGCTCCTGTTATTGCAATGAGCAGAGTGAGGACAGTTGGTTAACTGTCCACCTGACAAAGAAGCTCTCTGCTGAGGGAGGAGTCAAGCACAAAGCAGATACTTGGGGACTCCTGCTATTTCATTTGTAAGCACATCCTCATTAACAGCCAATAAATTGAAGAAAAAGAATCAGTGCTCTGGTGACCATAGGGGCTAGGCACCATTTACAGTCTCAAAGCTTGCTAATTCACTTATGAAACTTTTGTTCTTTCTTTTTGAGGAAAGGTCTTTATACATACTTTTCTCATCACTAAAATTGTAAAGAAATATCCAGAAAAATGAGAGATTCTTACCTTGTTGGAGGCACTTACATTAAGGTTATGAGAGGTTTTTGCTGCACCAGTATTGGAGACAATTCCTATGACATAAAACAAAGAAAAGCTAACATACATTATGAACTATGCTATAAGAGAGAAACATGGAAATTGGATACTTGTTTTCATTTTGATATTTTCGTTGTCTTATCTCTGTCTTTCCTTGTGGCAGGGCTGGGCACAGCAGATTCTTCCTGCTGCCAGGGCATGAGCCACCAGGGGGCAAAGTATTGTTTTGCAGCCATTTCACAAGGGGAGGCCACCATCAGAGAACCTTAGTATTGTGTACTAGGCAGGAAGAAGAGGGCAATAGTGGTTATATCTGTATATATGTGTGTGTGTTCATGTCTACAGCATTTATCTATACATATATATGAGTATGAAGATGTAGACACAAAGGCAGCCCCCACTGCCCATGAAAGCTTACATTCATCAAAGTTATGGAGAGCCAAAACTACAATGTATACTAAAGGTTCAGCAGAAAAATTTGCTTTAGTCCTGAACACTTTTGTTTCAAACATTAAAATTATTTTATTGGTGATCATAAACAAGAAAAAAAACAGTGTATTTATAATACCAGTTAAGCATTACAAACATTGAAACTTAAAATGTTTTAGTTTATCGTAAAAGATAAAAACTGCAGGGGAATTTGGGAAGTATTTCTATCTCTTCAATTTTGTAACTTACACTATGTAGCTTTAAAAGATATATTTTATTGAGTCAGGAGGAATGGCTCAGTGATTAAGAGTACTGACAGCTCTTCCAGAGGATCCGGGTTCAGTTCCCAGCAGCCACATGATAGCTAACAAACATCCTGAACTCCAGTACCAGGAGAATCTGACCCTTTTTTGTGTACTCCCAGCAGCCACATGATAGCTAACAAACATCCTGAATTCCAGTTCCAGGATTACCTGACCCTCTTTTGTGTGCTCCCAGCAGCCACATGATAGCTAACAAACATCCTGAGCTCCAGTTCCAGGAGAACCTGACCCTCTTTTCTGTGCTCCACTAGCACTGCACTGTAGAAATGTAACTTTGCTTGGCTCAAGGCAGGACCTGTAAGACCTGTCCCACGAAACCTCCAAGAGTTATCTGATATCTCTGTGGGCATTCAGTTGTCTCTGTGAGTTAACTACAGTTCCGGAAGGTCTGGGATATTGCAGTGTTTTCTTGTCTCACCTATCTCTGCAAAATTCCAGTACTGGATGGCCCCTTCCCTTGAGGTATTGAGCAAAATGTCACAATTTAGTTTACCGGTTGCATGAACAGGAGCTCTGCAGACCCCTGGTAAGAGGCAAGGTGGCTCACGCCCTCCCTTTCACCTGGCCCCCACTTCCTTGCCAAGAGCACAGTAACTTTTGGTATATAAACACAGTGCTGGCATAAATAAATGAGAGAGTTTTGTCTCCTGGACTTTCTCTGAGTCCTTGTCTGTCTTTCTTTGCCTTTCTATTTGTTAGGTAACTTTCTCTTGGTCCCCTCCCGCCTCCTTGCCAGAGCTAAACCTAGAGTCAGTCTGCCTGCAGGCAGGAGACAGCCTTGAAGGCTGCACTCCTGTAGAACTCCCAGCCTGGTTCAAGCAGGGAAGAATATGCTGTGATTTGCTGCCACGCATGATTAAAAGAACACCAGATGATAGTAAACTCCAACATGCATGCGTGAACTCACATGCATGCAGGCAACACACTCATAGACATAAAATAATAATGATAGATAAATATTTTATTAAAAAATGACAATTTCATTTATTGTATTTTGCTCATATTTGACCCTTTCCCTAATTCCACTCCCTTACTACTGCCTGCATGATTTCATGTCCTTAATTATGTTTGAGTCTTATTTTAATTAATTAATTGAGACAGAATCTCCCTGAGGCTCAACTAGCCTAGATCCCACTAGGTAGGCCAGGTGGGCCTCTATCTCATAGAGAACCACTTCTGTCTTCCTCCAGGGTGCTAGGATTAAAGGTGTGCACGATCATTCTTGGCTTGAAGCTTTTTTTTCTATGTCTTGGGGAATTTTTATTCTTTCTTCATTCAGAATAGTTCTCAAGCTTACCTTGTCTACTCTCAGTCTTCTGAAATACTTCTAAGTGTTGATTTCATGGGGAAGGGTTTACTGGTATCACTCTCTCTAGAACAACACAGTATCCTCATCCAACTACCTTCTCTTTTATGCTGCTAGGTGTGTAGGTGTGCCTTCATTCAGCTCTTCTGGCTGCAGGAAAAAGTGCCTTACACAATGGCATTATTAGCATCTGCACTCTGATCACATAAAGTTCACATTTCCGCTCTCTCTTTTTCTTTGTTGACTTTTTTGAACCTATTTTAACTTGTGACTATTATTGAAAGCATCTCATAGGTTTGGTTTTTGGTTAGTGATGAGGAATAAGAGTTTGATGTGTTGCTGACTGCATGATTTGAGAAATAGACAGTGACCAGACACCATAATGTGATAGGGGTTGTCATTGATTGTGATATTCATTCATATTTTCCAAAATGATTATGGAATGAAAACTTAGAAAAAAATTCCGCTTCATCCTGTATTTTATACAATTATTGTCATTTAATAGGGAATGGTTACTGAACTATAATTTGTGTTTTAGAAAATTAATGTCATTGAGTTAAACAGTGGTATTATAAATGAACTTCATGAGCAGGAAATCCAGGCTGAGAGTACATGCAGGCACGTGAAGAGGAAGAGTAATAAACAACTAGATGGAAGGAGATGCAAAGAATAAAGCAATTGAACAAATATAATACTAGACCACTTCAAAATGCACACATATTCTTTATACTTGTGTTTTTGCTTTAAATCAGAAATTTTATCCGAATGAGACATTTTATAAATTAATATTTTGTGGAATTATATTTATCAGATTCAATTATTATAACATTCAACTATGTAAAGTATGAAACAAAATGAAATATATAATTAAAGGAAATATGCAAATTCTAGTTTGAAAGAAATCTGGGGTCATTAAATCAAAATATGCTTATGGAAGAAATCATCATTGAAGTACCCTTTAAGTACTTTACTATAGGTTCAAATTATATAGATAAAATTATATAAATATAATTATAAAAAAGTATCCATACATGCATTCAACATTTATTAGTGTATATTTTATTACTATGATTATACACATTTATTACCAAATGTCTTGAAGTGTGCTATTTTACTACAAGTCTTTCCTAAAAATTCTGGATTGAGTAAAGCTAAATTTGATGAATAGATTATACTTGAAGAACAGTGTCACTGATAAATTCTTACAAATGGAATGTAGAAATAAAGAAACCAGAAGTGGGGGCTAGAGAATAAGATCAGTGGATAGGAGTACCTGCTGCTCTTGAAGAAGACCTGGGTTTGGTTACCAATACCCAGATAACAGCTAATAACCATCCAGGTCATCTGACATGCTCTTCTGGCCTCTATGGGCATTGTATGCTTGTGATACATTTGCATGTATGCAGAAAGGCACTCATACACTAAATAATAAATACTAAATAACTAAATACAATTTTAAAAGAAACCAGAAGATTAATAACAAATATTACGTTTATCTAGGCTAATAATGGATACAAACTGCACTACTTTATCATGCTAGGAGTCAGAACACTTCTCGTTTAGACTGGGTCCATAGTGATAGTTCAAGGGGTCTATGAAAGAAGGAGACTTAGTCTTTAGATCTGAAGTCTGGCTTATAGATGTCTTTAATTTTTGAAAAATCAACTGCATTAATGACAAAAGCAAAAATGTGTATGATAAACATTTTCATGAAAAGCAAAATGATGAATATTTTTTTCATTTATTGCATTTTGTGGATTTCATACAATACATCTTAATCATATTTATGATTAAGGTATGAATCATACCTCCTCCAGATTTGAAGTTCCCCATAGGCCATCCATAGGATTTCATGAATTTTGACACATATGTTAAGACTTATCAAATCAAGTTTGTGTCTCCAGATGTGTCCCAGTGTGAGTACATCCACTTGATCCTGCTCAGCCTATCTAGTGTCACTCCCTTAAAGAAGATTAACTTTACGTCACCCAGCAGTGATCAGCTGCCGGTAGTTCCTTTGCTAAGGTTGGGCTTCCTGACTATTTCTTCAGTCCTAGGCTGATTGAGCTTGCATGATTCTTGTGTGTACTGTCAACACTGCTGCAAGTTCACGTGAACAATGAAATTTCATATGCAGGAATCACACCCAAACAGGAACATAATAATGCATATGAACATAAAAATATCCTATCTTAAGCCAATGAAAAGGCTTGAAAACAATGGAGAAGACAATCTCTGTGAATATTCCTAGTACCCTGAATACACACTTTGATTGACATTTCCCATTGAAAAGAATCTGATCTTTACAAAAATGTGGCTGATTCCAGTCTGAAATATGAAACCTTGATTTATGATTGCTATGGCCATTCTCAGTGCACTAAGAAACTCATTCATTGGTTTCTTATTATTGAAGAATGAGCAATTTGGTCTTCAGTAGGAATTCAAAGAACAGAGAAAATGATCTGTGCACAGAAAATGTACTGGAATCATAGTTCCTAATATAACTATCAAAAAAATTTGGAGAAATCAATTTGATGAATGTGGACACAGGGAGGTAAACATGAATTCTGTTTTACTTGTACTAAATTTACACTGGGGTCAACAAATGGTAAAAGTATTCTTAATAAAAAATAGAAGAAAAAAAATAAGTTAAGAATGTAAAAGCATCCTGAGGAACAACAAAAAAAAATGTGCACTAACTTGACTTTTACTAGCAATTTCAGAATTCCAGGGGTGGGGGCAGAGTTTCTTCTAAAGCAACTAGCTTGCCCTGTCCCCATATAATCAGGTAAAGTCTTATCCCTTAGCAACACATCAGTCTTAGCACCTGCTGAAAGAATTGTGAACTGTTTGGGTGTCCATCTTTCTTCTAACATTAATCTAAGTTGATAGACTAGAAAAATATTCTTTTCATTTTTTTCATTTAGTTTAATGGTGCTGGGCATAGAACTTGTGGCTCTGAGCACAACTGTGCTCGTGTATTGGGAATTCCTACACAGGTTTTAGAGCTGACCTAACACTTATTTTCAGACTTTGGATTTTTCATATATGATGGAGGGTATGTGTGCATCTTTTAGAGTAATATGGGATCAAAATGGAAAGATGCTAATCAAGAAATATGACATGGAAATAACATACAATTTGTTTCCAAAGGATACAATGTTAATATAGGTGCGATATAACAGACTGGGGCAGCTTAGCCTTTCTGGGTGCTTAACGACCATACCAATTTGGCTGAGGGACCTGGGGTATAACTTTGTTCCTTGTTCTCAGAGGTCAACCACATCTTGGGGGCATCTGTTGAAATGTCCTGCAGAGGTGGGTCACCAGTCTTCCTCTTCAGGGAGGTCTTGGAGAGCCACTAAAGGACTCTAGCCAGTTTCCAGTCTATAAACAGGAGTCTGCACATGCTTCAGAAAAGGTAAGCCTGGTCTAGCAAGACCTGATTTTGTCCTCAAGGGGTGGAACTGGTGGATGGTGAGCTGAAGGAGCAAGAGGCTCCCTCAAAAAAAAAAAAAAAAAAACCCTGAGAGACCCCTGAGGACCAGATCCTCAACTGTCCTCAAGAAAAAAACCTTGTTAATCTGGGCTAACTATGTGGCCTTAAGCATCCAGAAGGAAAGTACAACCAGAAATAAATAATCAGTAGGACAAGAGAAACTGCAATGCAGACATAAAGCTTGAGATTTTAGTAAAAAGACAAAAAGAAAAAAGAGAGCACTGTTGTTTGGCCTCTTCAATTCTTACGGCAGGTGCACTGCTCTGTGGCTGCCACTGCTTTTGACAGTCCTCAAAGGACATAGATAAAGCTTTTACCTTCCAATGTGAGCTGAGGACTGCTGAATCCCAGCTTTTGAACTAAAACAGCTGATGGGAATTCAGCTCATCAGAAATATGACTGCCATTGTGGAGTACCTGCTGTATCATGGAGGCAGTAGGGGTTCAAGACAGACGTATGCTTACTGGACTTCATTTGGGGAATATGGAGGAAAGACCCAATTGCAGCAAAGTGCAGGATTATGGCTGTTTGGGTTGCCAAGGAGGAGCCTTTAGCACTTCCTTAGGAAAATATGACATCTTTTAGGAAAAAAAGATCCTCCAACAAACAAAATAAATAATAATAATAATATATATATTATATATATATATATATATAAACTGTGTTATATGTTATACTGAAGCAATACAAGTGGGAGAGAACAGACAACAAAAAAGAAAAAAAAAAAAAAAAAAAAAACGATGCAGGACATGTATGGCAGAGTGCAGGGACTCGGGTGGGGGGGGGGCATGGAAAGGGAAGTAACTCTAGAGTAAGACTTATCGGAAAAAGTTTAATAATAATGAAAAATAATAATAAAAACTTGCTGGTCTTCACCTCAAAGAGCGATTTTTTCCAGCTTTGAGATGAGAGTCTGGAAGAACAGAGCGAATGTTTAGTTCTTCTGACTGCGCCTGACTGTGGTAGACTTTCAGATGGGAGTCTGGAAGAACAGAGAGAAGGTTTGGTGCTTCTGACCTCACCTGACTGTGGTAGACTTTCTGACTGCACCTGACTCTGATAGACTGTCAGTCCTGCTGGCCTCAGGGAATGGGAGCTTGTTACAGATTCTCGTTTTATGCAACATGATGTAGGATATTTTCTCGAATAAAAATGTTTCCCAATTTTCGTAATGTATCTAAGAAATTTTAGAGACTTTAAATGTTTCTTTCGTGTTGTTGTTTAATATTCACCAGTTAGATTCCTTCTATCAACAGTGATTATTGTCCCCTCATGACACCATAATGTAGGTTTTTCTGTAGGATCACTGTAGAGACACTATTCTGAACTCTTTTCATATTTCAACATATTAAATTATGGCATAACTTTTAATTTATTTAACTAAAACTTGTCAAACACACATAAATATAAGTGTTCTGTTTTGGCTTTGGGTTATGGTTTTGGTATTTTTGAGATGCAGGCTCCTATAGCACAGACTGACCTTGAACACACAAGGTATTAGAGGATGACCTTGACATTTGCTCCTCCTGCCTCTGCCTCCAAAGAAAGACGTGTTTTAAATTAAATCCCGCTACCTGTCAATCCAAAGCACATCTTCAGCTCTATATTAAAATGCACAGAATAGAGTGATGAACAGAATAAAAACCTGGTCATCTTCCAACACACTGACCACAGAATGGTAGTTTTAAGAGGTGAAATACTCAGCAGCCATGGAGTAGAAAGTAATTGTTGATAGGTAACTAAGAAATTGCCTCATTTTCAATTTCACCAGGGGTTGCTTTTTCTTTTTTTGCGGTTCTCAGCCTCAGCCTTTAACAGCTGCGCTATCCCAACAGCCCTAGGGGTTGCTTTTTCTAACAATTGCTTTGTGCTTAGTGAAGTGGAATAAAAATATGAAAATGCATATAACTGATTATGTAACAATTTCCAGATTCAGCAAAGCACTTCAAATTGCCAACCATCCCGAAAATGACTATGGATATATTATAATCTACACAGGAGGATACCTTAAGTCAGCCAGTTTTTCTCTCTGGTAAAACAGCAATTAAGTCCTCTAGCCAATTACTGTTATTTAATAATGTTCCCTCAAATGATAGACACGAATTTAGAGAAAAGCTATCCATAAAACCATTCATATTTAAGAAAGATCACTTTGCAGAATAATATTGCAATCTTTAGTATTAGTTCCAAAACATATTAAAGCAAAAACAAGCAAACCCTTATTCTTTTTCGCTTAGCATATCAACCCATCAGAGAGTGGAAAATCTCCAGCTGGATCCTGAAGGGCATTTCCATTGATAAATGAGATTCATCATTGGCTTCTTGTATCTTATGCCATATGCTGACTTTTGCAACCTTTCAAGCACAGTTTTACATAGGGGTCGCCTTCTAGTCTCACTCAGAATGCTTCTATCAATGAAGACTGATTTCTATCATGTTGAACCTGATGTGTTGGTATTTTTGTATTTTTTTCTTCTAACAATGGCCTTGAGTAAGATTATAACTAAATTTAAGTGAGATAAAATATTTAAACCATCTACCCTGCCTTCAAGAAATGATGATTCAGAACTTAATAGTAAGATGTGATTCATATATAATAATAGAAATCATGGAGAAAAACACCAATTCTTTTGACTATTGGGTCACCCAAATGAGGTCCAGCAAGCATGTGTCCTGTCTTGATCTTCCTGCACTGGCCTCCATGACACAGCCTGGATAGTCCAACAACAGCAGTCTACACTCAGAGGAGGCTGAAATCCCAGTAGCCACTCAGTCCACAAGCTGGATATCTCAGTAGTCCCCATCTGGCCTTGAAGGTTTGGAGGATTCTCAAGTTTTATATCTGAAGTACAATTTCTCACACCTTACTGATTATTTATTTCTGGCTATAATTTCGTTTTGGATGCTTAAGGCCACACAGTCCAGATTAACCAAGGTTTTTGTTTCCTCAAGGTCAGTTGAGGATCTGGTCCTCAAGGGTCACTCATTTTTTTTTGGGGGGGGGGAGCCCCTGGCTCCCTTTGGCTTTTCAATCACTATTTCCAGTTAGGTCTTGCTAGACCAGGCTTCTCTTTTTGAAGAATGACCAGACTTTCCTCTTTATAATCTGGATACTGGCTGAAGTCTCATTAGTGGATCTCCAAGACCTCCCTGCACAGGAAGACTGGTGACACACATTTGCAGAAGATTTCAAGAGATGCCCTCGTGCATAGTACCCCGAGACTTAGTTGATCTCTGAAGGCAAGGAACGAAGTTATCCCTTATGTCCCTAGGCCAAATTGTTATGGGTATTAAGTATGGTCATTAATCACCCAGAAAGGCTAAGTTACACCAGCCTGATACATCACACCTATACTAAAATTGTATCTTATGAAAACAAACTGTGTGTTGCTTCCATATCATATTTCTTGAGTCACATTTTTCCATTTTAACTTTATATTACTCTAAAATATGTATACATGTCCACCCTCATATACCAATAATCCATAATCTGAAAATAAATAGTAAGTTAGTTCTGGAACCTGTCTAAGGATTTGTAATATAAGAGCACAGTCGTGTTCAGATTGTGAGTAATATAAAATTAATCTTGCTCAGTTTGCCTTACAACTAAGTACTTGGTGCTAGCATCCACAGATGAGGGATACAATTTGTCTTTTGTTTTTCTGGGACTGTGTTACTTCACTTAACATAATATCTTCTAGTTCCATCCATTTACCTGCAAATTTCATAATATCATCTTTCTTTACTGCTGCATAGAACTCCATTGTGTAGATGTACCACATTTTCTCTATCCACTCATTGGTTGAGGGGCATTTGGATTGGTTCCAGGTCTTCACTATTGTGAAGAGAGCTGCAATAACCATGGATGTACATGTATCTTTGCAGTAGGATGAGTCTTGTGGGTATATACCCAGAAGTGGTATGGCTGGGTCAGGTGGTAAGCTCATTTTTTAGTCTTTTAAGGGTTCTCCACACAGCTTTCCATAATGGTTGTACGAGTTTGCATTCCCACCAGCAGTGAATGAGTGTTCCCCTTTCCCTACAACCTCTCCAGCATTTGGTATCATTTATTTTCTTGATCCTAGCCAGCCTTATCGGAGTGAGATGATATCTTAAAGTGGTTTTGATTTTCATTTCCTTAATTATTAGGGGTGTTGAACACTTTTTAAGATGTTTCTCTGCCATCTCTATTTCCTCACTTGTGAAGTCTCTGTTCAGCTATTTACTCCATCTTTTGAGTGAGTCATTTGTTTTCTTGTTTGTTTTTTGAGTAGTTTATATATTCTGGAAGTTAGTGCTCTGTCAGATGTATCAGCAGTGAAGGTTTCCTCCCACTCTGTGGGCTTTCTCTTCACCTCCCTGAGTGATTCTTTTGCTGGACAAAAGCTTTTGAGTTTTGTAAGTTCCCACTTGTCAATTGTCGACCTTATTTCCTGTGTAGCTGCTGTCTGATTTAGAAAGTCTTTTCCTATGCCTATGTCTTATAAGTTGTTGCCAAGTTTTTCTTCTATCACAGTCAGAGTTTTGGGTTTCACATTGAGGCCTTTGATGCATTTCGAGTTGATTTTTGTACAGGGTGAGATGTAGGGGTTTAATTTTATTCTTCTACAGGTGGTGATCCAATTTTTCCAACACAATTTGCTGAAGATGCTGTCTTTCCTCCACTGAGTCTTTTTGTCAAATATGAGGTGTCTGAAATTGTATGTGCTCAAGTTTGGTTGTTCGGTTTTGTTTCATTGTTCTACAAGTCTGTTTTTGTGCCAGTACTAGGCCGTTCTTATGACTATAGCCCTGTAGTATAGTTTAATGTCTGGTCTAGAGATGCCCCCTGTATTGCTCTTTTCACTCAGGATTGCTTTGGCTATTCAGAGTCTTTTGTTTGTCCATATGAATTTAAGGATTTTTTTTTCATGCATGTGAAGAAAGTCTTGGGGATTTTAATTGGGATTGCATTACATTTGTATATTAATTTGGGTAGAATGGACATTTTTTACTATATTAATTTTTCTAATCCATTAACATGGGAAGTCTTTCCATCTTTTGATGTCATTTTCAATCTTCTTGTTCAGGGGTTTATAATTTTTGTTGTAGAGATCTTTGGTGTCTTTGGTTATGTTTCTTCCTAGGTATTTTATTGTTTTTGAGGCTATTGTGATTGGGAAGGTCTCCTTGAGTTCCTTCTCTAGTTGCTTGTTTGTGTAAAGAAAGGCTATTGATTTTTCTAGGTTAATTTTGTATCCTGACACTTTAATGAAACTCTTCATCGTTTCTGGTTTGGTTTTTAACATCCCTTAGGTAAACTATCATATCATCTGCAAAGAGGGATAGTTTGACTTCTTCTTTTCTAAACAGTACTCCTTTAATATCCTTTTCTTGCCTTATTGCCCTAGAAAGTATTTCAAGCACTATATTGAAGAAGAGTGGTGACAGGGGCAGCCTTGCTGAGTTCCTACCTTTAAGGGGAATCCTTCTAATTTTTCTCCTTTTAAAATGATGTTGGCTGTCAATTTCTTGTACATGGCTTTGATTATGTTGAGGAATGATCCTTCCAGTCCAATTCTCTCTAGAACTTTAAGCATGAAGGGGTGTTGGATTTTGTTGAAGGCCTTCTATGCATCAATTGAGATGATCATGTGGTTTTTGTCTTTAAGTCCATTTATATGTTTATGATATATATTGATTTATGTATGGTGAACCATCCCTGCATCTCTGGTATGAATCCAAGTTGATCATGATGGATGATTTTTTTGATGTGGGTCTGTATGCAATTTGCAAATATTTTGTTGAGAAGTTTTGCATCTGTATTCATTAATGAGATAAGTCTATAGCTTTCTTTTTAGCTTGTATCTTTGCCTGGTTTTGATATTATAGTGATGCTGGCTTCATAGAAGGAGATTGGGAGAATTGCCTCTGTTTGTATCCTTCTGAGTAGCAGTGGTTGTAGGACCTCTTTAAATGTTTTATAGAGTTCTGCCATTAAACCACCTGGACCAGGGCTTTTTTTAAATTTTTTTTTATTTAGGTGATTAAATTATATCTTCAATTTCCTCAAATATATTGGTTTGTTTAAGCTGTCAATCTCTTCTTGGTTTAGCTTTGGTGATTCCCAGGATTTCAAATATTCATTCATTTTGCTTAGGTTTTCAAATTTAATAGCTTATAGATTTTTGAAGTATCCCCATATTTGCCTGATCTTTTCCTTGTCTGTTGTGATGTTTCCCCTTTCATCATGAATTCTATTG
The DNA here is from genome assembly GCA_009823505.1 of Rhizomys pruinosus. Classification (NCBI taxonomy): domain Eukaryota; kingdom Metazoa; phylum Chordata; class Mammalia; order Rodentia; family Spalacidae; genus Rhizomys; species Rhizomys pruinosus. The sequence goes on from VZQC01008874.1 coordinate 905,888, forward strand.
ATTTGGAATTGTTCCTTCTTTCTTTTGGTTAACTGGGCTAGAGATCTGTCTATCTTGTTTATTCTCTCAAAGAACCAAGTTTTGGCTTCATTGATTTTTGTATTATTTTCTTTTTCTTTTTTTTTTTTTTTTGGATCTGTTTCTAAATTCTTTTATTTATTTTATTTTTTTAATTTTATTTATTTATTTTTTATTTTTTTTTATTTTTTTATTTTTAAGGGATTCTACAATACAATGACACAGTTGTTTGCAGATAACATTGATGTTACTCAGTATGTCATACAATTAAGTAATTGGTGCATTTTGCAAGTATCTATGTCCAAATTTTGAACAACCCAAGATTCCCATAGTCCAGTTGGAGAAGCTTGTATGCACAGGCATGTTGATCAATCAGGTGTCCAGACTATATTCCTGTAGTCTCATGATTCACCCCTATCTCTCCACAGCCCTTACAATCTACTTTCTTTGTTTCTAATTCATTGATTTCTGCTCTGACTTTTGTTATTTCTGCCTGTCACATTTAGGGTTCATTTGTTGTTGTCTCTCAAGTGTTTTTAGCTGCAGAGTTAACTCACTTATTTGTGCTCTTTCTGTTTTTTGTTTTTTTCTTTCTTTCTTTCTTTCTTTCTTTCTTTCTTTCTTTCTTTCTTTATCTCTTCCTTGATCCATTCATCATTCAGGAGTGTGTTGTTTAGTCTCCATGTGTTTGTGTAGGTAGTAGGGCTTATCTTGGTGTTGATATTGAGCTTTATTTCACTGTGGTCTGAGAGAATACATGAAATTATTCCAATTATTTGTATTTTATGAGTTTATTTCTGTGTCCCAGTATGTGGAAAATTTTGGAGAATATTCTATGGGGTACTGAGTAGAAAGTGTATTCTTTGGTACTTGGGTGGAATATTTGGTAGATGTCTGTGAGGTCCATTTGCTGTATTGTATTGTTCAGTTCAGATGTCTCTCTGTTTATTCTTTGTCTGGTTGATCTGTCCAAGGGGCTCAGTAGGGTACTGAAGTCCTATAATATGAGTGTGCTGGGGTTAATCTGTGCCTTGATGCCCTATAGAGTTGTGTTTATATAGATTGGTGCACCAGAGTTTGGTGCATATATATTCATGATTGTGAAGTCTTCATGGTTAATATTCTCTTTAAGAAGGATGTAATGGCCCTCTTTGTATCTTCTGATTGCTTCTACTTTGAAGTCTATTTTGTCTGATATTAAAATAGCAACTCTGACTTTCTTTTTGTTACCATTTTCTTGGAAGATTTTTTTCCATCCTTATACTTTCAGTTGGTACCTATCCTTGAGGGTGAGATGGGTTTCTTGCAAACAGTGTACAGATGGATTATGTTTCCTAATCCATTCTTCCAATTTATGCCTTTTGACTGGGGAGTTTTGTACATTAATATTTAAGGTTATAATTGAGAGATGTGTGTTGCTTCCTTTCACCTTATCATCCATTTGCATTTTTGGTCTAGGTTTCTATTTCTTTTATTACTTTCCCTTTCAAGATGCCTGAGCGTAGTTGCTCCTCTCCTCTGCCATTTAAAATTGCTTCAAGTTTTCTCTGAAGGTTTGGTTTTCTGGACATGTATTCTTTCATCTTGTTTATGTCATGGAAGACTTTTCTCTTTCCTTAAACTAGAATCGACATTTTTGCTGGGTATAGTAACCTAGGTTGGCATTTTTAGTCATTTAGCACTGGGAATTCTTTGTTCCACATTCTTCTTGCTTTCATAGTTTGCACGGAGAAGTCAGCTGAAATTCTAATAGGTTTCCCCTTATATGTAACATGTTTTTCTCTTGTGGCTTTTAGAATTTTGTCTTTGTTTTGTATCTAGCATTTTAACTATGATATGGCATGAGGAGTTTCTATTCTGGTCTTGTCTATTTGGTGTTTTATGTGCTTCTTGTATTTGTATTTGTCTTTTTTTAGTTTGGAAAAATTTTCATCTATTATTCTGTTGAAGATCTGATCCATACCATTCTCTTGGGATTCTTCTCCTTCCTCTATCCCTATGATACAGAGTTTTGATCTTCTCATAGTGTCCCACATTGCCTGGTTGTTCCACTCTTGTGCATTTTTAAATTTTTCGTAATCTTTACTTGTGGTTTTTATTTGTTCTGTGTTATCTTTGAGGTCTGATATTTATTTTCTGCTTCATCCATTCTTTTTCCCATTATTTCCTCTTGATTGGATGAGTGTTTGATTTCCTTTTTCATTTCGTTTTGTATTTTCTTTACTATTTCCACTTCCTTTTGGAGATTCTCAATCTCTTCTTGTAGCTCCTTGCTTCACTGGTTAGTTTCCTTTTTCATTTCAGCATGGGGTCTTTTCAGTGTTTCAACTTCCTTCTGGAGTTTGTCATTTTCTCCCTCTAGTTCTTTCTGGAGTTTGTCATTTTCTCCTTTTAGTTCTTTCTGAAGTTTGTCATTCTTTCCCTCTAGGTCTTTTATGAGTTTTTCCATTCTCTCCCCTTAGTTCTATGATTTCTTTGAATATATCTGTGAATTTTTTTTAAGATCTATGTCCTGGGCTACCTCCAGGGAGGTCCCATTGTGGGAATCCTCCATAGGTTCAGTAGACTTTAGTGCCCATATTGTTCTTTCTTTGTGCTATTGGCATGTGGGTTTCCTTTTGCCTATATCCCAATGTGAATCTCACATGCCTCTTCACCAAGTTGAAGGATCACTTTCCCTGATTCCTTCTCTTTATTTATGGAGTGTTGACTTGTCTAGATTTCAGGCTTTCAATTTTGGTTATATATGGGGTGGTATAGCTCACACTTCCCTTTCTATTCTGCAAGAACTGGGTAGGTAACAGCTGTTATGACACCCTCTGAGCCCTGTGCTCCTTCTGCTGCTGCCAGACAGTTCCTCTAGGTTGGTTGTAGGGCTTACTGAACACTCCCTCCAGAATTCCAGTTGAGGAGGTGTTGGGGGGTATTGCCTGCTTAGCCCATGCCCTGATACTGTACCCTGCTGCTGAGCTGATCTGGCACAGGTCACCCACCTGTGTGCATGGCAGGCTTAGCCTCCCTTTCCCACAATCCCCTTCTAGATATAGCACAGTATCCTGCTATTGAGCTGAGCTGGTCTAGTGAAGTCTGCCCGCCTGTAAATTCTCATTATTTTAACAGAATTGTATGTAAAACACAGTAAGTTATCAAATTGTTAGGAGATACATTTGGTAATTCAGACACTTATTTCCTTCTACTTTGCTCTTGTGTAGCAGTACATTAGCTTGGTTTAAAATGGTTTTAATGTTCTAGAGAGATGGTTCAGAGGTTAGATCCCCAGCTGTTCTTGCAGAGGACCCAGGTACAATTCCCAGCACCCACATGGTGGCTAACAATTATCTATAACTTCACCTTCAGGGGATCTGATGCCCTCTTATCACCCCTGCAGGCCTTGCACAACATGAGTGCAACTATCATCATCCAAGCAATACACAAAATAAAATCAAACAAAAATAAAAGTAAAATAATTTTGACAACATACTACTTGAGGACTGGCAGCTTGAAAGTATTGTAGACTGAGTCTCCTCTCCCTGAGATCCATATGTACACTCTCTAACCCAATTTGTAACTGCACTTCAGAGTCTTAAATAAATAATTAAGATAAATGATATCATAGGGTATGCTACAAAGAATGGTGTTCTAAGAATAGAGAACCAGCACTCGCTCACCAGGTATGCACACTGAGAAGGCCAAGTGTAGGTGCTGAAATAAAATGATCTGGAAATAAAGAAGAGAAAGTATAATTCAATATAAATCAATCTCTTTGTACCTTAATCTTGAATGTAAGCTTTGAATGACTAAAAGCTGATTTATGCTTATAGAAGAAGGCTGTGTAGGTTCACAATACAATTGTGAATAATAATTATAATATTTTGTGTTTAAATACCTTTGTCTCCAGATTCTAAAAATAGAACATTATTTTTTTAAAGAACTCCCACTTCTTACCTGTCAGTGCCAAAATCATTTGAGTTTATAACCTCTGTTTATGAAATATTGTATAATTACATGCAGGCCTTCTTTACACTATCTTTGTATTTTCCTGGTCTTGATGAAGAACCAACAAGAATTTCAATTGTCAATAGATGAGCTTGGTTTTTCTGTGACAGCCCCAAAACCAAGCTCATCTATCAGCATCCATGTTGAGGAGTTCACAAACACCTGTAACACTAGTCCCAGGATATCTGATGTTCTCTTCCAGCCTCGCCAGGCACCGATACACACACACACACAAACACACACACACATTTATATTATGCAATAGATAATAATAAAACAAATAAACAAGAGATATCAGAACACAGAGAGAGACATAGCAGAAAAGCTGCAAGAGAATTGAAAATAAAATATCTTAGAACAAAACGGGAATTTCAATATAATTTAAAAATCAAATATTTTAAAAAGTATAACATGAAGAAAAAGTAGTTAAAATATAATAAGAAACAGTTTTTTCCTTTTTTTTTATTGTTATTTATATAGTATATATAATAATATTATATATATTTCAAGATTATGTTACAAATCAAATCTAGACCCGTGTCCCCCTCCCTATGCCCCCATCCCACCAAAGCTCATGCATTCTGCCAAACATGTTTTGCATGTTTTTCTCAGTCTTTCTCAAAATTCTCGATATAGAAGTTGACTGTTTTGAGCAGAAGTTCACCTTTTCAGTCAGTTCTTTGACACAGTCTAATAGTAATTATTAGAAATCCTTATAGAAATGCTCTTATCCAGCTGGTTCTGCCATATCATAAGTAGATTATAATAAATGAAATAGCAATTTCCTATGAATAGAATGGGAAGAGCCTTAGGAAAAGCAACTTTTGAACTTCCATCCTGAGTCTCACCAAATCAGCTTTAAGTTTTTTTTTAGTTTCGATTATAAGAAATTGTTTTTTGTTTTTGTGTGATTCTCAGTAAAACTCTTCGTAGTTGCTTTTTTATTTCCATTTTGTTTCTCATTGCAACTTTCTTATTTTTCTTCCAAAATCATACTGACAATATTCTGTTCTAAAAATATTTGAGGAAATAGCGCTAAACTTGTGTCACATATCTTGAAAAATTAAGGTTTTTTTGTGTGTGTGTGTTTTTTTTTTTTTTTAGAATGGAGAGTCTTCAATAACTTTTGTCACATCTTTAAATATTCATTAAACATCTAAATAAACTTATTCCAGGTAAAATTATGACAGGAAACAAAGGAAAAGTGTTTAAAAGTTGCTGAACAGTAATACATTTAGCCATATCTAATGGTCCCTATTTGACAATTTATGCTACAAGAGCTCCAGGAAAAAAGCTGCTTTTGTCTCCAATTTAAAAACACAAGTGCTCTTCTTTTTACCCTAGAGCTAACAGACAATTTACAGAACTAGGCCACTATGAAGCATTGCCTCAATAAACTGTTGTTTTACTTCCCTTTTGTAGCAAAAATTAGGAAAATACTGCAGTGCTGCTGAGTCATAAAATATGTTAGCAACAAAACAAATACAAGCTATCGGGTTTATTTAATTTCTACAGCTACTATCATTAGTCATAGACATCTAAGTTTTTTCCTAAATTTGAACATAATTTTGAAAAAAATATCAAAGTTCAAATAAAAGATTTTGTTTTCAAATATTTGCTTATGGATGAAACTATTTTTCATGCAATAAATTATAAGAAAATCCATGTGCCAGGTGTGGTGGAGTACGCCTTTAATCCTAGCACTTGGGAGGCAGAGGCAGGCGGATCTTTGTAAGTTCAAGGCCAGCCTGGTCTACAGAGTGAGTTCCAGGACAGCTGGGTCTACAGGGAGACCCTGTCTCAAAAAAGACCAAATAAAGAAAAAGAAAAAGAAAATCCTTTTATTTGAATTACACAGAAAATATTTTTTGCGAATAATGTTGTAAGTATTCATTTGCATTGAAATGTTATAAAATATACTTTATCTTTAAATAACTACTTTTATAATCATATCACCATATTATTATTGATTATATGGACTAAGCCTGTGTGAGCAAATTAAGAGTATTGAGATGAAATTATCCTTGTTCTTTCATCCTTTACAAGTGTATAGTCACTGAAATACCAAAAACAAAATATTAATATTGATATCCTATTTTGAGAATATTTACTCCATTAATTCTAAATAGTAAGTATTTAGAACATTTACTATTTAGATATTTACTATTTAGAATTAATGGAGTAAATATACTCCATTAATGGATTAATGGAGTATATTTACTCCATTAATTCTAAATAGTAAAACATGGAAAAACAGTTTATTATAGATTTATTTACCTTTTTGTAATTATTACAGGTTACAAGAGTTGTAATTTGGAGAAATTAGGCAAAGAAGAAACAAGGACCACAGATCACTATAATACACATTAATTTAGTATTGTTATTACACTATGTCAACATGAAACCTAGGTAAAACCACTGAATGAGGACAGGGATTCAGGATGCCTTTGTGTGTGTCTGTATCCTATAGACAAACACAATAAACGAAAATAATTAAGAAATGTTTACTTCAGAATTTTGAGAATGGATACGTGTATACTTTTAAATATTTGTTAAAAATATATCTAAAATTCAATTTTTTTCATGAAATGGAAAGGGAGGTCCACTCAGAGCTCCAAAATCAGGGACCCAAGGCTTTCTTCAGGAAATTTGGAGCCAGAGATTGCACATGCCTGAAATACTCAAGAGGTAGAGACAAGAGGATTACTGTAAATTGGAGACAATACTATCCTATATTATAAGATTGAAACCAGCCTGGAGTAAATGTCTGTGAGTTGGCCAAAACGGGCTACATAGTGAGATCACGTCTCTCACACAAAAATACTGAGATTTTGCAAAAATTTTAAACTTAATGTAAAGAATATTTTATAAAATGTCTCAAAGTGTCATAGACTATGAAAAATGAAGGTGCCTGGCAGACTAAGGAAGATGAACAGAACCTCGGGGAGGTGAGACAATGCCAAGTGATGTCCAGAAGACATGATAGGAGGATCTGAGGGAGAAAACGAAAGAATTCAAATGTCTGAAAAGATCATGTTAGATAAATTGGAAGAAAAGCACTAATGTTATTATCCTCAAAATCTTTAGGAAAAATAAAGAACAGAAGAGGCACAGGAAGATATTAAAGTGTTGAAAATAAGAAGAGAAAGTGCTAAAAGAAAAAAAATTCACATAATTTTTGGCAAAATAGAAAGGAAATTAAAGAATAATATGTAGATGCTCCAATATAAAAATTTAAAATCTGATAGAACTACAGGTCTGAGGAGATGGCTCAGTGGTGCAGAGCACTGGCTGCTCTTGCAGAGACCAAGTTTCGATTCCCAGTACCCACATGGCAGCTAACAACCATCTGTAAGTGCAGATACAGGGGATCTGAAACCTTTTTATTAAATATTTTTATTTGAAATTTTGTGCATTTCATACATCATTTCTCATTCCAATTTAGACTCATTTTCCTTTCCATGTTTACCACCCCAACAAAGTTCATGCATTCTGCATACCTGTTTTGTATCTTTTCCTGAGTCTTTTTAATGTTTTTCAAAGCAGAGGATTATTTTTTTGAGGAGAACTGTACTGTTCCAGTCTTTTCTTTGTTCCACTTCTTTTGTTGTTCCCTCCAATTTGTATTGCTTCAAAATATGCATATATGTATATATGCATATATATGTCACATATATACTACCATTATGTTGTCTGAAAATAAACTGTCTGTTATTTCCAAATCATATTGGCCTCAATTTACATTGGATGGCATGGATGCACTTACTTAAATGCAAGCAATACATTCATACACATAAAAAAATTGATAGAACTACACAGCTTAAGTGCAAAATAACATTATAAACATTATATTTCACAGATTTGTATAGTAGAATTAATCTAACTTTAGGAAATATGCATTCTTCTCAAACACACTTTAAATATGAAAGACTATATATGATGCAAAGGAGGAATAAATAGTCTAAAATATGAAGTAAAGAGAATGATATTCTCTGATTACAGTGTAATAAAAACAGAATCAGTAGCAGAAGAAAATATGAACAGCATGTGTCTAAAGCACCATAAGGTTCAAAAAGACACAAAAGAAATTACAAAGTACTTTGAGGTCAAATAAAGCAAAATATATAACATGCTAAATGGTATCATAATGAACAGGAGAAACTTATTTCCTTTAGTAACTGTATTAAAAGAGAAATATCCATAATAAACTACCATTTCCCAGTGCTGAAAAATGCAAAATATATTTAAGGCAAGTAGAGTGTAGGAAATAGTAAAGATAACATAACAAGAATTAGAAGTGGGAATCAAAGGAAAAATTGACCAAAGTCACTGGGTGATCATAAAAATGTTAGTCATAATTTTAAGTAAACTAATGAAGGCATAAAAAGAATGTGATTCCAGTTACTAAAGACAGGAATAGGAAGTTCATTGGGGGTAACAGTGGAAAATGATTCTTCAGAGAAATTAGCATGCAGTGCTAACATGCTGTGTAACTGAGTAGAATGCCCAAATTTGAGTTGCTGATTGACTGAGTCTAACTGATCTATAAATTTTAAAATTTTGAACATATAACTCGTGGGTAAATGAAATTCAATTAGTAATACTTAAAATGTCCATGAAGACAAACAGAGGAACAGATGGTTCCCTCGTGAGATGATAAGAAATGGATGCTAATTGTTCAAATCAGTTCTGAAAATACAATAGAGGAAGAAACACAATTCTATCAGGCTAACATGACCAAAAGAACATGAATATAGAAAAATTATAGGTCTGTGACAGGAAGAGAGGCAGCTCCAGAGCCCCAATCCAAGCACAGCTACCTTCCCTTTGTCCTGCACTAGGGCCAAGTGCACGGCTCATCTTGAAGCCTGAATTCCAGAAAGGCCTGGTAACTTTCACCAGTGGCTCTACAGAGGGTAATAGAAGAAATACTTTGCTCTGAAGAGATTAACCACATCCAAGAGGAAACAATGAATAAACTCTTCCAGATCAGTTAACGAAGGGTAAATAGGCCAATATCACCAAAATAAAATACCAGAAATTAACAAATATTGGTAAGTAGTAATTCCTATTGTTAGTGTTCTTAGTTCCCCAATAAAAAAATAAACACTAACTTTCTGGGTTAGAAAATGAGATTCGTCTTTTGCTGCCTTTAAGAACTGGCCTTCTTTATGAAGATTCCAAATATGCTAAGAGGAATGGCCAAGGGGAGTAATTTGGCACAATAGACCCTAACACAAATGACAGAATGTATGAACTTTAGTAGGGAGTTGCTCTGAGGGTGCCAATGGAAAAGGATGTAAAAAGATTGAAGTGTTAGTGTTCTAAGTTTGCCTTCAATTGCTGTGACAAAACACTATAACACAAAACCAACTTCCAGAGGAAAGGGTATATTCTGCACATATCTCCTGGGTCACAATTCATCACCCACGGAACCCAAGGTAGGAACTCAGGGCAGGAACCTGGAAGCAGGAACTGAAGCATAGGCCATGGAGGATCTCTGCTTGCTCCCCTGGCCCATGCTCAACATGCTTTCTTACACAAGACACAACAACCTGCTCAGAGGTGGCACCACCCATAGTGGGCTGAGCCCTCCCACATCACTGAACAATCAAGACAATGCTCAGCAGACCTGGTCACAGGCCAGTGCAATGGACGAAATTTCCCAACTGATGCTCCCTCAATCCAGGTTTGTCAAGTTGACACTAAGGCTATTCAGCACAGTTAGGTATGAAATACACAAAAATTCAATAAGAGTAAAAAAAGAATTACACTTTGCAATCAGTGATTGAAACTGCCTTATGGTTAGTGAATAGGGTATTCGGAGCAAATGGAACTAGGAAAACAGGGTAAGGAATAATGGAGATAAATGTGGATGTAAATACCATCAAAGTACATTGTATGGAAGTCACAAAAACTCAATAAAAATTTAAAAATACCAGGGACAAATTGGATGAAACAGAAATGAAAGAATATGTCATTTAGAATAGATATGTAAGAACACATTAGAAATATTATTCATCGTTATCAAGTTGGCTTCATCCTAGAGATGCGGGGATGGTTCAACACACATAAATCCATAAAGATAATCTACACATGTAAAAACTCAAGGACAGAACCACATGATCTTCTCACTAGATGCAGCCAAGGCTTTTAACAAAATCTAATATCCCTTCATGATAAAAGTCTTGGAGAATCTAAGGACACAAATATCGCCATAATAAAAGCAATACACAAACTCACAGCCTACATCCTACTTAGTGGAAAAACCTCAAACATTCCAATATAATCAGGAATGAAACAAGGATGCCCAATTTCTCATTATTCTTTAATATATTACTTGAAGGTTTATCTTGAGAAATAAGAAAAGTGAAGAAGGCAAAGTGGATACAAATCAGAAAAGAAGAATTCAGTGTCTTTAGTTGTAGATATGGCTTTCTATATAAAAGAGCCAAAAGATTCAACAAGAAAATTCCTAAATAAACTTATTCGACAAAGTAGAATACAAAATTAACACACAAATATCAGTAGCCTTTGTATAGACAAACAAAAAGCATACTAACAAAGAAGCCACAGAAAGAGTCACATTCACAATAGCATCCCAAAAGAAATCTTGGAATAAACCTATCAAGGAAGTGAAGGACTTACATAATAGAAACTTTAAGATGCCTAAGGAAGAAATTAAAGAAGCTACCAAAAGACAAACAGGGTCTTTCATTCTTTGTAATTTATTTATTTTAATTTTTATTGAATTTTTTGTGAATTTCAGGCAGTACATCTCAATCAATTTTAGTCACCTTTATGGGGCACCCTCCCACAAGCTCACATTGGAATTCATGCAATGTGTCATTTGTGTTAAGACCTATTATGTCAAGTTACTGTCCCTGGACATTCCTTATTGCAAGTACATCCACTGAGGTCTAGTCAGCCTATGCAGAGTCCAGTGATTTAAGACTACCAGCTCTTCTTCATCCAGCAGTACATCAGCTGTTAGTATTTCTTTAGCTAAGATCTGGATCTGCTGCCAATTTCACCAGTTCCATGCTGGACTTCTGTCTGCTTGACTTTGCATGGGTTCAGTGTATGCTGGCACCATTGCCGTAGGTTCATATGAACAGAGTCCCAAGAGCTTGTAGGATTCTATTTCCATATGGTCATGAATCTCCCTGGCTCTCTCAATTTTTTTCCTCTTCTTATGCAATCGTTCCTGAGACCTAGGTGAGTGAAGCTTAATAGAAGAGACTAGTCGAAGGACCTACACTCTACAGAATCCTAATCTCCATTCTTTGGCCATTTGTGACCTTTTGTGTTCATCTTCATGGGCCTTTGTTGCATGAGAGAGCTTTATTAATAAGACTTAAGAAATTCATTAGTGTCCTCTTTATCCCTTTTTCTATTTTGTCTCAGCTTTAGGTGTTGAGGTTGTTTTGTAGATATGCCACTTAGGCTTGGAAAATTCATAGACAATGTCTGCGTGTGACCAGGTGTAGTACTCTGTAATAGTATCTGTCTTGTGCAAAAGAGGCTTGTTTGATTGCCGGGCGTGGTGGCGCATGCCTTTAATCCTAACACTTGGGAGGCAGAGGCAGAGGCAGGCGGATCTTTGTGAGTTCAAGGCCAGCCTGGTCTACAGAGTGAGTTCCAGGACAGCTGGGGCTACAAGGAGACCCTGTCTCGAAAAGACAAAAAAAAAGGGGGGCTTGTTTGATGAATGGCGATGGGATACTTAACTGTAAATATAAGAATGCATATTTTGTACTTAGTAAGAAATTACAATATTCTAGGGTTGTGACAACTTTGGGAAATTCTCGAAGTTCTATGACCTCTCCATCCATGTGTATTTGGCTATGTTTACAGTCCTATGCATAAGTTGCTTCCCACTGAGTAGGCCTTAAGTCCAATTAGGTAGCCATTGATTGCCACAACTGCACCAATGTTGTATGCTGTGCTGGACATTGATGTAGTTATTTGGTCTTAAAGCTTGTGTTGACCATTGACTGATGCTATCCTTTAGCAGATTGCATTGTGCTCTCCAAAGCTATGAGTGTGAGAGCTAGCTTTCAGGGGAAGAGGCTTCCAGGTCAGTTTCAGATCCATTGCTCCAAATCTTGCCTCTCATATCTATCCTGTCTTCAGGAATAGGGTCTTAACTTCAAGTTCTTGGGAGGCCATTGAGAGCTGTGGCAATAACCTGTGTAATTTTGGGAGTCTCTTGGACTACCCTGGCCAACAACTCGAATGGAGGTTTCTTCTGTCTGGCACTATTTCTTGTAATGCAGTCTTCAGCTATGAACATGGACTCATGTAGAGATAGTGCATGTGTAATTTTTCAATAGATTGTTAGGCTAATATGAGTCCCTCTGGTTTTTTATACTTGCTAAGCATTCACACCCCTCCCTACCTCACCGCTGGAATTCATACATTCTGGCACATAGGTTGAGGCTTATCTGGTAAAGCTTTGTATTCAGGTAACCCTCTGGAGTCTAGTCAGCTTATCTAGAGTCACTTACTTAAAGAAGATCAACTCTCCCTCACCCACCAGTAATCAGTTGCAATGTTTCTCAGCTAAGGTTGGGTCCTGCTGCCATTTCCTCAGTTCTATGCCGAGTTTTTGTCTGAATTACTCTGTGTGGGTCTTTTATATGCTGTCATCATTGTTGCAAGTTCGTATGAGCAAATTCTGAAAGGCTTGGAAGTCTGTTTTCTTTTGTTCATGAATCAATCCTGGCTTGCTCTTACACTCTTTCTCCCTGCCCCCTTTTACAATGCTGAATGAGTCATTGCAGATTGAGCTTTAATATAGGAGTCCTGTCCAAGCACACACATTCAGCAGTCTTTTAGTCTCTACACCTTGCCCAGTTGTGGCATTCTGAGTGTACAGCACACTGCTACATGAGGAAGCTTTGCTTGTGAGAGTTTAGGGATGCTTTCTTTTATTTTCTGGGTAATTGGCAGCTATCTAATTTGACTTGAAACCTTCTTAATTGGAGGGAATTCATGTGTGGCACTATATCCACAAATGGATATAGAATCATTGATCCTAAAGAAAACCTTAGTTGTATAATATCCCTAGACACATGTAATTTCTTACTCTATGCTAAACGTGGATCTTTTTTTATTTTTGTGTTTTTGAGACAGGGTCTTCCTGTAGCCCCAGCTGTCCTGGAACTCACTGTGTAGACCAGGCTGGCCTTGAACTCACAAAGATCCACTTGCCTCTGCTTCCCAAGTGCTAGGATTAAAGGCGTGCACCACCACACCTGGATCTTTATATTTCCAAAGAAATATACCATTTACTACTCATGTCAGAAGCTTCTTTTTGCAACACATGGAGAATAGTTATTAATTCAATAACTAGTGACAAGCAGAGAATAAGTGCCTGAGAGATATCCAGACCTAAGTGATACAACTACAGTGATAACTCTATAATTTAGGCTTATGGAACATAGTGAAATATGGGATAGGCAGAATATTAATTCATCTCTCAACTCCCACCAGTGAAACTTCCTCATGCAACAAAGTGTCATGCACCCAAAAGGTCACAACTGACCAAAGCATAGAGAATAAGAGACTGCAGAGAGTGTGTTTCTGGATAGGACACCTATATTAAAACTCACCCACCCATGACTCAGGGCTCATTGTGGATAAGGGCGTGGAAAGATAGTATGAGCAAGGGTTGGCGCATAAATATAAGGAAACAAAGTCTTCCAGGCCTCTCAGGACTTTCTCATATGAACTTGTAGCTGTGATGGCAGTATGTACAAGATTCATGGTTACTCAATCAGACAAAACCCCACATACAACTGGGGAAATCAGCACTAGGAAATTTGGTTCTTATCTGTAAAATTAACAGTATGAAAATGGTGCTACCAAAAGCATCTATATTTAATGGAGAATACCATCTCCATTAAAATTCTAACACAATTCTTCACAGAAACTGAAGAACTAGGAAAACCCAAATAATTCTGAACAATAAAAGAAGACCTAGATATATCACCGTTGTCTGATATCAAATTATAACTCAGAATTATAATAAAACAGCATGGTACAGGCAGAAAAACATATGTACTAATCTATGGAATTGAATGAGTACAACCAGATTTAAATCCCGGATTGCCATTTATAGACACCCTATTGTTTACAAAGTGACCATAAGTACACACTGGAGAAAAGACAACATATTGGACAAATCATACTGGTCAAACATGTAGAAGCATGAAACAAGATCCCTGTTCTCAACCTACGAAAACAACAACAGTAAAACAACAAAAAAGACCCTCCAATTGGATCAAGGACTTGATAACCTGAATCTGATAAAGAGAAAGCAGGGAATATCTTGAAACTTAAAGGCACAGGAAAAGACTCCCTTAGTAAGATGCCTGTAGCATAGGCATTAAGATGAATAATTCACATATGAATGCTCATGAAAGTAAAAATGTTCTTGTTGCAAAGGACACCATCATTCAAGTATAAAAACAGCCTTCAAACCGGGAAAAAAAAATCTTATTAGTCAAACATCTGATAAAAAGTTGGTATCTAAATAAAGAACTAAAAAAACCCCTAAACATCTAAAAACCCAAACAACCTATAATAATTGAGGCAAGAACTAAACAGATAATTTCTAAATGATGAAACACAAATGAGAAATATGTTTTTATTATTTTTTGTTTTATGTGTATGAGTGTTTTATGTGTATGTACATTTTGTTTTATGTGTATGAGCTTGTGTGTATTTAAGTGCACTCTTGTCATGCCATGCCCAGAAAGGTTAGAAGGGGGTGTCAGATTCCTTGAAACTGGTATTATAGATGGTTGTTAGCCACAATGTGGGCACAGGGAAGCAAACCTAGGAATGGTACCCTTCTTTGAAGTCTGTAGCCAAGAGTTTACATACACCCTCCAACAGTACTAGATTTTGCCATTGACCTTCATTACCCAGCAGAACTTCACAGTAAGACACCAGGCATGAAAATATTACATATGTGAGTCATAGAACAAATATCGAAAACCTAAGCTGGTACTGACCTCAAAGTTTCATCTCTACTGCTTAGCTTTCACAGTGCTTCAAGGTTCTATGTATGTTATCAGAAAGAAGAGTAATCATCAAACTTATCCAGGTGTAAACACTACAGCTACATTAACAACTAGTCAGAAAGACAGGCCTCCTGGGGCAATTGTTGCTTGAATATTATGGCAGTAAGCAACCATTTTGTGATTGGACTTAAGGCCTACTTCATGAGATGAAATCCATACCTGCCAATGCTATCAGGGCCAAGGATCTGTGGCTAGACAAGTGAGAGACTGTAAGGGAGAACCTAATACTCTGATTCTTCTAAAGACTCAGTATTAATCCAACCTCTAAGGATATAATGTTATACTCATATAATAATGCATCTTGGATCATTCACTAGAGAAGTTTCTTCTTGCAGCAGATAGTGAATAACCCCAAGACCGACAACCAGTGCTCAGACCTAAGTGGGGCACCTATATCACACATTCTCTTTCCAGGGGTCAGAGATAATTGCCGAAGAGTGGGCAGAAAGATCATAAGAGCCAGAGGTGGTGGATGTCACTACAAGAAACACTACTGTTTTGCAGACAGCAGGGCAGTTGCATGTATAAACACACAGTACTTGTGACAGTTTACACAAGAGCTATATAAGCTGAAGCCAAAGACAATCTCAGGATGGGGTGAGGCAATGGGCAAGGAACTCCAACCCAAGCTGAGGAGCTGTTGGCAGTTGATAAGCACTGGGAGAGCATAAGTTTTTGTTCTTTAATGTTATGATGTTGGGTAGGTTGACCAGGCTCCAATAGATGGACCCACAACCAAGAGAATTTGGAGAAGAAAAATTAGAGAGTTGAGGGAATTAAAAATAATAGTGGTCTTGGGCTGGAGAGATGGCCTAGCGGTTAAGAGTGCTGACTGCTCTTACAGAGGACCCGGGTTCGATCCCCAGGACCCACATGGTGGCCAATTCCAGGAGAACTCCAGTTCCACGGGAATCCGAGACCCTCTTCTGACCTCTGCGGCATTGCACGACATGGGTGCACAAACTTACATGCAGATAGTACATTCATATACATACAGAAATGAATAAAATTAATAAAAATTTTTTAAATAATAGTGGTCTTTCTTTACCGCTGAATAGAACTCCATTGTGTAGATATATCATCATGAACTTTGCAGTAAATGGATGGAACTCAAAACCATTATACTAAGTGAAGTAACACAGTCCCAGAAAAACAAAGAGCAAATGGTTTCTCTCATTTGTAGATGCTAACACCAAATCCCCAGGTGAAAGGCAAACTGAACAACATTATTGTTATATTTCTTTTTATCTGAAAGCAACTGTGCTGTTATAATGTAAATCTCCTAATGGGCTCTAGAATCAACCTACCACTTATTTTCAGACTCTGTAATTACTGTATATGGGTGGAAGGTATGTATTCATATTTTAGAATATTATAAAATTAAAGGGGAAAATGTGAATTTCTAAACATATTTTTGGAATTAACATACAGTTTATTCTCAGAGGTCATAATTTTGATGCATACATGATGATTATATAGGCATATCTTGGAGTAATGCAAAGGGGAGGGAAAAATAACAACATAAAGACTGGGCTAAAGAATTGAATGATACAGTTAAACTGCCCAAAATAACAAGCCTCTGCAGTGAAAAGCTTTGGACATGTATGGCAGAAGGCATGAACGGGGTGGGGTGGGGGGCAGGGAGAGGGGAATGTGTCTAAATTGGACTGAAAGATAATGAATGAAATACACAATTCATCAATATTAAAAATGTATACAGAAATAACAATAGACAATTATTATCTGGATAAAACCAGAGTTAATCATTTAAATTCTTTTATAAGTCTAATGAAAATGTATATTATATAAAGGTAAAACAAATGAAATAATGCTGTATATGGTATTTGATAATATTTTCATTTAACAAAATATTTATACATCTCTCCATATTATACAAATAAATAATACTTTCTCAGTATTAGCCTGTGCACTTAACACTTGCTTACTTGTTCTGTGGTGAATGGCATTTAGGTGGTTTTGAAGAAATTGAACCTTTTGATGATTTTTCTTTCTGTTTGAGAAAATAAGGGAAATTTTTATTGTAAAATGAATTTTTCTTTTAAATGTAAATGTTTTAAATAAAATATTTTAAATCTATTCAAAAGTGTGCTGAACAATGCACACTTCTGTGCTGAGCGGAGTTTTGGTGTTTTGCTTTTTTTCTAAAAGATGTCATGTTTTCTTAAGGAAGTGCTCCAGGGATCCTCCTTGGCAACCCAAACAAACATCAATCCTGACCCTGTGTTTCACACTGGGTCTTTCCCTCCCATGGTGCCCCAAATGAAGTTCATTAAGCACGTGTCCTGTCTTGATCCCCCTGCACTGGCCTCCATGATACAGCCCAGGTAGTCTGACAATGGCAGTATACACTCTGACGAGGCTGACATCCCCTTAGCTGCTCGTCCACAAGCTGGCAGTCCACAAGCTGGGTATCTCAGTAGTCCCCATCTGGCACTGAAGGTCTGGAGGATTCTTGGAGAGACATGAGTCTTCAGTCCACACTGGAGGGTTAAAAAGCTGTGTCTCATGGCTTTGAAGAATGACAAAAACAGTGGCAGTCACAGAGTTTAGGCACTTGCCAGTAAGAATTGAAGACAGGCCAAACAACAGTGCTCTCTCTTTTTTCTTTTTGTCTTTTTACTAGGATCTCAAGTTTACTATCTGAAGTACAATTTTCCTGGTCTTACTGATTATTTATTTTTTTGTTTTAGTTTCCTTTTGGATGCTCAAGTCCACTCATTTAGCCCAGATTAACCAAGGTCTTTGTTTCCTTGATGTCATTTGAGGATCTGGTCCTCAGGGGTCTCTCTGGAGGTTTTTTTTTTGGGGGGGGAGCAAGTTTTAAAAAAACTCTTATTTTTCCAAATAGTTTGATCAAAAAGGTTTTAAATAAATAAAGTATAAATTAGGAAAAAAATATTGGTCATGAAGTTGGGAGGTAGAAGTAAGTTGGAGTTGCTGAGGGGGAGGGAGTCTGAATATGATCAAAATACATTATATGAAATTCTCAAAGGATCAATAAAATTATTTAAAAAACCAAAGCTTGGATAAATAGTTCACTAATACAAATGTAAAGTTTCTGAATAATGTGCAAGCAACTTTAATCTAATAACATTTAAAAACAATTATAGGTCTTAATCCCTGATTTTATTCCAGTAGATGAGGATGGAAGTTACATAAAAACCTGAATACTATAAACAATACCAGTAAATAATGAGCAAATGTACATGATTAAACACAAAACCTAATATCTTTTCATGTTTTAAAACTCAGTGAGTTAAAAATGTTGAAGAGTTCCTCAATCTGATAAAATCACCTATGAAATTCTATAATGAGTCTCATAATTTATGGATTTAAGCTGAAAAGTAAATGGCTAAAATTTAGATTTTAAACAAGAAGCACAGCTATCTCTATTTGAAGAAGTCATGGAAATGTAAGTAGAAAATCCTAAGAAATTTACACACACCCAAACACACACACACACACCCCAACTATTGCAGCAATAAGTTAACAAAATTTTAGTGACTTTAGTAAATTTTTGAGTCCCAAGGCAATGAATAAAAATTAGTTGTATCTCTTTAGATTTTGAAAAATCTAAAAAGTAATTGAAATAAACAATTAAATTGTTAATATTACTAAAATAGAGATAAATTTAGGCAATGGAATTTATGGCATATTTCAAAGGAAACTCATTGAAAGACTGTATGGAGTCAGTGCCACTACCCTTCTAAATGAATAGAGTCAAAATAATCACTTTATTTTCCAGAATATAGAAGCTGTCCCTAAAATTAATATGAACAACCTTGTAAAAAACAAATTTGAAAGATTGTACATATATTTTAATTAATTAATTTTTTTAATTTTTATATTTTTATTTATTTATTTTCTATGTGTATGAATGTACTGTCTGCATGTAGGTTTGTGCACCCATGTCATGCAATGCCACAGAGGTCGGATTCCCTTGGAACTGTAGTTCTCCTGGAATTGTAGTTACAGATGGTTTTCAGCCGCCATATGGGTGCTGGGGATCGAACCAGGGTCCTTTGCAAGATCAGTCGGCGCTCTTAACCACTAGGCCATCTCTCCAGCCCCAGTTAATTTATTATTTTTTATGTGTATGAGTGTACTGTCTGCATGTAGGTTGGTGCGCCCGTGTCCTGCAATGTCGCAGAGGTCAGAAGAGGGCGTCAGATTCACCTGGAACTGGAGTTCAAGACAGTGCTTAGCTGCCATGTGGGTGCTGGGAATCAAACCTGGGTCCTCTGCAAGAACAGTCGGTGCTCTTAACCTCTTAGCCATCACTCCAGCCCCTGCATCTATATTTTAAACATACATACAGAGCTACCATGACTGTGTGGATTTGATGTGAAGGACAGGCAGCTCCATGTTCAGAAGAGAACTGAGAGTGCTAAACAAACTGCAGTGCTTCCAGTCAACCCCTTTTAATAAAGATGGTGAGAAAATTCAATGTAGAAATCAAAGCCTTTAATCCCAGTACTCTGGAAGCAGAAGCAAGCGGATCTTTGTGAGCTCAAGGCCAGCCTGGTCTAAAGAGTGAGTTCCAGGACATTTGGGGCTACAGGGAGACCCTGTCTCGAAAAGGACAAAAAACAAAAAACAAAAAAAAAAAAAAATCAAAGCCTGTTCACTAAATAATGCCAGAATAACAATATCTAAGAGTCTGAATTTGGGCTGCTTTTCATAATATAGTATACTCAGCTCAATTCAACATGGCTCAGAGAGGATGGAACCCTGGAAAGCACAGAAGTGAAAATCACCTAGGGAAACAGCCAACAAATACTGGTGTGTCTTGCAGAAAAAGCGAACATTTAAAAACTAGGAAGAGAGATTCTATTGGGATCTGCATTAAATTCTGTATACTCAGTTTGGGTAGATGGACATTTTATAATATTAATTTTCCGCATATCCATGAGCATGGGAGGGTTGTCCATCTTCTGATCTGTCTTCCTAAATTTCCTTTCAGGGTTTCAAATTTTGTTGTAGAGATTTCCTTGGTGTCTTTGGTTAGCTTCTGTTCTAGGTTATTTTAATTGTTTTTGAGGGCTATGTAGAGTGGGGAAGGTCTCCTTGTGTCCTTCTTCATTGCTTTTTTGGTGTAACAGAAAGATTACTGATTTTTCTAGGTTTTTTGTATCCTGCCACTTTACCAAAAGCTCTTGAATCGTTTCTACAGTTGTTCTCGGGAGTTTTAGCATCCCTTAAGTAAGACAAACTATCATCAGCAAAACGGAATAGTGACTTCTGACTTCCTCTTTTGCAATTAAATGTGCCTTTATTTCCTTTTCTTGCCTTATTGCCCGTAGAGGTTTCTAGCACTATTAGTATTGAAGAGGAGTGGGACAGGGGCAGCCTTGCCGATTCCTAACCTTGTAAGGAGGAATTGCTTCGTCCATTTCCCCATTTAGTTGAATGTTGGCTGTGGTTTTCTGTATCAGTGTTATGATTACATTGAAATGACGCCTCCAGACCAATTCCTCTCAGGACTGTTTAACATGAAGGGTGCTGGATTTGTCAAAGGCTTTCTTTCTGCAGTCCTATGAGGATGGATGGGCGGTGTTTTGTCCTTTCATCTTCCTTGATATGTTTGATGATGTTTTACTTGTGATGTT
Organism: Rhizomys pruinosus; assembly: GCA_009823505.1. Classification (NCBI taxonomy): domain Eukaryota; kingdom Metazoa; phylum Chordata; class Mammalia; order Rodentia; family Spalacidae; genus Rhizomys; species Rhizomys pruinosus. The sequence goes on from VZQC01008874.1 coordinate 926,625, forward strand.
TCGTATGTGTGAATCATTCCATACCTGTCTCTGGTATGAATCCAACTTTGCGTATGGGTGGATGTGATGCGATCTTTCTCAATTCAGATATACCCACGAGTGTTCTGTCATTCAAGTCTTCTGGGAATAAAAATAAATAAATCTCAATTTTCAGTTTGGATGAAATAACAAAAGACCCCGAATTCAAGTCAAAATCCCTGAGTGAAAAGTAGCAATAGCAGGGGGGGATCGTTCTATACCCAGACATCAAACTATTATCTATAGGGCTATATGTCTATAAGACAATTGCCTGGTACTGGAGCACAACACTAGAACCAGTTGACGCAAGGAATAAACTTGAAGAATCCATAAACTCTGATGCTCATACAATTCCGCCCCCTCATAATTTGACCAAGGGGGCCAGATAACACAATGGAAGAAGACAGATCTTCAACAAACGTGGTGCTGGCAAAACTGGACAACACCTGTAGAAGAATGAAATTAAAGACCGTCCTTACCGTCTAGCTGTCTTGTACTTAATGAGGTGCGAGCTCCATGATGACTATATAGATTTCTTTCGTTCGAACGGTGAAACCCCATTATTATTCTCGTGGATGGTGTGAGTAGGAGAGATAGTCTTGGCATGGCAGTCTACAAGCACCATAATGTAGTCAAATATGACTTCTAACCAGACAGCAGCTGCAAGAGAATTAAGGTCTACAATTGCAAAACGGGACCTCATTAAACACAAAAACATCTGTACATCAAAGGTAAGCAATAGAAGGGAAAGGTGAGGAGAGATGACTGCCACAGATGTGGAGGAAACTTCTAACAGCAGGTATTACTATTGACAGAATGCAATTTTATTTCCTAGAGTATATCATAACTTACGTCATTAAAAGACAAATGGATAGAAAAAAAACTGAATCAATTCATCAAGAGGAGGCTTAAAGATTCTGAGATTAGATGACTTCACAGTAGAGTGAGTTTATGAGTATGGCGGAGCCAGTATAGTCGATCTTAAGCAAAGTGTTCATACATAAATCGTGATATATTAATTGGAATGGCATGAATGTAAAATCAACTCTGAGAATTACCCCCTTATCTCCAAGTAAGAGCTGCTAGGAATCAGGACGATGAATGTGTACACAATGCGTGATTTTGATGGTTGTGGGGAATAGGGTGAACACTCCATTCTCTATTGCTGGTGAGGAGTAACTTGTACAGGCAATGAAGCAGGTGGTAGAAGCTTAGAAGACTCAAAATTGAAGCCTTCCATTTTGACCCAGTTCATACCACCCTGGGTATACCACAAACCAACTTTACTGCAAAGAACATGCAAGGCTATGTTATTGCAGCTCTGTTCAACAATACAAACTGGAACCAGCCCAGGTTGCCCTTCAACTGACGAGTGGAAAGAGAAAAGTGGTACACTAACAATGGAAACTTATGCAGCAGTTAAAGAGGCACACCATGAAATGCAGGTAAATGGATGGAGCTGGAAAGGCCATTATGTTAAGTGAAGTAACACACAAGTCCCAGAAACAAACACAAAACATGGTTCCCTCATATGTGGAGCTAGTACCAACCAGTCAGATATAGAATATTTCCAAGGAGAGGGAGGCATAGTAGACAACAGAAGATGCATCAGAAAAAGGACTGAATGGTGAATTGGAAGGTGGGATGGGTGGAGAGGGACCCGGGTGTATATTCGCTAATTAAGGCCATTTTAATTGACGTGATCAGCAAGTACCCAGTTTCACCTAGACACTGTCTACAGGATACATGGTGGTTTAGGATTTAGCAAAAGTAAAAATACAACATGTGTATATTAAAAAAACATAAAAAAAAAAGTACAAATCTAGATAAAACGGTAATGCATCTGCTGAAGTTAAATGGAGATTAATTGCGCTGTTTGCCCCACATTTGTGTTTACATAAATCAAAGACAGAGAACTTGGGATTGTCACAATCCAAAATGTTCTCTATAATTTCTCGTGTACATTATCACACTTGTAGCATTCTCTTCAAAGATGATTAACGTAAAAATAAGGTTGTCTTCTCCAGTTTACCATATATAGTCACCCAATAACAACATGGGTGAATTTGAGAAATCTCTGCCTTGACTCACACCCTATAGTCCTGGTATAATACAACTAGTCTTTTGGAGACTCATACGCAAAAAAAAAAAGGGGGGGGGTACAGAAAGACATGAAATCTTTTTCCATCAAACCCCTTGCAATTCAAATCTTCAAACTGTACTATGGGAACAGATTTGTTTGTTCCAACAGGACAACAACGTCACCAACGTTAATGGCGAGAAAGAAAAAGATAAGCGTTTGCATTGAGTAGGATGTCACCATAATAAGTGGCAACGGAAGCTGACCTGCTCTGAACATTCAAGAGAAGAAAAGCCTCACGATTGCCCATAAACATCGAACCTCTCTGTGGATCCTACATTGTAACAAATGTTATAATGATCTCTAAAGAACACTTCTTCTAGGTGCCCCACAGGTTCTGATATGAGAGACATCCTTGCCTTCCACCCATAGACAAGGAGAAATATGACTATGATGAGGTCGCTCTTCCAACTGTAAATTGTAGACAACTATTGATAGAGGTGATCTCTTATAAAACCGGTAAGAAACTTGCTTCTTTAATCTGACTACATAGACAGGGATACTGTGGAAGAGGGATTACTCTCTGTTCAGAACCGAAAGTTAATACTAAAGCCTGATGGGCTATGCACTCAGGCAAAAATATATTAATACAGGAGCTCTGACATCAGCAATGGAAGGATATTAAGTTTTTTTTTTTTATACTCAGGGGATGTTGGCCAGGGATCCAAGGCCACCACATAGAAGGTAAGGGCTCCTTGCCTCTAAGTTGGTACCTACAGGAGGAGAGGCAATAAGACCCTGCTGCCGAAAACCTGACGTTAACATGGGAGGAAAATTATTGAGACCACCACAGCAAGTGTACAGATGGCCTCTTGGAATGTTCCAGAGACGTGATGTTTACTCGAAATGCACTTAAACTCAATAAAGCAAATACAGGATCCCCTGAGTCAAGCAAGAAGCTCCACCGTCCAGCACCAGGATACCCCATCACCTGCCTGGTAAATTACTTGATGCAGCAGAGGCAGAGCCATGTGCCTGTACTATCCAAATATAATGGCTATTGGCTCTCCCCTTTGGAGAAATGAACTCCATGGTGGATGCACAAGCTTAACATCCTTCTACAGGTTAGATGTTATAAGCCACACGTAAGAACCCTGTCATATTTAAACTAAGGGGGAGAAATTTGGAAAGTAACTCACTGGATAAATATCCAAAACATTGTTGTCTACTGAAAAGTAACCTACCATAACTATTACGGTGCTGCTTAAATACCTATACATCTAATATCGCATTGTTTGGCTTAATTAGTAGATCGAAGTTATTCCTGGACAAACTGTCAGCTCCATGAAAGGAAAACAGCCAGAATTGACCAGAGTCCAGTCAACAGCTCCCAGAGAGAGGTGGACCTGTTTACTTCATCCACTGGCCTCCTTTCTAAGCCTAGGGAACAACCTGCGGAAGGGGGGCGTGGTAAATGTAAGGGGCTTCGATTGGGAGTGGAATGGTAAAGTACAGCAATGTAGTCCTGGACACTACGTTTGACAACTTGATTGCAAACAAACAACCGTGTCACCCCCCACTGGATGGTGGGGCTGTGTTTTGGGCACAACAGCCTGCAGATGAGTGTTATGGCATGAAGTGTGCTTGTACTATGTGGATTATCACTTATAAGCTAAAAATGAAAAAAAAAAAAAAATGAAGATGACAGAGCAGGCAGTTAGGCAAATGCATGCTCCTGGGATGGGTGGGGGCTGGGGGGAGGGAAGAGGAGAGAGACTCAAGGCTATTAACTGAATTTGAAAAAATGTATGAAATGCACAAAGCAATCAATAAATTAATTTAAAAAAAATAAATAAATGATAGCATGCAAAAAAAAAAAAAAAAAAAAAAAAAAAAACTAGGAAAGAAATGTGGGCAGAAAAACACCATTTTTATTAGACTTTATTTTCTGTAAAATTTGTTATTTGTTTGATAATTTTATAGAGTATCAGTGTTAATATTTATATAAGACCTAAATCAAATGTGAAATTAACAAGTCAGGGTAGTGTAGTTAACATTTCCATCTTTTCACATACCTGGATCTTTTCAGGATGTGAAGCCTTGCAGTACATTCTGCTATAGTTTTCCTTGATTAGTTACTCAAAATTTTTAGTAAGTTGGTTATTCTTTTTTCTTTGTTTTCACATTTATATATTTAGTGTGTTTATTTGCATGGCCCTTAGTTTAAGTCAGAGGGCAATGTGTAGGAGTCAGTTTTCTCCTTTCACTATGTTGGTCCTGGGGATTAAATTCAGGTCGTCAGACTTGGCAGCAGGCACCTTTATAAGCTGAGTCATTTTTGTTTCCAGCCTCCAAAGTTTCTTTGCTGATAGTTCTAGAACTGCTTGCTGTCCATGAGCACACCAAGCAAGAGTTCAGTCCAGGACCTTTGCCCATGCTGGTTCCTGTCTCTTTCTACTGCACTATTCTGCATACCTCTTATAACTATCTGATGCATGTTTCCTTTTGTGATTTAGTTCCTACCAACACACAGGAATGTAACTTCATGAAAACAGTACTCTCTCCTTTGTCCTCAGGTTCTAAAATGTCCTGGTACCAAGGAAACATTTGTTCAATAAGCAACAAATGAGTAAAAGCACTCTTGTTTGTTAACCACCTTTACCACAACCCCTGTCGCGTAACATGCTGAATGTCTGGGAAATAAAGCACACACTTGTTTCTTTCAAAGCATCCTTTTTAGATGCTCCCTGATTACATGGTAAATAGCTTCTATAGCTTTAGGACTCTTGGGTACCTACTGTAAAGGGCTGTTTAGGGAGCAGTCTCCCTGTCAATCAAGTTCCTCAGGTAAATTCTGGAGACTTTTTAAAGCATTTCTCTGATTCTCCAAATAGATTCCTCTGTGACAAACAATAAGAAAAATACTGCAGCTTCATCTTTCCTGTTTATTTATTTATTTTTTAAATAGAATTTTTACAAACTTCATCTATCTTGATTGTATTTAGTTCCCCTCTACTATAGACTTTCCCCTTACTAATCCCCTGGTCAAATTTGTATATAGTAAATATATATATATTATATATATATATATATATATATATCTCATCTCTATAGAGCCTGGTTAACCTTATTACCCCTAATAGAAACTGGCTCTCCTTCTCTAAGCATTCATCATTTGTCAACAGTTCCTCAGCTAGGATTGGGTTTCCCACACTTTCCAATGTCTTTGTTAATTCTTTTCGAGACAGAGTCTCCCTGTAGCCACAGCTGTCCTAGAACTTGCTCTGTAGACCAGGCTGGCCTTGAACTCAAAAAACCCCGCCTGCCTCTGCCTCCCAAATGCTAATATTAAAGACGTGCACGACCATGCCTGGCCCAGTCAATTTTCTTAAGCACTGAGCCATCTCTCTAGTCCCTATATGTGCATTTAAATGTGTACTAGAACCATACTTACCTGGGAACTTCTCAGGGAGTACTCTTTCTGATAAGGAGGGTTGTGGAAATGGTGATTTGAAAATTGCTGTGCATTTAAAATTGCATGTGCTACTGATCAGCTGTGTTAGGAAAGATTCTGTTTTAGCCAATGTAATAAGTGGGGTGGGGTGGGGAGGAAGGGAAAGGAATGCCTGAACTGAATTGGAAAATGATGTATGAAATACACAAAGCACCAATAAAAATAAATTAAAAAAACCAAAAAACAAAACAAAACAAAAACAAAACAAAATACTCAGAAATTAAGTCATGTTTAAATACCTATATATCTAATTGTTTGTGCTTCATTACTAGGATCAAAAGGTTATTCCTGGACAAAATTGTCAGCCCATGAAAGGAAACAGCAGATTGACCAGAACCCAAGACAATAGCTCCAGAGAAAGTAGACGTTTTGCTTCTCTCCACCTGTGCCTCTTTTCTAAGCCTAGGGAACAATCTGTGGAAGGGGGCGTGGTAGAATGTAAGGGCTCGATTGGGGTGAATGGGAAACCATAGCAATATAGTCTGGACACTCATTTGATCAACTTGATTGAACATACAACCCCCCACCCACACTGGCGGTGGGCCCATGGGCTGTGTGGGTTTGGCAACTGCTTGCAAATTGGTTTTACATGAACGATGCTTGTAACCCAAATATTGTTTAAAAAATGATGAGAGAAAGATGCAGGACAGTTGTTATGGCAGAATGCATGATCTGGGATGGGGTGGGGTGGGGTGGGGGGAAGGGAAAGGGAAATATGCCTGAACTGAATTGGAAAATGATGTATGAAATACACAGAGCATCAATAAAAAATGAAAATTAAAAAAACACATAAAAATCAATAAAATAAATAGAGCATGGTTTTAGAGTTAAAAAAAAAGAAATTAAAACATGTGTACATATGCACACACCTACAGACATCTTTCCCCAATTTAGCACTTTCCAAAACAACTTTAAAGAAAAGAGATGAGACCAGAAAATAAGGTAAAGAAAGGAATATGAAGAGCAAAGAGAGGTATATTTTCTAATTTATCATAGATCTATTTTGATGAATAACAACTTAGCATGAATCTATGCCTGCAAAATAGATGAGAGAAGTCGAGAAGAGGCTTTGTAGGATGCATGAAGATGGGTCTTACACATGCAGGCTCACTGAGTGGAACATTCCTTAGCCTTATTTATCTCAAGAAATAGTTCAAGATTTATTTTTAGATGACAGTGTAATCATTGATAAACAAATTAAATCTCACACCAAGAAGAGTATATTTTAGGGTATCTCATTTTATTGTTAACCTATGTTATGTTAAGATGCAAAACCCTGTGTGAATTTAGATGAATCTCTTCTTTGTTTTTTTATAATTATTTTATTTTATTTTCGTATGTGTATGAATGTACTTTCTTCATGTAGGTTTGTGCACCTGTATTGTACAATGCTGCAGAGGTCAGAAGAGGGCGTCGGACTCCCCTGGAATTGGAGTTAAAGACGGTTCTCAGCTGCCATGTGGGTGCTAGGGATTAAAGCCGGGTTCTCTTCAAGAGCAGTAGACGCTCTTATTGGCTAGGCCATCTTTCCAGGCCCAATGAATCAGTTCTTAATAAATATGTATCTGAAAAATTAAGAAGCACTGTTACACAAGATATTGTTTTAAAATTTTAACTATAAAATCATCACTAATTAGGACATAAAAGATAATCACCAGAAAAGACCATAATTCAGGCTTCTTTTCTAGGTGATCAAATATTGAATACTAATCTCTATATTCTATTGCAGCTACTTAATCAAAACACAGATTTCTCTGCATCAATCCAAAATTGCTATGTCTTGATAAGTCTCAAAACTTTTCATTAATAATACATTCCCCAACAATGCAAAGAAAATTGGGTGGGATAAAAACATTGAAAATAACAAATTAAGTTTTTCTTCATCATCTTACTTTGATTGTGTTAACTAAAAAATTTCCATGCTTGAAAACAAATCATCCAGAAATGATTGAATATTTTCAATTGCTAGTCAATAGATCATGTACATTGTCATAAAGCGGAATGCCTTCTGAATCTCATGAATCACCTTTGGATGCATCCCTTACCCTCTCTTGGTTTCCATGCAGTGTGGCTGGCAGAGTATAGTGTGGCTGGCACAGCATAAATAGCCCAAAGGAAGGAGAAATTGAAAGCAATCAGGGTTTAAGTTCATCTGTTTTATTTTTCATTTCATGAATCTTCTAGCCTGTGACCTTGGAAATAATTAACCTTTCTATACCTAAATATTTATGCATAAATACCTAAATTTTGTGTTATTGTAAAGATGACAAAAAATAGCATAAAAAGAGTTTGGAGAGTTATTTATAATTAAACATAAAATAGCATAAAAAGAGTTTGAAGAGTTATTTATAATTAAACATAAAAATTGTTTAATTATAAATATTTTATGTATTGATTAGTACTGCTTCTGTACTTCCTTCCTAAAATAATTTCCTCTTTCAAAAGAAAAATCTAAAAATTTTTATCCAAACAATTTCATGGTTACTGCACGTCAGGTAAGGATTATTCATTCACATATTCCCTTTCTTACAAGCTTCACCCTAATGGGGAATGGCAATACATATTCTTAGAGAATGTGATTTTTGTCTTTTTTATGGCCCAATTAAAGTAATAGGAACTTTTTTTGGGGGGTGAGTAGAAAAGCATAATATTATACAAATTTGGAGAGTTTATGTGGAAGTGAACAAAGATCAACTAATGAAAGAGGACAGGCAGTTATTTATTCAAGTTGACAAATCAAAGAAATCAGCCAGCACAGTACCTAGATATACATATTTAATAGTCCAGTAAGCATGCATCCTGTCTTGATCCCCCTGCACTGGCCTCCATGATACAGCCCAGGTAGTCCAACAATGGCAGTCTACACTCTGACAAGGCTGACATCCCCTTAGCTATTTAGTCCACAAGCTGGGTATTTCAGTAGTCCCCATCTGGCATCGAAGGTTTGGAGGATTCTTGGAGAGACATGAATCCTCAGTCTATATTAGGAGGTTAAAAAGCTGTATCTCATGTCTTTGAGGAGTGCCAAAAGAGGTGGCAGCCACGCACTTGCCAATAAGAATTGGAGATAGGCCAAACAACAGTACTCTCTCTTTATTCTTTTTGTCTTTTTACTAAGATCTCAAGTTCTATGTCTGCAGTACAGTTTCTCTGGTCTTACTGATTATTTGTATCTGGGTCGTAGCTACTTTTAAGAAAAAAGATGGGACCTTAGAGACCAATAGCAATTTCTCTCCTGCATCCACTTTCTCCTGATGCTCTTATGAGTAACATAATACAATTTGGGGAAAAGCATTCATGTGTCTAGTTATAACATAGAGTTCAGAGAGCTTTATTCTTAAACAGAAATACTGATCCACAGTGATCATCATTGTTCATGCGTATTCAGAGATCAGATACATGCTTCTTTGCCATCTATCTCTACAGAAAACTGGAGTGCTTTTATAATTGCTTCAGTTTTGCATATGATAATTATCATGTAGTAATTATGTAGTATAATTATCTGTAGTTTGCCTACTTCATACATGGCATGTATGAAATTAATTATTTATATTACATAAAATTTTCTAATCCTCTGATCATAGGATTTCTGTCTCTGGAACTGAAAGTATCACCTTATGCTCCGTCTTCAACTTCTTTTTTTTTAATTTAATTTTTATTGATGCTTTGTGCATTTCATACATTTTTTCCAATTCAGTTCAGGCTTATTTCCCTTTTCCCTTCCCCCCTCACACCCCCCCACCCCATCCCAGATCATGCATTCTGCCCATAACAACTTGTGTCCTGCACTCTTTCTCTCGTTTTTTTTTCCTTTTTAGCTATAAGTGATAATTATAAGTTGAAATCCATGAGTACACAGCATCCTTCATTGCAAAACCAATCTGCAGGCTGTTGGAAGTGAGGAGAAGACCCCAGAGTGGGAGGAAACTTCACAGCAGCTACATTCTGCAGAGCATTAATTTCGATATACAATGCTACTCAAAAAACAAAAGGAAGAGAAAGAAACACAAATGAATCATTCATAAGATGGAGCAATAGATCCTGAATAGAGGCCTTCACAGAGGAGGAATTAGAGATGGCCGAGAAACATCTTAAGAAGTGTTCAACATCGCTGATAATTAAGGAAATGCAAATTAAAACCACTCTGAGATATCACCTTACTCCAATAAGACTGGCTAGGATCAGGAACACGAATGATACCAAGTGCTGGAGAGGTTGTGGGGAAAGGGGAACACTCATCCATTGCTGGTTGGAATGTAAACTTGTACAACTTCTATTTCATCCAGTATTTTCTTGTTTATCTTTGTGTCTGTATGCATGCATCATGTACTTGGTCCCATGTGCAGGACAATCAGAGGACAATCTTGGGTGGGATCCTTGCTTCCACCTTGTTTTGTGCACCTGTCTTGTTCACTGTGTGTTAGGGTAGCTGGCCTACCATCTTCTAGGGATTCTCCTATCTCTAAGTCGATGTGCAAGCCTTGGGATTACAGGCACCTTTTCCCATCCAGCTTTAAGTGAGCACTGGGCATTGGAATTCATATCTCTGTGCTCGTGTGGCAAGTAATTTACTTGCTCTGTCATTTTCCTGATCCTGCTTGATATTTTCTTATATCCCAGAAAGTTTTGTTTCTCAAATGCACTTAGTGAAACAGCATAATAGAAGGAGTTTGGTTTTTGTGTTTGTAATTAAAAGAAACCAATGATTTAAAAATTCAAAAAAAAATTTAAAAAAATAAAAAAATTAAAATTCAATAAAGTATTTTCCAGTGTTATACAATTGTATATAAGGACATGAAGTTAGTACAGCAAATTCTTTTTATAACATATACTGCATCAAGATACATTAGAAATGTACCTGGATTTTCTAACTTGGAAATTACTATGCTTTTGAAAAAGAGATTTGGTTTGAAGACAGGGTATTGATTGTGAAATTAAAGATGTGTCTTTGTATTTCAAATTATAAAATTAAATAATAGCTATAATATGGCTGCAACACCAAAATATGACTTCAAGGAAATTTAAAAGTAGGGGTTGGAAAGGTGGCTCACCCATTAAGGACATGTATTGCTCCAGAGAACTCCAGTTGGGTTCATAGCAATCACATTAGAAGGCTCTAGCTCCTGGGAAATCTAATACCTTTGGCCCTCCTGGGAATTTCAGCTGATATGGGGATACCCCCCAACAGACATGTACATTATTATTATAAAACTTAAAATAGATAAATTCATAGCCACTGCTCTCTAGGTGTCAGTCTGTCATCCAGTCTGTCAAACCCTGTGTGATCCTGATGCTTTCCAACAGTTGGGCATGGATTCTCTGCTGCACCCTTGCTTTCAGAACTGCCTTCGATGGCTCCACGGGCTTCCAAGGACACCAAACTCCCTGGTGGTATGATTAGTGTTCTCTGACAGAGAGTTGGTTGAGACAGTTGTCATCTCAGAGGGAGTCATCAGCTACTGACTGAGATGGAGCTGAAGCTGCCAGCTCACATGTCAGTCCTCTGTGCTGACATAGAAGGCATATTAAGAATTCACAGGGAGTCTGTGCCTGGCCACTCTACTTGGGTACATAGAATCATTTACAATGATACTGAGTTTGCTCCAGGTAGCAACATGGACTCTTCATACTGGTTTTCAAGTAATTTATATTTTGCACACGGAGATGCACATACATATGCATGTACAAATAGATACATATGGTAAAGGGAAAACTACTTAATCATCTTTTCGGTCTCAAACAGTAAGACCCTTCTACAATGCTTAGTGGAGTGTGTGTATTTGCTTGTTGTTGTATGCTATTTTGTGTGTGTATATATAGTGTGGGTATTTGCTTGTTATTGTATGCTATTTTGTGTGTGTGTATATATAACATGTGCACAAATATACAAGTGAGTGTTTCTGTATGCATGCATATGGGTACCAAGTATGTGTGTGTGTGTGTGTGTGTGTGTGTGTGTGTGTGTGTGTGTGCATGTGTGTGGAGTCCAGAGGAGAAGGTTGATTGTCCTTTCCTCGCACCCTCCATGCTATTCTCTTGAGATAGAATATCTCACTGAACCTAGATCTTGCTGTGCTACATGCTAACATGTTCCAGTGCCCTCCCATCTCTACCCTCTTAGCACTGAGTTTACAGACATTCATGACCTCGCCTGGGTGACTACATGGAAATTGGGTATCCTAACTCAGGACCTCATGCTTGTACAAACATCAATCCTCCCCATTGAACCATCTCTCCAGCCTAGTAGAGTTTCTGTTAGATGAGTATTGCTTTCCATCTCAATTCATTAAAGAGCTGATCTATATCATTCTGCCAACACAGTAAATCTTTCTGTTGCCTCTTCCTCTTTTGGCAAGAGTTGCATAGAATTTAATACTTGAATTGGCATTGGTTGATATGAAAGAAATTTTACTCTGTCCCTCTTTAATGCTTCTTCTCCATTTAGAAGCCAGGTTGCACTCACCCACAGTGCCTGAAATCTTACAGAAAATAATAAAAATTCTCCAAATGAGTCATACTGGGGTTGGCTTAGAATTTTTTTCTGTTTTTAACCCATGTACTCATATTCTACCTACTAGACAGATAGTACAAATTTGGTGAGTGCTCCTTTACTTAATTTTTACTGTAAAAAAAGAGGAGGAGAAGGATCCTCATGTCTCACATCCAAACTATTGTTTCAGTTCTCTAGACGACAGGAGCTATTAGAACTACAATCTGTGAGACACAGTGGATTTCATGATCAGGCATACCTGGCCTCAGCATCTTAATATAAAGTTTAGATGCCTGGTATGTTTTAATATTATGTGGACTATTTGGCTAATTGATTGTTAATTCTATATACTCAGAAGTAGTGCTGAATAAATGCTACAAGTGAAGTGGCCCAGCTGTACCCAGGATATAGACCAACTAGGATTTCTTTGGGTGACTATCTTCCCAGGCAGAGTGGGGACCAAGAAAATCCACTCCAGCTATGTGGACAGCTTGCCTCCATGATGGTTGATGCTATTTGGGGAACTAAACAAATAAATCCCCCACAGTTAGTTTAAACATAGAGCAACAAGTATTCTCCATTTGTCTTTGGTAAGTGGAGGCCATGCTGTGGGCCCCGTGTACAGCCAGCATTTCTTCCACTCATTGTGTCGGTACTATTATGTCTAATGACAATGGCCAGATGGCTAAGAGTTCTATGCATAGTGGTGTTTGTTTAGTACAGACATGATGGTGGCTATTCACTACTGGCAGGAAGTCAGATATCTTCACTCTCAACACTTTCTCACACAGGTCTATGCACACCCTTATGCTAAATCCACTTAACTTCATATTTTATTAATTCTCCTAGCCACTGATTATCTAACAAATTCAATTTATATTTCCCCAATTTAAATCTTATGCCACAGATGTAAATAAGGTATCTCCTCACCAGAAGGTATACGATAATAAGCACAGTGAAGTGGTCTTCATTGTGGTAACAACACATTTTTACCCTGTGGTAATGTACCAAGTCAGCACATCCATGAAGGAAACTCACCTTTTTTCACCTCTTTAAAGTAATCGTAAACTTGGCACTAGGTGTTTCTAGATGAAAACAAGGATGACAAATCCACAGTTAAATTGTAGATGAGGTTGTGATTTTGACCCATCCGAAGAGTCATTTTATTTTATTACACATTCCGATCAGACTATTCTTATCACAGGACATGATGGACAAGTCCTACAGAGCTTGATATTCTCCAGAAAACACATCCAAAATTTGGTTCTAATATCCATGTATATAAAGTTGCATATACATAAGAGGTTTTGAAACATTATCGATAAGGTAATAAAGCCTACTTTATGAATCACAGAAGCTTCTGAGCAGATTAAAAATGCATTGAGGAAGAAGCCAAAGGGAATGACTTGGAAGTTTTATTATGTTATTTTTTTAAATCTTATTTATGAGTGTACTGTCTGCATGTAGGTCTGTGCACCCATGTCGGATTCCCCTGGAACTGGAGTTCTTCTGGAATTGGAGTTACAGATGGTTCTCAGTCTCCATGTGGGTGCTAGGGATCGAACCTGGGTCCTCTGCAAGAGCAGTCGGTGCTCTTAACCGCTAGGCTATCTCTCCAGCCTGGGACTGGTGCTTTTAACCGCTAGGCTATCTCTCCAGCTCTGGGACCAGAGCTATTTGTGGTGATAAATGCCAGTAATGCCAAAGTTCAGGTGGAGAAGTGGGAGGATTTCTGCAAGTTTGGTACATAATGTTACATGCCACTCAAGGTTATTGTGAAACGCTGTCTTACAAAAACAAAAACATAAAAAAGATGGGGCCAGGATGAGCATTCCCAGTGTGATTTAATGTGGGAGCACTTGGATTTTCTACCAGCTTTTGCATATGTGGAGCACTTTGAGATTGGAGAGGGATGTGGGGTTGGATTAAATGATGACAGATGTGCATGCGTGCGCACACACACACACACACACACACACACATGATGTCATTCATTTATCAAGAAATCTGCTGTCTTTGACAATGATTGTCTGTAACCTGCTAGTAGAGAAGGATCTGTATCTGGATCACTGACTCCAATTTTGGTGTTTACTAACAAAATGAACTTGCATAAAATAGGAAGATCACACATTCTCCAAAATAACGGTATCTTGTTGGATATTTCCTTAAGTCTCACGATGTCATATTTTTGTTGTAGGTATCTTTAGTTCTTTAGAGTATGCTGTGTCAAATGGTCCATGTGACAAAGATAATTTGTTCCACAGCCTGATTCTTCTGCAAAGAATTGGCCATTTCAGGAATCATTTAAATTTTGCTGCATTACGTGTCACAATAACATCTCCATATATGGAATATAAAACTTCTGGTCTCAAAGAGCCTGTCAGGAATTATGATTGCTTCTGCATGTTTGGAAGAGTAAGATGAAATAACTTGTCTTTGGCACATAATATACTGTGTGTTCCAGATCGCTAAAGCTGTAAAACATTTAACTGCTGTTAAGGCCTCAAGGCTTTATTTGATTTACTTTCCAAGTCCTAGATTAAGTATCATCTCCTATATAGTTGCCATTTTACTCATTTATTCTGATTTACATAATGTAATTATAAAATAGTACAGACAGAATAATTAACATAGACTTTGGATAAGAACGTAATGTACATTTCTATCCAGTCCACATAAATGGAAGCTGTTTCTGATTTTTCTTATTAAAAAGGATTCAAATAGCATGCTTGTTCAATCATCAGCTATATGCCACATATAAAAGACAGTATTAATTTTCCAAAATCATATACCACATCAAAATCACCATTGTAACTGAGGCTTTAAGTTTTCAGGGATGGAATAGACCAATGCTACCAGCTCCATGCCTGGGAAAACAGCACTTCTGGTGGGATTGAAAACTCATACAACCACTATAGAAAGCAGTAGGGACAACTCTTTTTTTTCACAAAATTATTTTTTTATTGTTATTAAACTTTTCCCATAAGTCTTACATCATTCCTCAATCGAATTTGGAGTTACTTCCCTTTCCATGTCCCCCATCCCACCTTATACTCTGCTGTACATATCCTGCATCTTTTTCTGAGTCTTTCCAGAGTTTTTTTTCCAATTCTTTTGTTTATATTGTTCTCTCCTACTTGTGTTGCTTCAATATATATGTATATATAACTATATATATAGTTATATATACATAGTTATATGTATACATATTTATATGTATACATATAAATATATAGATACATACACATATCATTTGAATTAGAGGACTTTTTTTTCCTAAAAGATGTCATATTTTCCTTAAGGAAGTGCTCGAAGGCTCTTCTTTGGCAAGCCCAAACAACCATCAATCCTGCACTTGTGCTCCACTTTGGGGACTTTCACTTCTGTAGTCCCTCAAATGTCGTCCAGTAAGCACACATCTTGTCTTGATCCCCCTGCATTGGCCTCCATGATACAGCCAAGGTAATCCAACAATGGCAGTCCGTATTCTGAAGAGGCTGAATTCCCATTAGCTGCTTATTTCACAAGCTGGGTATCTCAGCAGTCCTCAGTCCATATTGGAAGGTTAAAAAATAAAAAAGCTGTATCTCATGTCTTTGAGGAGTGCCAAAAGCAGTGGCAGCCACAGAGCATGTGCACCTGCCTGTAAGAATTGAAGACAGGCCAAACAACCATGCTCTGTTTTTTTTCTTTTTGTCTTTTTACTAAGATTTCAAGTTTCGTGTCTGCATTACAGTTGAGCCTAGTACCTGACCCAGTCATACCACTCCTGGATATATACCCAGAAGACTCATCCTATCACAGAGATACATGCACAGCCATGTTTATTACAGCTCTCTTCACAATAGCTAAGAGCTGGAACCAACCAAAATGCCCCTCAACCAATGAGTAGATAGAGAATATGTGGTACATTTACACAATGGAATTCTATGCAGCAGTAAAGAAAGATGGCATCATGAACTTTGCAAGTAAATGGATAGAACTAGAAGATATTAAGCTAAGTGAAGTAACACAGTCCCAGAAAAACAAAACAAAACAAATCAACAACAACAACCAAAAATGATGAATGGTATCCCTCATTAGTAGATTCTAGCACCAAGCACCTAGTTGTAAGGCAAACTGAGCAACATTAACATTATATATTCCTCTTTTTTTTTTCTGAAAACAACTGTGCTCTTATAATGTGAATCCCTTAACAGGCTCTAAAATTAACCTACCACTTATTTTCAGACTTTGTAATTTTGGTATATGGGTGTAGGTTATGTAGGCATATTTTAGAGCAACATAAATTTAAAAGCAAAAAAATGTGAAACCTGAAATACAATTTAGAAATAATAAACACTTTATTTTCAGATGATGTAATTGTAGTATAGGTGTGACATTATATATAAAGCCATACAAATTGGAGGGAAAAGAACTGAGACAAAGAACTGACTGAAACAATAAAGTTTTCCCCCAAACAATAATCCTCTCCTTTGAAAAAGTTTAAAAAGACTCAGAAAAAGATGCAAGGCAAGTATGGCCAAATATATGAAGTCTGGTGGGTTGGGGGCATGGGAAGGGAAATGAGTCTCAACTGGACTGAGAAATGATGTAGGAAATGCACAAAACTTCAATAAAATTTTTAAAAAAGAAAGTACCTGATTAGTAGGAGGGAGCTGTAAATAAAGTGGCCACCTGGGACATGTGCTCATCCATGTGAATGTGCCCTTTACTGGTTTGTCTAAGAGGAGATAATTCACCTGTGTGGGTACCCACTTTCTTCCTACATGTGCTTTGACTGAGTTCTCTATATAAGTGTCCCCTTGAGTCCTTTAACAGTGGGATGCTAAGGGTTATTTATTTCAGCAAAACGTCTTGGGTCTCCCAAGTTCAGTTTGTCCATTGCAATGCATTGTGACTTACTACTTTTCTTATTAATGTGTATTTAATGCTTTTGTTCTGAGAGGCATGATACTTTTTACATTATCATTATTCCTTCATGACATCTCACAATCCTTATCTCCTCATATTATAGAAATTTTCCTCCTAAAATTACCATATATAAATTAAAACCTAGATAGATAAAGTTGCATAAAAGTTTTCCCTCAGATTCCCTTCATGTACATGCTTTTTAAAAATAGTCAGAAGACTTGCAGAAAGCACACCACCAGCATGTACACCCCTCCTGTCCTGTGGAAGCTTGGTATCAGCCACAAATCTCCAAACTTTGAGTTACAGTGCACAGCCTGGGCGGAGTTAGACTCATGGATAGGAACACACCAGTGTGCGCCCAGCATGTGGCCCACACAGCAACATGAGCCCAGGTGGGGCCCATCTGCCTTGGTGCTTTGCACACCCCTCACCCGGTAACCTCCAACCTTCAGGTTCCAGAGCATGGTGTGGGTGGAATTAGACTCTCTCTCGGACAGCAGGCCAACAGGGTAACTTCGCACAGGCCAAAGTAGCAACACAACACCCCCTCAACCTGGTGGAGCTGAGATGCAAAGGATCTAGTAGGCACAGTATTAGTAATTATAGTCTGCACAGCCAACATTGAGGCATGAAGAATTCAAAGAAACAAATAAATGACAAAGAAAAAGTAACATGGGAAAAGCTCATAATAAATCCACAGTGAACTCTACCAACCCTATAGAAGATTCCTACAACCAGATCTCTCTAGAAGGAAACCAAGACACAGACCAATTCTAGATATATTCAAAGACATCAAAGAATATAAAGAACAAATCAGAGAATAAAAGGAGAAAATGACAAACTCCAGAAGGAAGTGGAAATGCTGAAATGATCCCAGGCTGAAATGAAAAAAGAAATTGACCAGTGAACCAAGGAGCTACAAGATGAGAATGTCAGGTTCCAGAAGGAAGTGGAAATAATAAAGAAATCACAGGATGAAATGAAAAGAGGAAATTGAACATTCATCCAATCAACAGGAAAGAATGGGAAAAGCCTCAGAAGCAAAATGAAAGAAACAGAAAAAAGAATATCAGACCTGCAGGATAACACTGAGCAACTAGAATGCTAAAGTAAAGGTTATGAAAAAAAAAAAAAAAACCCACAAGATTGGAACAACTAGGAAATGTGGGGCACTATGAAAAGACCAAACCTCGGGGCTGGAGAGACGGCCTAGTGGTTAAGAGCACCAACTGCTCTTGCAGAGGACCTAGATTCGATCCCCAGCACCCACATGGCAGCTAAGAACCATCTGTAACTCCAATTCCAGGAGAACTCCACTTACAGGGGAATCCGAGACCCTTTTCTGACCTCCGCGACATTGCACGACACGGGTACACAAACCTACATGCAGACAGTACACTCATACACATACAAAAATTAAAAAAAAGTAAAAAAAAGAAAAGACCAAACCTCAGCATCATAGAGATAGAGGAAGAAGAATCCCAAGACAATGCTATTGATCAGATCTTCAGCAGGATAATAGAAGAAAATTTCCTCAAACTGAAAAAAGACAAACCTATACAAATACAAGAAGCACATAGAACACCAAATATACAGTACCAGAAAAGAAATTCTCCATGCCATATAACTGTTGAAACAGTAGATACAGAAAACAAAGACAAAGTACTGAAAGCCACAAGAGAAAAATAAGTTACATATAAGGGGAAACCCATCAGAATCATAGCTGACTTCTCAGTGCAAACTATCAAAACCAGAACACGGACTGAAGTATCCTCAGTTTAAATGACTTTAGATGCCAACCCAGACTACTATACCCAGTAAAAAAATCCTCCTGCAAAGGAAATCTGACCAGTGTCCAAACTGCACACCGTCCTAGATGACAGATAGGCAACTGCTAATATTAAAGTTATTTTATCAAAGAAAGCTTTTTCCTATAGACTCTTCAGTTAATGCAGAAAAAAAAATGCCTTTCACTCATGTGTCAGAAGCCACTAATGAAGTAAGCTACCATGAGATATGTAAGGTTGTCACCAGCATTGCCCACCTGACAGGCTACTGTGAGCCTCACACATAGCATGTGTAGAATCTGATAAGAAAGGATGCTCATGGATGACATCATTCTAGTAAAATATCAGGATCATTGAATCACTCACACCACAAAGATGCAATCTGTATTGGTTGGCTGAGAATGTCTGAGACCCTGAAAGGCCAAGGATATCGGTAATTAAACTCAGTTTTCCTTTAAGTCTTTGACATCAGTTGCAGCAGGATAAGTCAATAGTCATCTTTTGCCAAGAAGTAGACCAGGGTAGTAATCTTATTAAGTGCTGAGTTTCTCACCTTGAACCTTAAGTAGTCTGTCATGACCTACAAGAGTATCATTTCCTCCACAATTTAGAGTTCTGAGCAATTGGGATTCTCATTAAACTTTATTGACCATTGGTATTTCCTGCATTCATATCTCTATGAACTACACTATTAGTGTTAGTAAGTTCATAATATCACTGATGTTTGAGGAATACAAAGTTCCATTATCATAGACTCAGTGATAGATTATGGTTTCTACAAATGGCTTAGTTCTATTTATACAATTGGGGTGGTAGGTGCTATATACCTACCATATATGCTCTTTTGCAAACAAATTATTACAGAACAATTGTATCCCGTAACTCTCTTGCTGTTTAGAGGCTTGCTATTTGCTGCTTTAGTACAAAATATCTCTGAATTATTCCTACCCCTCAGACATTTGAATGTCCACTTTACCTGGAGGACATGGCTGAATATATTGCCCTCTGTGAATCCTAATGTCTGAGATAGATGTCATGCCTTTCACAACATGGTGAGACAATATTTTTAATCACTATGGCTATATCAAGGCCACAGACAATTTAATCATAGTTAATACATGCATTAAACTCCTGATGAAGTTGATCTTGAGTAATATTGGCCTTGACTATCTTCTGGATGGTGACATGGTATTAATACAAATATCTGTGTATACATCTGAACAGCCACTAGGTAAAGAAGTTGAATGAACAAGTATACTGTATTTAGCTTGGTTCTATTCCTAATTGAAATTTCTTTCAGCTGGCTGAACTGGATACTTGGTCCATGATTAGAAATGTTTCTCCAGACAGATGTTATCTTTATACTATTTAGCCTATGTACACATATGGGATATATGTGTCTGGCTACAATGAAACCATTGGTAGCACTTCGACTAAATATCTGTATTGAACAATGAGTCTAATTTAGTGATACTTATTCTCTTTCTTTCTGGAACACCTGGGGGTCAGTGGGAACTGAATTAAGGAAACAATAGAAGAAGGATATTTCCCTTAATTCTCAAGAACTGTGTGTTCAGTATAGGATATGTTGACAGCTTGCCAGAGTACAGATGGTACATCACTATTCCTTGTGTAGCTGAGAAACTGTCCTGAAACCACTTAGCCACACGTGAATCATTGACCCATAGTCACATCTCTGTTTACTATACTATATATCTCATAGGAAAGGACTATAGTCTTTTCCTAAAGCACTCAGTGTAGTACTTACAGACATAATGTCTCATAATGGCTGCACAATGGATCCAGTTTGTAGTCAGGACTTTGCCTCAAAAGAACCTGGACTTATATATTCACACCTTCACTCATTGTTGTAAATAAACACTGCACCACCTGTGTCTTCTATGTGGGTTGCTTTTTTTCAGTAACCTTGAAAGAGTTTCTGGTCTCTTCTTGGATATTATTTATTTTATTTTGGCCTTGGTGACAGTTGTATAAAAGTCTACCTTAGAGTTTAGCTTGCTAGTAAAAGAGCATTCCTAAGAGTATTTTCCTAACAACACCTCTCATAGAAATATCTGCATCCGGGGACTGGAGAGATGACCTAGCAGTTAGGAGCGCCGACTGCTCTGGCAGAGGACCTGGGTTCGATCCCCAGTACCCACATGGCGGCTGAGAACTGTCTGTAACTCCAATTCCAGGAGAACTCCAGTTCCAGGGGAATCCAACACCCTCTTCTGACCTCTGCGGCATTGCAGAACACAGGTGCACAAACATCCATGCAGACAGTACATTTATACAAATAAAAATAAATAATAAAAATTAAAAAAATGAAATATCTGCATCCATTAAATGGCCACATTCTTTTTTAAAAAAAACAATTGTTTTCAAAAGTTTATACATGGCACAGAAATTAAAATAATATTATTAAGCTAGATTACTTGTCCAATGAGTAAAAATGTGGAATAATTCACTAGTGTCAGGTGAAATACTTATAGTTCATTATAAATTATACTGGTAAACTTCTTGACTCCTGTGATGGCTGCTTAGAAGAGAATTCTAGTGGAAGGAAATGTAGCCTTGTTTCATTTTAAACCAATACTAGTCCCTAAAATAAGGAAAGTGTCAATATTTTTCAACATCATCGGAAGACAACATAAAGTTTTGCTTGGATTAATACAAAATTATCTTGGTGATAATCTATTAATATAGTGGCATTCTCCTCTGATATAGAATTCAATATGCTGAAAAGACCTTCCAAACAGGATGTTACCAAATTAATAAATAGGAACTTGAAAGCCAGACTACAGTGATGGTCCACATTAGGTCAAGAAGTATTGGAACTGAAATAATAAACATAGTGAATTAAAATATGGGGAGTACTGTGGTTATACAGAACAAAGCGAGAGACCCAGGAGAGCACTCAATTTAGAAAAAAATGTTAAGAAATATACCCCCAAAATGGGCAACTGCATGGGCATCAAAATTTGTTTGTTGAGAATTTCAGTGATGGGAAACTTCTGTAGACAAGATAGTCAAAGAAAGGATTATGGAAGTTGAAGCCCTGAAAGTGGAGCCATCGTTAAAACCAAAAAAAGGATAGATCCAGCTGACAGAGTTTAACTTCTATTCAAGATAATCTGCAAAGTGGCAGTGGCCCAGTTTATGGTAATTCAGAGAACTGTGAAAACAGGTGCAGACATGTTCTTCATTGCATGAACACTAGTATAAAAGGAAATTAGTCTCCATAACACAATCACTTTTAAATAACTCTTCAGTGGCTGTGATGTGAAGACCATGACGCACCTTCTGACTGAGACAGACATTATAGCTACATCAATTAAATGAGATAGAATTTGGTGCCAGTGAGCAAGGGATCCTCAGAGTACTGTGACAGTCCTGCACTGTGATGCATTCCTCCGGTCATTCCCAATGAGACCTTCAGATGTTTACTCCTCTGACATTAAGAGAATTGATAAATGCACATATATTATAAAGATTACTGAACAAGTAGTCAAATTTGGCACTGACCAGGTATGTCATTCTGACTATTTAAATTGGCATTATGTAGAGGTTGGGTAATGTAGTCTTATCACAAAAGCCTGCATCCATGTAGACAAACATATTCCAGGTCCAGAATACATAAAGGAAAGGGAAATATTTCTATTGGTTCTTGGTTTATTGGCCACTATGATAGAGATAGCATAGCACATCACAGGCAGTTCGAATCTCTGAAACTCTTCCTGTTTTGGACAATATATTGACTTTAAAAGAACAGGCTTCTTGTAGTAGAAACAAAAGATATTATAACCTTTAGCCCAAAGATGGAAAAGAGATGATTTTCTTTTTTTTAAATTTTTCCCGTAATTATTTTACTGAACTGACACTCTCAGGTGTATGTTTATAAACACACATATATTTATATATACTTCTCTAAAGATGTACATAAATATACAGATTTGTATATATGAAACAAACTAGATCATTATATATACACATGCAATAACATAAATCTACATTCATCTTCTATTACAACACATAATACTTATAGGCAGAATTATCTTTCTTTAAAAAAGTGAAACTTAACTACTTTGAAAATCTTGGAATTAGTGACTAGCGTATTATTTGGATGTTAAATTTCCAAAAGCTAGAACATTTATCTAGTACAAACAGGTCCCCTGCCTTCTGTGACTCAGTTAAAAAAATGTTTCTACTACCATATTTCTTAGTATCTAGAAGAGTACTTGGCAAACAACACAACTTTAAGAATTTGTTGAATGAATGGAAGTACGTTCTCTTTTATACATGACACAAATTTTAAAAAAATTGAGATTTTGTGATTTTCATACAAAATACTTTGATGGTATTTAGATCCCCTTCACTATCCCCCCCTTCTCCACTGCCACCCATCCAATTTAATGCATACATACATGCATGCATACATACATACATACATACATACATACATACATACATACATTCCATGGCCTATGAAGTCATGACACAAACCTTTACTTATACAGATGTTCTGGCTATTTTTTTTTGGTCTTTTTGGAGACAGGGTCTCCCTGTAGCCCAGCTGTCCTGGAACTCAGTCTGTAGACCAGGCTGGCCTTGTACTTTTTAATATTTTATTGATGTTTTGTGTATTTCAGATATCAGTTTACAGTTCAGTTTAGACATACTCCCCTTTCCCTTTCCCCCACTCCACCCCAGATCATGCATTCTACCATATATTTCTCTCAGTCTTTTTATGTTTAGGAATTCACATTTTCCTCCCATAATTTTATATTACTCTAAAATATGAATACATACCTCCCACCCATATACAATAATTACAGATTCTGAAAATAAGTGATGGGTCAATTCTAGAGCCCATTAAGAGATTTGCTTTTAGATAAAAAGAAAAATAACAATAATGTTGTCCAGCATGCCTTTCAACTGGGGATGTGTTAGCAGCCACAAATGAAGGAAACCATTTGCCATTTGTTTTTCTGAGACTGTGTTACTTCACTTAGCATAATGGCTTCAAGTTCCATCCATTTACCTGCAAAGTTCATGATGTCATATTTCCTTACCACTGAATAGTACACCATTATTGTAGATGTACCACATTTTTGTCACCCACTCATCTATTGAGGGGCATTTTGGCTGGTTCCAGCTCTTCACTATTGTGAAGAGATCTGTAACAAACGTGGATGTGCATGTATCTTTGCAGAAAGATGAGTATTCTGGGTATATACCCAAGAGTGGTATGACTGGGACAGGAGGTAGGCTCATTTTGAGTCTTTCAAGTGTTCTTCATATGTTTCCATAATGATTGTACAAGTTTACATTACCACCAACAGTGGATGACTGTTCGGTTTTCCCTGCAACATCTCCAGCATTTGGAGTAAAATTTGTTTTCTTGATCTTAGCCAGTCATATCAGATTGAGATGATATCTGATAGGGGTTTTAATTTGCATTTCCTTAATTACTAATGATGTTGAACACTGTTTAAGATGTTTCTCAGCCATCTTTAATTCCTCACTGGTGAAATCTCTGTTCAGCTCTTTACTCCATTTTTGAGTAGGTCATTTGTTTTCTGACTTCTCTATTTTTTGAGTAGTCTATATATTCTGGACGTTAATGCTGTGTCAGATGTAACACTTATGTATCCAACTACATATGTGACACATATTTGCTTCCTGATTTTATTAATTTTGTCATAATCTTATACCCATAACATTGTATCTTTGATAGTCAATAAACCTTCTGCAATTCTTATGACCATGTGGTCAGACATAGTACAGAGATATAGCACAGAGATGATTTTTAATTAGACTGCACAGCTAGAGACACAACCATTAACTGTGCTTCTTGAGTTATTTTATATTATTCTGTTTTATATAATACTTTTATTGATGTTTTGTGTATTTCATTCATCGTTTTTCAGTTCAATGTAGACATAATCCCTTCTCTCTTCCCGCCACCCCACCCTGGTTCATGCATTCTGCCATATATGTCCTGTTATCTTTCTCTCAGTTTTTTAAAGTTTTTCTCTGTGGAGGTTTGTTGCTTTGGGCAGAATTTGACTGTATCAGTCAGTTCTTTGACCCAGTCCTTATGTTGTTCCCTCCCATTTGTACTGCTCAAAAATATGCCTAATTTAGACATTATATATGTACCAGAATTATGTCCTTTGGGAATAAACTGTATGTTAATTCTGAAATATGTTTAGGAACTCATAAATTTTCCCTTTAATTTTTATTACTCTAAGTTATGAATTCATACCTTCCACCCATATATGTTAATAACCATGTCTGAAAATAAGTGGTAAGTTAATTCTAGGGCCCATTAAGAGGTCCACATTATAACAGCACAGTTGCTTTCAGATAGAAAGAAATATAATTGTGAATCACTGATCATATGCACCAGACATGCACTACACGTATACACATGTGAAAAGGAAAGGCCTTAGCAAAGTTACATGTTCTACTCTGCTTCTCTATTGCTGTAACAAAACACTCTGACCAGTACCAACTTCAGGAGGAAAGGATTTATTCATCTTACATCTCCCAGGTCACAGATCATTACTGAAGGAGCCCAAGGTATGAACACAGGGCAGAAATCAGAGGCAGGAGCTGAAGCACAGGCCATGGAGGAATGCTTCTTACTGGCTTGCTCCCCTGACTCATGCTCAGCCTGCTTTCTTTTTTGTTTTGTTTTGTTTTGTCTTTAAAAAAAAACATTTTATTTAATGCCAGGCATGGTGGCTCACGCCTTTAACCTCAAATTTTACTTTCAAATTTGTAGCCCCAGTTGACCTGGAACTCACTCTGTAGACCAGGCCTGCCAGCATTACACAGAGAGAGACCCTATCTCAAAACAAAACAAAATAGTCAGGTATGGTGGCACACGCCTTTAATCCCAGCACTTGGGAGGTAGAGGCAGGCAGATCTCTGCTTTCTTATACAGTAAAGAACAACCTGCCCAGGGTGGCACTGCCCTCCCACACAACTCATCAATCAAGAAGATGCCCCAGCTCTTCACTATTTTGAAGAGAGCTGCAATAAACATGGCTGTTCATGTGTCTGTGCAGTAGGATGAGTCTTGTGGGTAGAGTGACTGGGTCGGGTGGTAGGCTCATTTTGAGTTTTTTAAGGGTTCTCCATACTGCTTTCTTTTATTTTTATTTTTATTTTTATGTATTTCTGTATGTGTATGAATGTACTATATGCATGTAGGTTTGTGCACCTGTGTCATGCAATGTGCACCCTCAGAAGAGGGTGTCAGATTTCCCTGGAACTGGAGTTCTCCTAGAATTGAAGTTTCAGACAGTTCTCAGCCGCCATGTGGGTGCTGGGGATCAAACCCGGGTCCTGTGTAAGAGCGGTCGGTGCTCTTATCTGCTAGGCCATCTCTCCAGCCCCCACACACTGCTTTCTATAGTGGTTGTATGAATTTACATTCCCACCATCAGTGGATGAGTGTTTCCCTTTCCCTACAATCACTCCAGCATTTGGTATCATTTGCTTTCTTGATCCTAGCCAGTCTTATCAGAGTGAGTTGATATCTTAAAATGGTTTTAATTTGCATTTTCTTAATTATTAGAGAAGTTGAACACTTTTTAAGATTTTTTTCAGCCATCTTTATTTCCCCATATGTGAAGTCTCTGTTCAGGTCTTTACTCCATCTTTTGAGTGAGTGATTTGTTTTCTTCTTTGTTTTTTGAGTAGTTTATATATTTTGGAAGTTAATGTGCTGTCAGATGTATCACTGGTGAAGGTTTCCTCCCACTCTGTCAGATTTCTCTTCACTTCACAGATTGTTTCTTTTTCTGTATAGAGCTTTTGAGTTTAATGAGGTCCCACTTGTAAATTATCGATCTTATTTCCTATGCAGCTGCTGTCTGATTTAGAAAGTCTTCTCCTCAACCCATGTCTTGTAGGTTCCTGCCAATGTTTTCTTCTATCACCTTCAGAGTTTCAGGTTTTATGTTGAAGTCTTTGACCCATTTGGTGTTACCAAATGTCCCTCAACCAAGGAATGTACAGAAAAAATGTGGTACATATACACAATGTAATTCTATGCAGCAGTAAAGAAATATGGCATCATGAACTTTGCAGGTAAATGGATGGAAGTGGAAGCCATTATGCTAAGTGAAGTAACATAGCCCCAGAAAAACAAATGAGGAACGATATCCCTCATTTGTGGATGCTAGCACCAAGCACCTAGTTGTAAGGCAAACTGAGGAACATCAATGTTCTATTCATCTTTTTCTGAAGGCAACTGTTCTCTTATAATGTGAATCCCTTAATAGGCTCTAGAACTTATCTACTACTTATTTTCAGACTTTGAAATCTTGGTATATGGGAGGATGGTATGTAGGCATACTTCAGAGTAATGTAAATTTAAAAAGGAAAAGTGTGAATCCTGAAATATGATATGGAAATAACATTCAGTTTATTTTTAGAAGACATAATTTAAATATAGATGTGACATTAATACATGCATATGTTGAAGGAATACAAATTGAAGGGAACAACAACAACAGAAGAACTGGGACAGGGAACTCACTGAAACAATAAGGTTTTCCCAAGAGCAGTGATCCTGTTTTGAAATATTTGATCTTAGCCAGTCATATTGGAGTGAGATGACATCTGAGAATGGTTTTAATTTGCATTTCCTTAATTATTAATGATGTTGAACACTTTTTAAGATATTTCTCAGCCATCTTTAGTTCCTCATTGGTGAAATCTCTGTCAGCTCTTTACACCATCTTTTGAGTAAGTCATTTATTTTCTTACTTCTTTGTTTTTTGGGTAGTCTATATATTCTTGATGTA
Source organism: Rhizomys pruinosus (assembly GCA_009823505.1). Taxonomy (NCBI): domain Eukaryota; kingdom Metazoa; phylum Chordata; class Mammalia; order Rodentia; family Spalacidae; genus Rhizomys; species Rhizomys pruinosus. Next base: position 954,253 of record VZQC01008874.1, read on the forward strand.
AATGCTGTCAGATGAATCACTGGTGAAGATATCCTCCCACTCTTTGGGTTTTCTCTTCACTTCCTTGATTGTTTCTTTTGCTGTACAGAAGCTTTTGAGTTTGATGAGGTCCCATTTGTCAACTGTTGACCTTATTTCCTGTGCAGCTGCCGTCTGATTTAGAAAGTCTTTTCCTAGGCTTATGTATTATAGGTTGTTGCCAACTTTTCCTTCTAACAAAAAAACTTGCCAACTTTTTTCTTCTAACACCTTCAGGGTTTCAGGCTTCACGTTGAGATCTTTGATCTACTTGAAATTGATTTTTGTACAGGGTGAGAGGTACAGTTTTAATTTTGTTCTTCTACAAATGGTGACCCAGTTTTGCCAGCACCATTTGCTGAAGATGTTATCCTTCCTTCATTGAGGATTTTTTGCCTCTTTGTCAAATATGAGGTGGCTGAAATTGTATGAGCTCAAGTTTGGATCTTCAATTTTGTTCCATTGGTCAATGGGTCTGTTTTTGTGCCAATAACAGGCTGTCATTATGACTATGGCCCTGTAATATAGCTTAAATTCTGGTAGAGCAATCCCCACTGTACTGGATTTTCCACTCAGGGTTGCTTTAGCTATTTGGGGTCTTTTGCTTTTCCATATGAACGGAAGGATTTTTTCCCAAGTCTTTGAAGAAGCTCATGGGGAATTTGATTGGGATTGCATTGAATCTGTATATCAAGTTGGGTAAAATGGACATTTTTACTATGTTAATTTTTCCAATCCATGAACATGGGAGATCTTTCCATCTTTTGATGTCATGTTCATTCTCCTTCTTCAGGGGTTTAAAATTTTTGTTGTAGATATCTTTGTATCTTTGGTTAGGTTTGTTCCCAGGTATTTTATTATTTTTGAGGCTATTGTGAGTGGAAAGGTCTTCTTATATTCCTTCTCTACTTGTTTATTGTTGGTATAAAAAAAGGCTAATGATTTTTTTCAGGTTAATTTTGTTTCCTACCACTTTACTGAAACTCTTAATAGTTTCTAGAAGTTTTCTGGTGGAGTTTTTACTATCCCTTAGGTAAACTATCATGTCATCTGTAAAAAAGGAAGGTTTAACTTCTTCTTTTCTGATTAGTACATCTTTAATTTCCCTTTGGCTAAGATCAAGAAAACCAAAGACACCAAATCCTGGAGAGGTTGTGGGGAAAGGGGAACACTCATCCACCGCTGGTGGGAATGTAAACTTGTACAACCATTATGGAAAGCAGTATGGAGAACACGTAAAAGACTCAAAATGAGCCTACCACCTGACCCAGCCATACCACTCCTGGGTATATACCCACAAGACTCACCCTACAGCAAAGATACATGCACATCCATGTTTATTACAGCTCTCTTCACAATAGTGGAGTATTGGAACCAAAGCAAATGTGCCTCAACTGACGAGTGGATGACAAAAATGTGGTACATCTACACAATGGATTAGTATTCAGTGGTAAGGAAAGATGACATTATGAACTTTGCAGGTAAATGGATGGAGCTTGAAGCCATTATGCTAAATGAAGTAATATAGTCCCAGAAAAAGAAGCAGTGAATGGTCTCCCTCATTTGTCGATGCTAACACTGAATCCCCAGATGAAAGGCAAGCTGAACAACATGAACAACATTATTGTTATATTTCTTTATTTTTTATTGGTTTTTTCGAGGCAGGGTCTCCCTGTAGCCCCAGCTGGAACTCACTCTGTAGACGAGGCTGGCCTTGAACTCACAAAGGTCCTCCTGCCTCTGCTTCCCAAGTGCTAGGATTAAAGGCGTGAGACACCACGCACAGCTGTTATATTTCTTTTTATCTGAAGGCAACTTTGTTGTTATAATGTAAATCTCTTAATGGGCTCTAGAATCAATCCACCACTTACTTTCACACTCTGTAAATGAGTGGAAACTATGTATTCATATTTTAGAGTAATATAAAATTAAAGGAGTTAAATGTGAATTCCTAAACATAAAAAAAAAAAAACTGAGAGAAAGATGCAGGGCAGTTATGGCAGAATGCATGATCTGGGGTGGGATGGGAAGAAGGGAAAGGGGAATATGTATAAACTGAACCGAGAAATGGTGTCTGAAATACACAAAACATGAATAAAAGCATTATTTAAAAAAGACAGTACATTCATACACATACAAAATAAATAAAAAAAAAACAAAAAAGATGAAAAAAGAAAGAAAGAAAAATCTTTAAAAAGATTCAGAGAAAGATATGGGGCAGGTATGGCAGAATGTATGAACTCAGGTGGGGTGGGAGCATGGAAAAGGAAATGAGTCTAAATTGGACAAAGAAATGATGTCTGAAATGCACAAAACTTCAATAAAAATATAAAATTAAAAAAAGAAGATGCCCCAAAGACATGTTGGCAGGCCAGTCCAGTGAAGGAAATTCCCCAATTGAGTCTCCGTCAACCCTCAACTCAGGTGTGTCAAGTTGACAACTGAAGTTATCAAGCACACTATGTTTCCAGCAAGTATTGGTAGGATTTGGAAAGTGAAGAAAACAATCAGTCAAAATAATCGGACCATGAATTCGTGTTTGGGGAGGAGCTGGTGTCTAAGTGACCCTGCCTGTCCCAGTTCCACTGATCTTTCTTCCCTTTCCAATTCAGATCCTCACAAAATTCATATCATTTCCTAAGAAAATTGAAATTTCATTAATTTTTTTTATTATTTTTTACCTTTGTACAAGATTATCAAATCTAGACCCGTGTCCCCCACCGTATCCCCCCACCCCACCAGAGTTCATGCATTCTGCCAAACATGCTTTTCATCTCTTTCTCAGTCTTTCTCGATATTCTCCATGTGGAAGTTGACTGTTTTGAGCAGAAGTTCACTGAGAAACTCCATTTCTAAATGGAATTGGGTGAGCTCCCCTTTGCAGCCTTCATTTATTTTACTTTTTTTATTTGTTTGTTATTTTTTAAGGGAGTCACGATATAAGAGCACAGTTGTTTTCAGATCACATTGACGTTGCTTGCTCAGTTTGCCATATGATTAGGTAACTGGTGCTAGCATCCACAGATGAGGGACTGTGTTACTTCACTCAGCATGATATCTTCAAGCTCCAGCCATTTACCTGCAAAGCTCATGATGTCATCTTTCTTTACCGTTGCATAGAACTCCATTGTGGGGCTGGAGAGATGGCCTAGCGGTTAAAAACGCTGACTGCTCTTGCAGAGTTTTGATCCCCAGCACCCGCGTGGCGGCTGAGAACCCTCTTTAACTCCAGTTTCCAGGGGAATTTGACACCCTCTTCTGACCTCTGCACCACTGTACGACACGGGTGCACAGACCTACATGCAGATAGTACATTCATACACAAAAAAAAATTCTTAAAAGAACTCTATTGTGTAGATGTACCACATTTTCTCTATCCACTTGTCAGTTGAGCGGCACTTGAGTTGGTTCCAGCTCCTTGCTATTGTGAACAGGGCTGCAATAAACATGGCTGTGCATATATCTCTGCGATGATTCTAGTGGGTACATGCCCAGGAGTGGTATGTCTGGGTCAGTTGGCAAGTTCATTCCAAGTCTTCCACAAGTTCTCCACACAGGCAGGCTTCATTTATGCACACTTGATGTGTGAAGTGTCTTTGAAAGCCAGAGGAGGACATAAGATTCCCTGGAACTGGAATTACAGGGTGTCCTTGGCAGATTTGTGAGTGCTGGGATCGGATACCAGGTCCTCTATGGGCACAGTCAGTTTTCCTAGCCTCTAGGCAATATCTCCAATCACTCATTTTATTTAGTGTTAAGCATCAATTACTGGTGAGTAGAAGTCAATTTTATTTGCAACAGAAATTAAAACATGATTAATTATATGATCAAACTTATTTCTTTTAGTACCTTAAATTAATCACTGAGCAAATTTACATCATTATCTTTGTTACAATGAACTAAGCTATGTAATAATAGAAAAGTTTTGACTAATAACATAAAGTTCATGACCACAGTACTGATTTGTTTGCCCAACCCCTCTCTATTATCCTCAAACACGCTGAAGTGCTATATTTGTGTATACTCAGTAGAAAGATGCCAGGAAGTAATAAAAAAGGCAGATGAGAGGCTCTTACTTGTTACTTCAACTGCGTTACAGTAAACACAAAGATGTTTCCATAGAATAAACATCTTTCATGGGAATAATTTTTACAATGAAATAATTTTATAAAAATGAATATACCGGGGCTGGAGAGATGGCCTAGCGGTTAAGAGCACCGACCGCTCTTACAGAGGACCCGGGTTCGATCCCCAGCACCCACATGGCGGCCGAGAACCGTCTGAAACTCCAATTCCAGGAGAACTCCAGTTCCAGGGGAATCCGAGACCCTCTTCTGACCTCCGCGGCATTGCACGACACGGGTGCACA
>VZQC01008874.1:961953-1229789 GCA_009823505.1 Rhizomys pruinosus
GGGGCTGGAGAGATGGCCTAGCGGTTAAGAGCGCCGACCGCTCTTACAGAGGACCCGGGTTCGATCCCCAGCACCCACATGGCGGCCGAGAACCGTCTGAAACTCCAATTCCAGGAGAACTCCAGTTCCAGGGGAATCCGAGACCCTCTTCTGACCTCCGCGGCATTGCACGACACGGGTGCACAGACTTGCATGCAGACAGTACATTCATACACATACAGAAATAAATAAAAAAAATTAAAAGAAAATGAATATACCATAGTTGTTTTTTGTCTTTTTGAGGCAGGGTCTCCCTGTAGCTCTAACTGTCCTGGAACTTTCTCTGTAGACCATGCTGGTCTTGCACTCAAAGAGATCCACCTGCCTCTGCCTCCCAAGTGCTAGGATTAAAGGCATGCGTCACCATGCCTGGCAAAATGAATATACCATAGTTTGCTTTTCTCTGTTGGCAGCTTCCATAGCACCTTCTGACACTGTGAGAACTTGTCCTCAGGGAAGAAGATTCTAGTTCAGTTCCAGCTCAAGGTTTCTAAGTCCTGTGTCTGAAATATGCAGTGTGTTCAGCAATAAGTTCTTACTTTTGAGTTGTTTTTATGTATATGTAACAATAAAAATTAAGAGGAGTTGGGGGGATGTGAGAGGACTAGGAGGATTATAAACATAAAACATGTGTGAAACTCTCAAACGCAAAACATGTATAAAATTCTCAAACACTAAAACATGTATGAAACTCTCAAACACTCAAACCAAAGGTACTTTCTGGTAGTTCTTCTTTTCATCTTTAAGCATTTACAGAAAAAGACATGAGGATGAGAAGTCCCACTTTATGATATCCAATAAGAATAGATGGAATAAATGATTATGTATGGATGTACAGAGACCAAACCCGTTGTGAGTGGCATCATCCCTACTCAGGGGAGTCCTGAACAATACAGAAAAAAGAGAGAACAAGGAAAGAAGGATTCCATTATTCTTTCTCTGCTTTTGAACAAGGATATAATGTTTTACCTTACCTTGACTCTCCTACAATAATGAACTGTTTCCTGTATCCTGCAATTATAAGTCAATTAAATACTTTCTTCTCTAAGTTGTTTCTTATCAGAGCATTTATCACAACAGAAAAGAATCTGGAGAAAATATTATTTGGAGGCCTACTATGGGTAATATAGGTTGATTAGTAATACTACTTGTCCTAGTTTGTCTTTCCATTGCTGTGACAAAACACTCTGACACCAACTTGGGGAGGAAAGGGTTTATTCAGCTTACATCTCCTGGGTCACATTTCATCACTTAGGGAGCCCAAGGCAGGAACCTGGAGGCCATGGAGGACTGCTGTTCACTGGCTTGCTCTCTACTGGCTTGCTCTTTGGCTCATGCCCAGCCTGCCTTCTTATACTGTCACTGCTCAACAATCAAGACAATACTCCACAGATGTGGCCACAGGCCAATCCAATGGAGCCAATTCCCCAACTGAGGCTCCCTCAACCCAGGTGTGTCAAGTTGACACTAAAGCTATCCAGCACACTACTAGACTCTACTTAGTAGGCGCCAATCATAACAACACTACTAACACTGGTAAATGCCAATAATGTCTCCAGTCTTTGAGTTTCCTGCAGTCAACATACCTTGTAAATGAGAACCAATCCTTAATGTGAATAATGCCCTGTGACTGAATTATATCTTTATGGAGGTTTATTTTCTTTACAAAAGTGTGTGTGTGTGTGTGTGTGTGTGTGTGTGTATTCATGCATGTGCGTGCACCCGCGCACATGGAAAATTTTCATTGCTAATTGCTTAAATACAACTATTGGTCTACCCAAAAAACACAAAAAATCCCAAAAAAGGAATTTATTCATGCATTTAGACTTCACATTACAATTTTAAGTGCTAGTAAGAAATATCACTTCAAAAAAACACACTAACTGAACTTTAAAATAACATCTATGAGACATGATCTTTTCCCTGGCTCATATGTGGAAATGGTATCTCATCACAGTAATAAAACAACCATGAGAGGGACTGTGATCATTAACACAATTATTTTCTGACTTATATAGTTGCCAAGTATGCCAGCATTCACAGAAATAACCATCTGGTCCATTCACTGAATTATTCAAGGTTCATATGAGCATGCACTCTTAGGTGATTTGCTACTGACCTTGGATCACAGAGACTGTGTTAATAAACAGTGAGTCATTAATCAAACTAAGTTGATAGATACGTAGGTAAAGAATAACTAATACATGGACTTTATTTTCAATAATTAAATATCTTGTGCATGCTTCCTAAATATTGTCCATGGTAAAAAGAATAACGGCCAGCTTTGTTTGAATGCAGTACTCCACAAAAAAGATCCACAGTCAGGCTCATGTGTAAGATTGCTTCATGCTCAAACTTAGCAATTGTTAAGAGATAAAAAATAGATGATTTCTGTGATATGTAAGCAATCAATTTTTAAATTTAATTTTATTTATTTCTGTATGTGTATGAATGTACTGTCTGCATGCAGATTTGTGCACCCGTGTCGTGCAATGCCGCGGAGGTCAGAAGAGGGTGTCGGATTCCCCTGGAACTGGAGCTCTCCTGGAATTGGAGTTTCAGACGGTTTTTGGCCTCCATGTGGGTGCTGGGGATCGAACCCGGGTCCTCTGTAAGAGCAGTTGGTACTCTTAACCACTAGGCCATCTCTCCAGCCCCAGCAAGCATTAGCTCATAAAATTACTTCATTAAGACAGGCACGATGGCATGAATCTTTAATCCCAACAGTTGGGAGGCAGAAGCAGTCAGATCTTTTTGAGTTCAAGGCCAACCTGGCTACATAGCAAGTTCCAGGCCAGCTTGAGCTATAGGAAGATCTCATCTCAAAAATAGATTCTTCATATGCCACTACCTCTCTGATACAGTTGCATGAGTTTTCTTGATTCCAACCATCCAGAAAGTTTCTGTCCTAAAGAGAAAAACAATCATCCTGGAACTGAAGGCCAAATCAAGGGAAATGGACCTGGATTTACCACCAGGATTTTCTTCCTTCTCTTGGTAGGTTACTACAGAGTTGGCTCCTAAGGTCTGAGTTAACCAAGGAACAGTAGTAGGCTGATAACAGCCACTGCCTATACAAGTTCTTCACAGCAGCCATTCACAACCTCATCCAGAGGTCTTTTACTGTAGCATGTATGCATAGATGTTTCCTCTTTGCTGAAGCAAAATATAGGTAAAACAGTGTAAGAGCTGGAGCTCTATATGAAAACTTTGCCACGGGAGATTCAGCTAGCTTTCTAGCCAGCCATCTATGGACTTAACTATGTCATGTTCTAGTGTATCAAGAAGAAGAAAGAGAAGAGGTTACTAGAGCCAAGGAAATAAAATTCCGTAGTTAGAATCAATCCAAAATAAAGACTTTCATTAGAGAATATTATAGAAAATAAACCAAGGGATTGTTAACACAAAACTACAGATCATGTCCAATCATTTATTCTAGAGCTAAGTATGAGTGACCATGACCAAGGATGACAGATCCAGGTTTTTCCACATACTTTATTCAAACTTAGTAACTGTCTCTTGGTGCTTTCTTTTTTATTTTCTTTTGTGAAAAAGACAGGGTCTCCTTGTCCTACAACTTGCTACGTAGACCAGGTTGTGCTTGATCTCACAGAAATCCGCCTGCCACTGCATTCCAAGTGCACATTAAAGATGTGCACCTCTATGCCTGGCTTCATGAAGTTTTTCAGATTAATAGAAAAATGAAAACAATATATGAAAATACTTTTTTAATATACTGGTGTGAACATCATTTAAGTGGATTATAAAAATTCAGAGAATTTTGTCCAGAAAGATGCCTCAGGAGTTAAGAGAACTGGCTCCTCTTGCAGAGGACCAACACCACATGGTGGCTAACACTCATCCATAACTCAGGTTTCATGAAAATCTAACTTTGCCTTCTGGCCTCTGCAGGGATTGAATGACAAAGAGTGCACTTCAGACATGCAGGCAATATACTCATACACATAAAAGAAAAATAATAAACATTTTTTTTAATTAGAGAAGTTTCTGCTTTAAGCCTTAGATGAGGATGACTTTTGCCTTTGGATTGGTGAAAGCTGTTAGTCTGCTAGTACATGCCACAGGAATGTTAGATTAAATACAGACGTGGTTAATGAATGGCTCTTAAGGGCTTAAAGACAGATCAAAGTAATTTGGCTTCGAACTGCAACATTTCAACTTTACACAGTAAAATAATTTGTAATCAGTCAACCAGGCTTATAGAATCTTTAACAAAGTTTTAATTTTTCCTTTCCTGGGAACATTAGCTCACAAAAAATTTCTACTCATGATTAAAGACTTGTAAATAGGAAGAACAAAGACCGTGATAATAATTCGGGGTGGCGGTAAATAAAGACATCAGGTGATGTTATTAATCCCAAGTTCAGGACCACAGATTGATTTTATAGTTCAAGGTTGTCTTAGAAGACAATCTTATGCCTCTCCGTTCCTTTATCAGACCAATGAAGCAAGGTACATGAAATCAAAGAACCAGAACTAGGGACAATTTTAAAGGAATCTGTTCATCCCAATGTGGACTTTGCCCACCACTAAAGGATGAATATTCTTTCCATTGCAAGATTTTCTCTGCCTTACAATAAATTGCTTAGTTTTATTTTGTTTCCAGGGTGTGTTTAAAATTTCTGGAAAACAATGTGATTTTATTCTATCTATAGTTCAGTTGTTACCAACTCAGTTTCTCATATTACCCTGAGGAATAATTGAGTAATCAAAGTTTTATAATAAATATGTAAATTTAGGGGCTGGAGAGATGGCCTAGCGGTTAAGAGCGCCGACCGCTCTTGCAGAGGACCCGGGTTCGATCCCCAGCACCCACATGGCGGCCGAGAGCCGTCTGAAACTCCAGTTCCAGGAGAACTCCAGTTCCAGGGGAATCCGAGACCCTCTTCTGACCTCCGTGGCATTGCACGACACGGGTGCACAAACCTGCATGCAGACAGTACATTGATATACATACCGAAATAAATAAAATAAAAAAAAATTAAAAAAATAAATAAATATGTAAATTTAAAGCTATTTTTATATGTGTATGTATGTTTTTGTTCAAGTGTTCACAGGAGTTACATGTGCACAGGAAGAGCCCAGGTGTTGGTGTCAGGTGTCTTCCTAAGTCAGTCTCCACCTTACTTTTAAAAAAACTTTTCTATTTATTATTTTTTTATGTGTGTGAGTGTACTGTTTGCATGTAGGTTGGTGCACCCATGTCGTGCAATGCTGCGGAGGTCAGAAAAGGTCGACAGATTCCCCTGGAACTGCAGTTAAAGATGGTTCTTAGCCGCCATGTGGGGGGTGGAAATTGAACCCGGGTCCTCTGCAAAAGCAGTCGGTGTTCAAAAAAAAAAAAAAAGCAGTCGGTGCTCTTAACCTCTGAGCCATCTCTCCAGCGCCTCTACCTTACTTTCTGAACCTCACTAATTGTGTCATATTGATTTGTCGGTGAACTCCAACGATCTGCTGGCATTTGATCATCCCCAGCACTGGAGTTAATTCTGCCCCTGGCATTTAGTGGGTTCTGGGAATCCAAGTCTTCATGCTTGCCCGTCAGTCTGTTTACTCACTAAGCCATCTTCCCATCTCCAGAATAATATTTTTTCTTTTTTCCCCCAACTAAAATTTAAGTATTTTATTTATTATTTTATGTGTATGAGTACACTTCCTACATATATGTAACTGCACCTGTTGCGCAATGCCCATGGAGGTCAGAAGGGGAAGTCAGATTGCCTGGTACTAGAGTTACAGATGGTTGTAAGTCTACATGTGGTAGCTGGGAAATGAACCCAGGTTGTCTGCAAGAGCAGCCAGTCCTCTTACATATTGAGCCATCCCTCTAGCCCCTGACTGAAACTTTATTAGAGTGAGGACAAGCTGGAGGGAAAATAATAGTGATGTGTCAGTGTGTCTGAGGCTACGCACTGTGTTTAATTTACATTATAACCCAGAAACATTTGTGGAAATGAGTGAATTTTCATCAATGTTTATCCACATTCTTATGTGAAAGAATGAATATTAAAACATATTTATAAAGTAGAATACTAGCATCAAAAATTATAAATCTGAGCAACCATAAAATTATTACCACACACTCTGTCATAAATAATTATGAATTGTTTTACCCTGTCTTCATCTTTTATCATTTTTGTGATAAGGCCATTTGCTATTATGGCTATCCTCCTAGAAGATCAAGACTTTATAACTTTCAAAATTCAGTAATGAGTTTGGAAAACTGTTGATGTATACAATCATATCTAAATTGTTTTCTTGTATTCTTTCTGGCATGCCCTTGTGACCCTCCATTCTTTTACTAGACTCCTGAAGAAATGGACTCCAATAAATTGGAATTTACCTAGGAATCTCATGCTGAAAGGAAGAAAAGACTGAAGCATGGTACAACCTAGAGGAGCTTGTCCTCCAGAAGGAGGTTATGTACAGTTCCGACAATCTGCCAGATCACCTGGGAAGAGACAGGAGCCTAGACAGTGATCCATCATTCTTGGGAAGAACCATGTCTAGCTCTCGCCAGTATTTAAAACTCAACCTCATACCAGGATCACAGCGATGGACTCATTTTTACAAAGGAGGCCACTTTGAATAAACCTTCTTTCTCTGGTTTTCACTATTATTTGTCTCTTCAATTTCCCTGTTGAGGAAAGGAGGCTGACGTCTCATGTTGGAACTGACAGGGGCTGTGCTTGGATCCCCAAAAGGATAACAATCTCACATAAGAAAACAGCATTTACTTGACTTCAAAGAAGAAAATGTACATAACATTTGGGGGGTTTCTTTTTAGAGACAGGGCATTCCTGTACCCATAGATGACCTGAAACTCACTATGCAGATGGGACTAGCCTTGATCTCACAGAAGCAGGCGATCCCTTGATCAAGATGACCAGAGACAGGTGAATCTCTGTGAGATCAAAACCAGCCTGGTCCATATAGTTAGTTACCAGGATACCCAGAGCTACAAATACACCCCTGTCTCAAGAAATTGAGGACAAAAAAAGAGAAGTGATTTAATAAAATGATGACAGAATTGTGAACTGAGTCCTATACTTACAGGTGATCAGAAACATTAACACACTTAGCTTCACACACTCATCATCTACTTTTCTTTATTCTTAAATAAATTAGCCCACAGAATTGGGAAGTGGTATACAAATGTGTTTACAGTTTGGCCAAATCCAGGAGAGAAAAACATCTTGTTTCTGTCTTTGGTTTAGCAGTGGTTGAATTTTACAGATGAAATGCAATCAATGTCAGAAACTCTGCACTGTTGGCTTAATTGTGAGATAGATAATTTGACAAAACTGTATGAAATCTCTTCCTGACAGGAGAGGTCCTTTTCTGTCTGCAGCCAGGGCTTTAGCTTGTCCTGTCTGTGGTGGTTTGAAGCCTGTTCCCCACAGGCTTCAAGTATTCAGACATTTTGTCCCCAGTTGGTGTTGCTGTTTTGGGATATCTTAGAAGGTGTGGTCATGCTGGAGGAAGTACATCACTGGGGGCGGACTTAGTGAGTTCAATAAGCCTTGCCTCGAAGATGTAAACCTCAGCTTTCTGCTCCAGCCCCTGCCACCATACCTCCCCGACACAAGGGAATCTTATTTCCTAGAACCATCAATCCTAAACTCAAATAAACTCTTCCTTTTATAAGTTCCCTTGGTCATGGTGGTTTTATCACAGCAACAGAAAAATCCTTCAGAAAGGGATTTTATTAGAGATTTTAATTTGCCAGGTTCATTGCTACAACATTGTGCATAAATGATCTCTTCAGGATATCTTCCTTCTTTAAAGGACTTCAGCTTTGGAATAATGCAACAAAAGTTCATCTTCATCTGTCTTTTCTTTCTTAGACCTCAATCTTGAGGGATATGATATAAAATACTGGGCATGTGAAAAGTTTTGAAATATGACTTTGCCTAAAAAAGTATCATAACCTGAATTCCAGTAGGAGGCAAAGTTAGAAATCATTCATTTATAGTCAGGTACCCATGCATGAGAACCTTTTTCTTTTCCCCTGTGACCTCCTGGGTTTAGTTGCATTTAGAAGGACTAGCATCACTGACTCCATTTTGACTATGTAAATTTCTCCTTGTCTCTGAACAATGTTCTTTGAAGGCATCACTGACTATCTTGTACTTCTGCTTTTAATTATTGCTCTTCTGTGGGATGAGAATTTTCTGGTTGGTAGTTGAAATTTTGGGGGAAAGTATCAAGCAGACAGGTAGGCAGCACCAAAGGCCTTTTTTCTTGGCAAATTTAAAGCCACTGAGAGCTGTAGAATGAAGGTCACTTACAGCAGAGATTGTTCTTAAATTTTAAGAATATTCAGCCTCAGGTTCAGAGAAATCCAGTTCTTTTTTCATGTGCCTGGAAGCTCTTTATATCAAGTCCATTTGAGCCTTTTGTTTGACAGGTTGCAAGGTGGAAGATTTTCCCTGCCTTAATCTTTTTGAAGGTCAGTTAATGTTTGCTTTTCTCTAGTGTCTGTTAAATACATTAACATCCTAATTCAAAGAGGTGAGCTTTTCCTTAGACTTTATAGCCAAACATCAACAGACAACTGCTATAAAGTTTTGTAAGAGAATTATAAAACGTGTTTAAAAGAAGGCTTCACAACATATGAAATAGCCCAGTTATTTTCATTACATACCATATGTTAGAATAAGTATGATTCATAGAAAATATAATATTAGTGTAATCAAAAGCTGCCTATTCCATTTTATTTATTTTTTTTAAATTTAATTTTTATTGATGCTTTGTGCATTTCGTACATCATTTTCCAATTCAGATCAGGCATATTTCCCTTTCCCTTCCCCCCACTCCCACCCCATCCCAGATCATGTATTCTGCCATAACTGTCTTGCATCTTTCTCTGTTTTTTTTTTTTCTTTTTTTAGCTATAAGTGATAATCCATGAGTACAGGCATCCTTCGTGCAAAACCAATCTGCAGGCTGTTGTGCCCAAACCCCCACAGCCCCACCATCCAGTGGGGGGTGACAGGTTGTTTGTTCAATCAAGTTGATCAAATGAGTGTCCAGACTACATCGCTGCAGTTTCACCATTCACCCCAATCGCAGCCTTTACATTCTACCACGCCCCCTCTTCCGCAGATTGTTCCCTAGGCTTAGAAAAGGGGCACAGGTGGATGAGAAGTAACATTTTATTTGAAATATGTGTATGTATATAATGTGTATGTATATAATATGGCTCATGAATATATATTTGGCTTATAAAATGTTTTCTACAAAAGTAGAATACCTTCACACACACACACACACACACACACACACACACACATATATATAATTTTCTCTAGGTGACCAACATCCAATACTTCCAATTATTAGAGAAGCATTGGTTGAGAGTGCACAAACTTAGGGCATTTTATTAGTATTTCTTCTCTCACTGTGATGACATATCCTGACAAAAGCAGCTTACGTGGTAAGGGTTTATTTTCACAGTGGTTCTAGGGCTTACAGTTTATCATGGGAGGGAAGGCGTGGCAGCAGGGGCAGGAATTTGGCTGGTCACTTTACATCTGCACTTAAGAAGCTGGGAATGAACAGGAAGTGAGGCCCGAGTATAAAGATTCCAGTTAGCTTGTTCCCAAGTGACCCAAGTCTTACAGTAAGGCTCCCCATTCTAAAAGTTCCACAGTCTTTCCAAACAGCCAACAGCTGGTGACCGAGTATTTAAAACATGGGTACCTATGGTGGATAGTTCACATTGAAATCCAAATAGGTACATCTTTGGTTAAAACTCATGTTCCTGGTACCATTTGGTTCATGTGATTCTAGAAAAGCTTATCATTCTAAGAATTTTGGACTGGAGAACAACAGCTTGGTACAGTGGTAAAGAAAATCAAAATAATAAAATTTATAGGTAAATGGATAGAACCTGCTCTACTAACTGAAGTAACAGACTTAGAATAAACAAGTGAGGTATGTTCTTCCCCATTTGTGGATCCCAGCTCCAAATCCTTAGATGTGAATATGTATCCTAATATAACACAAGAGCCAGAAGAATGGAAAGGCATGATGGTGATAAAGAGGAAGAAGGAAATTGAGAGAGGAGGACACTAAGAAGCAGTTTTTAATCAAGTGAGAAATGGGGAAAATTGAAAATACTTTAACTGGGACAAGAATATGCAGGGCTATTGAGGGGGACAGAAGGGAGAGAGCAATACTGCTTAAGTGGTATGAAAAACCAGAGGGAAATACATTAGTTCAAAAGCCTACAGAAAAATCTACATACATAATATGTGAGTGTATAGGTACAGCTGAAGGGTATTTAACAAAAATAAGTAAATAAATAAATATGTGCCCGGGAGAGGAGCCTCCCTTTCAGTTGTTGGTCAGGGCTGTCCAAGGGATTCCCAAAATAACACAAGCTATCGCCACAACCTTCAGAACTTGAAGGTAAGGTCTTATTTCTGAAGACCTGATATACTTTGGACATAGAACTTGGAGTAATTGAGCTGGAACTAATTTGGAACCCTGCTCCCTGAAGACTACATACATACAATATTAGAAGATGCTATGCAAATTGCAAAAGGAAAAAAAATCAATGATCCCATCCTGATGTAAAGTTTGTAAGCCACAACAATGACCAGTCCAGCAAATAATCTATACAGCTACATAAATTGGCCCAGCAAATAATCTCTACTTATCCAGTAGTAGCAATTTTACCTTGAGGGGTAATCAAAAGCTACCTGGTTGGACTTAAAGCACACTCACTGGGAAGGAACATAGCCATAAATCAAATATACTTGGCAGGAGGGACCATAGATCCTATAGAAAAACTTTACTTTTGTCACATGCCTAGACCTATATAATTTCTTACTCTGTTCTAAATTTTGTTTCCTTATATTGATAGATAAGCATACTTCTCACCACTTATTAAAGAAGCTTTTTAAAAAAATCAGATGGAGACCATTATAGACCTTTAGACCCTGCCAAATTCAAAGGATAAATATCTGAGAGTTTCCCAGCCTTAAGTGACACAACTACAATGTAAACAATACAACTAAGGCTCAGAGAACATAGCAGAACAGGAAGCTGAAACAATATTAATGCACCTCTTGACTCTCATCAGTGAAGCTGCCTCATGCATAAATAGATTTAACATATGGAGAAGCTCACTATATTTAACATCATAGGCATATAAGAGTCTTTTTTATACATTAATTTTGCTTCCACTTTTGTAGTATAACATAATCTATTAATTCAAAATAGTTTTTACTTCAAAGGGACTACAAGATGGTTGAATCTATAAGGATTTTGAGCTGGAATTCAGAAATGAGAGTGAACATATATTATTTGTTTTTGTGAATCTGTATTTCACTTAGTGTAACTGTGGTTTCATCCATTTACCTACAAATATCATGATTTCATCTTTCTTTAGGGCTGAGTAGGACTTCACTGTGTAAATGTACCAATTTTTATCATCCACTCATCAGTTTAAGGACATTTAGTTTGTTTCTATTCATAGCTACTAAGAAATGAGCAGGCAACAAACATGGCTATGAGCAAGTATCTCTGTAGTAGAACATTGAATCCTTGGGGTATATGGCAAGGAATGTATAGATGGATCATATAGTAGGTCTATGTTTAGTTTTCTAAACGTTCTCCACTCCATTTATGTTCAGATTTTGTAATATTGGTATATGGGTGGAGGATATGTATGCATATTTTATAGTAATATAAAATTAAGGGGAAAATGTGAATTTTTTTCTCAGTCTTTTTGACTGAGAAAAAGATGCAAGGCATGCATGGCAGAATGCATGAACTGGGGCGGGGTGGGGGCATGGAAAGGGGAATGTGTCTAAATTGGACTTAGAAATGATGTATGAGGGGCTGGAGAGATAGCCTAGTGGTTAAGAGCACCGACTGCTCTTGCAGAGGACCCGAGATCGATCCCCAGCACCCACATGGCAGCTGAGAACCGTCTGTAACTCCAATTCCAGGAGAACTCCAGTTCCAGGGGAATCTGAGACCCTCTTCTGACCTCTGAGGCATTGCACGACATGGGTGCACAGACCTACATGCAGACAGTACATTCATACACATAGAAAATAAATAAATAAAATTAAAAAATGATGTATGAAATACGCAAAACATGAATAAAAATTATTGTATACAAAAAAGTTCTCTATCCTGGTTTCCACAGTGCTGCACAAGCTTGCAATGCCGTCAGCAGCAAAGGACTTACCCTTCCCCACATCCTCATCGGCATTTGTTGGTTTTCTTCATCTTAGCCTTTCTGATTGGCATAAGATGAAATCATAAAGCAGTTTTAATTTGAATTTCCCTGGTTGCTAAGGACATTGAACATTTTTTTAATGCATTTCCTAGGCATCATGTAGTTTTCTTTTCCGAGGTGTCTTTACGTAGTTTGGGGTATTAGAGTAATACTTTCTTCACAGAACAAGTTTGGGAGTTACCCTTTCGTTTTGTATTTTTTTCGTAACTGGCCAAATTCTGCTGTGAATTCCTCAGGACATGGGTTTTTGTAGTTGGGAGACTTTGGCTTGTGCTTTCAACTTCCTTCTTTATTATGGGTCTATTTACATTTTTAAAATTTCTTCTTTGTTTAACTTTGGTGGTTTGATTCAATCTAAATTTTTGTCCATTTCTTTTTGACTTGATAATTTAATAGAATATAGGTTTTTAAAATTATCCATTAAGTATTCTGGATTTCATTGGTGTCCAGTGATTTGTGTTTGCCCCACCATTTTTTGTTTGTTTCCACTGTCTTCCTCATTTATTTTTTTCAAAGAATCAGTTAGTTCTGTGGATTGTTCTTGTTTTTATTTCAGTGATTTGTACTGATTATTATTATTATTATTATTTCTTCTCATCTGGTGGGTTTGGGTTTGGTTTGGTCTTACTTTTCCAGATTCTTCATTTGTATCATTCTCATTAATTTGTGCTCTTTCTGATTTGTTCAGTGTAGCTATTTAGCACTATGAATTTCCCTTTTAGGACTGCTTTTATTGTTTGCTTTGTTTTTGAGACAGAGTCTCCCTTTAGTCCCAGCTGGCCTGGAGCTTGCTATGTAGACCAGGCTGGCCTTGAACTCATAGAGATCCACCTCCCTCTGCCTCCTGAGTGCTGGGATCAAAGGTCCCACCATTCACGTCTGTTAGGACTGCTTTTAATACGTCCCAGACATTTTGTTTTCTTCTGCTTTCATTTTTATTTGGTTCCAGGTGTATTTTATCTCTTTTTTTACTTCTTCTTGAATCATTCCTCATTGAGGAGTGTGTTGTTTAATCTCCATTGTTCTGGTGGTTACTAGAGCTTCTTTTGCAGTCAGTTTTAAGCTTTTATTGCATTGTGCTCTAATAGAATCCATTAATTATTTCAATTTTTTCTATTTATTAAGGTTTGTTTAGTGTTCTAGTATGTGATCTATTTTACAAAAAAAAATCTTCCATGAGCTGCTGAATATAATGTATATTCTTTGGTTTTTAGGTGGAGTACACAGTAGATGTCTGTTAGGTACATATAAAGTATGATGCCATTTAATTAACTTATTTCTCTGTTTATTCTTCCAGATGACCTGCCTGTGGAAGAAAGTGAGGCATTAAAATAATCTGCCATTATTGAGTTGGAGTTAATCTGTGTCATGACATTCTTTAGTACTCTTTTTATGAATTTGCCTGCATCACAGTTCTACGCAAATATGTTAATGTTTGTAATGTCTTCTTGGCTGATTGATTGTTCATTTGATCAGATTGAAGTAAATTATTTAATTCTTCTAATTAATTTTAGTTTGAGGTATATTTTGCCTGATATTAAAATAGCAACACATGCTTATTTCTTCATACAATTTCTTTGGAATATTTCCCTCATTATTACATTCTAAGGTGGTGCCAGTCCTTGAAGGAAAGATGAACTTCTTGTAGACATCAAAAGGTAACATTTGTTTCTTAATCTATTCTGCAGTCCTGCATATTTTTGATTGGATAATTGAGGTCACTGATGATTAGAGTTATTATTGAAAGATGTATAATGACTACTGTACTTTTCATTTTCTGTTTGTGTTCTTAGTCCTATTTTTTTTTTCCACAATTATACCTTCATTGGTTTGCTTTCCTCATGGGTATTTTTTCTCCATTCTTCACTACTTTGTATTGCTTCAAGAGACCTGTAGGGCTGCTTTGATGATGGACATAAATTCTTTAAAATTATTTATAACCTGGAATGTTCTTCTTTCTTTTTTGACTATGATAGAGAGTTCTGTTAGGTAAAGAAGTCTGGACTGGCACTTGTGGTCCTTACCAACTTAGAATACATTGCTCTAGACACTTTGGGCTTTAAAATTTTCATGAAAAGCCACCTGTTATTCTAAGATTTCACTTTATATGTAATTTGTTCTACTCTTTTGTATTTCATTACCCTCTCTTTGTTGTGTAGATTTAATAATTTTACCAGGATATGCTATGGGGAGTTACTTTTCAGACTCTCTCTCTCTTTGGTGTTCTGTGTAATTCTTGTATTGGTATATGTATAACTTCCTTAATTTAGCAAAGCTTTTGTTTATAATCTTGTTGAAGATATAATCAATGCTATTTATCTGAGATTCGTCTCCTTTAATTTGTAAGTTTGCCTATAATTTGTAGATTTGTTCTTTTCAATGTGCCCCACAATTCCTCCATATTCCATTTCTGTGTTTATATTTTTTTCATATTCTTTGCCTCAGTGGTTCAATTCTCCAACTTTGTCTTCAATCTTGACATCCTATTTCAATTTTATTCATTCTACTGGGAAGATTTTCTGCTGTCTTTGCTAGTTGGTGTATCGAGTTTTTCAATTCCATCTCCATCTCAACTTGCATTTTCTTCAATATTTCTATTTCCTTCATTAATTTACTTTTTAAATTCTAAATTGTCTTTGCCATTTCAGTCAGCAGTATACTTGTATTTACTTGAACTTCAGTTAGGAGTTTATTCCTATCAATTTTCGTTCCTTGAGTTAATTGTGTTCTTTAACGTCCTTGAAGTCTTTCATTGTGCTTATTATTGTTCTTTTAAGTTCTGTGTTCTGGGGGCTGGAGAGATGGCCTAGTGGTAAAGAGCACTGGCTGATCTTGCAGAGGACCTGGGTTCGATCCCCAGCACCCATGGCAGCTAAGAACCATCTTTAACTCCAGTTCCAGGGGAATCAGACACCTTCTTCTGACTTCCATGGCATTGCATGATACGGGTGCACCCACCTACATGAAGACAGTACATTCATACACATAAATAAATAAATAAATAAATAAATAAATAAATAAATAAATATCTCTCCTTTCCTACTAGGGCTTTAACACAGGATCAGTGTTATAGAAGTAGAATCTTTTGTACAAAGAGGAGACATATTAATTGAAAAAGGGCACCATTCGCCTTTCAGAATTCTTACATAGCTGGAGTTCATTATTATTCAATGTACTAATAACATATGATTATTTGATGCATGTGCTGTCTGCTGTTCAAGTTGTCTGAAGGTCAATGACCCTAATATCAAAGTGTAGAGGATTTTGAAGGGCTGTCATGTGAGAGACAATGAATATTTTGGGTTTTGTTTCAGAAGGAAAAATTGGGAATTATAATTTTAAGTACACACATTGAATTCCAACCTATCAATTTATCCTACTACTTTTGATGAGGTTTAAGTGAAAAACTATATAAGTATATTATATAGTATATATACTATATATATATATATGACATTCTCAATTTAAAACACACAGTGGATCTGTGTTTTAGGAGAAAAGTACCCTCAATTGCTTATAAATATCACACCACAAGTACTCTTTCCAAGTACAAAGAGTGGAATATTTTTAATATAAATGATGTTTTCAGATATATGTTTTATAATGTTTTATTAATCGTTAATCAGTTATTCTAACAGGCTTGTTAGAAATGCCCAACTCACTGATTTCTTAGTTTCTCTCTTATCTGTCTCATGTGAATGGCATTCAGTAAGCAGCTACAAAACCTTCCCTATGATTATTCAATTCCCACTGTAAGCATTGAGTAGTAAATTAGCTCCCAAAGAGTAACAACAAAGTATCCATTGACTCCAGAAAAAAAAAAAAATCATGACCTGGATGTCCATGCATTAATTCACCATCAAGCAGATTTTAGGGCCAACAAAAAGTTAAATTTGGGGATTCTAGAGTATGCCCCACTTATATATGTTTAGGATGCTCATGGCTTTGCTGCTTTTTTAAAAATTTGTACATCAAGTAGTTTAAATTGAAGCAAGATTAGTTTGATGGATTGTTCCCCTCCTCCCCCCACTTCCCCCACCCCACCAAGATTATTTATAAACATTTATAAAATTAGTTACATTTCTGTAAACACCTAAGGTTCAACCTCTTCCTGAGTTTTAAAATGGATAACACAGTATTATTAATCATATGGTCAGTAATTTATTTACATTAGTTAATTTTGTTTATAAAGTATATATTCCTTCTGCATCCACACTCTGATGGAAATTTGTGTTGCTTCAGATATCAATTTGGGATACTAACATTAATTTTGGGATGCATGTCTAGAATGTCCCCACGTTTTCATCCACCTTTACATGTTCTTTTGTGATCAGGTGGGAATGGTGGCACATAACTTTACTCCCAGGACTCATGAGGCTGTTGGAGCTCATGAGTTTAAGGCCAGCCTGGTCTCATAGATAGTTCCAGGCCAGCTTGGGCTACAAAAAGACCCTGCCTCAAAAAGACTAAAAAACATAGATGTATAAACAAATAATAATCAAATAAAGTAAAAAATAACAACAGAAGAAAAGATAATATCTTCACAAATTATCACTGGAAAAATGTAATATCCACATTCAAATAAGAAATATTCTTTGTTTCAGGCTTTATCTAATATAATGGCCATAAGTCAATTCAAAATTACTTCAAGGCATAAATAACCATGAAATGCTGTATAAAACTTACACTATAACTTCTTACTTACACTATAAAACTTACACTAACTTCTACTAATAGTAGAAAACATAGGGAAAAATCTTCCTGCCATTGAGAAAGGAAATGATTTCCTGGATATGAGAAGAGAAAAAGCAAAAGTACAAAAAGTCAGACTCCATCAAAATTGAGGCTTCTCTACAGCAGACAGATATAGATAAAAGTTAGGTATTGAATGAGAGAAATTAACTTCAAGCCATGTAGTGGTTTAAAGCATAATAAAAAAAATATACAAATACACAAATTCAAAAACATTTAAGAATCTAGTTGAAAATGGCTTAGGGACATGAAATTATATTTCACTAAAGAAGTCATATTGACAGGCAACAAGTATAATGAATAATGCTCGGCAGGAGAAATCATCAGAGAAATGAAATCAATCCACTTTTGCCCCCTTTCTGATTATGACCATTCTATCTGTTCTCTCTCTGCACTCATATTTTCTATGTTAACATTTCTTCAGGTTTCCATGGACTTAAGACACATAGAACAAAGGCTGAATGAGAAAAGAGATTAAAAGTATGTAATCTTGAAGCTGTGGATTTTAGTTCCATTGACTGTGCTTAAATAACCTAGAGGAAGGCCTGGTGTGAACCCAAGCACCACATCAGTGGGGTTCAATGATAAACACGTCAACTTAAAACTCAGCTTGTGGGGACAGAAGATTCAGAAGTTTAAGGAAATATAGTGTGATAGAGGCCAGCTTGGACTACATTAGACCAAAAGATATAAAAGCATATAATCTTATAATCTTGAGCAAATACACCTTTTAGTCAAATGGTTGTCTACTTGAAGCTCTATTTTTTTTGTTTGTTTGTTTTGTTTTGTTTTTAGTACATCACTAAAAGACAACTGAGAGTAACACTTCTCTGTTTTCAACTATGGACCATCACCAGGTGCTAGGAAGACAACTGACGTAAAACTAATATTTTCAGGTCACTTGAAACAAACAACTGTCAAAAATTATTATTGCTGTTTTGCATACACAATATGTGTAAATGACCAGAACCAACACACTCTTTAACAACATTTTTTAATCTGCTTAGCTGCATTTCATATTTATTTCAGGGGAGTGTATATAACTTTCCAAATGATTTGGAGAACTTTATGTTTCTGATGTGTGATAGGTAATAATGTAACAAAACACATGTAGCATACATAATAAAACAAAACATGATAGAATGTGAACACGGTTAAAGAGAGAATAACTCTCACTGTAAGTTTAAGTGTCAGGATGTGTAAGCAGATAGAATATCTTCCAGTTCTCCCTCATCATAACACACACAAAAAATGTCTCTTCTTAAGTCACTGGCATCTGGAAAGTAAAGCAGTGAGTTCCAAGGTGAAGCAGTCTATACATAAAGGATCCTGTGGTCAAGTGTATCCCAGGAATACTTACATTAAAATTATTGAAAGGTCTCTAAATAAAGAACGCTTTTCATATGTGTTTATATCTACAACTCTTCACTTAGTGAAACATGACTACTAATTTTTTAGAGACCCTATCACAGATTCCAATCAAAATCACAGGAAATTTCTTGTAAATGGTGGAATTGAGGAAGTGAAGTGGAGTGATATTAAAATTCCTCCCATCATTTCTAGATTAGTGCATCTCTCAATTCTCAAAAGATCATTACCTCTGTCAGCAGATAGTAGTTAATACAGACACCTGCAACTAGTCAATATGTGGAGAATAAGAGAGTTCGGTGGTGGATAAATACAACAGGACAGTTACACATGTCAACCCCCAGCACTTGTGACAGCACCCACAAGAACTGTATAAGCTCATGGCAGACAAAAACCCAGCCAGTATGGGGGTACATGGGCAAGAAACCTTAGCCCTAGCTGTGAAAGTATTGGGAATCGGTAGATGCTGAGAGGTGGAAAGTCGTTATCCTCTGAGGGTGTGATCCCAGGCAGGTTTACCAGACTCTAGGAGACAGACTTGTATACACCCAGGAACATTAGGGGAAGAGAAAAAAGATTTTATAGACCAGTAAGAATAAAAGAGTACATAAAACCAGGGGTAGTTAGGTATGAGTGGCCATGGGAAGGTGTTCCTTACTATGACCTAATGACACTATATGAAATTCTTAAAAATAAAGAAAAATATAATAAAAATCGCAAATGCCTTCCATACAAAATTGCTTAGATGGAAGCTGGTGTGACTTCTAGCTATATGCAATTTAAGCCAAAATTTGCAAATTTTATGACATTTTACAAAGTCATACTTTTCCTACTTAAGATAGAAAACTTCTATCCTCTATTTATTTGTGAAATAATAAACTTAGGTAAAAGTAAATGGCAGATACAAGCCTCTGTAGCTTGTTCACCCACTTGTGTCTCCTATTAATGCAGTGGCCAGTGTATAAATTATAGAGGTATTTTTTCTACAATGAAGGATTTTTTTTTCCCCTTTTAACTGAAACTGTCTTCTTCAGGATTGCTGACATTTTAAAGCTGCTCTAGTTCACTCTCATTTGCTGCATCGGTGCCAGTTTATCCAATTAGTCTGATAACACACCGGGTCTCGGTAGTCAACTTGTCTTGGAATCATTGATCCTAAGAGCAACACATAGGTGCTGCTGATCTGCAAGCCAGTGATCAGCATGGCCTTCCTAATTATGGCTGTCCTCTTCCATTTTTATCTGCATGACACAAATGTTCTGAACAGACTTGAGTCATCTACCTTGAAACTGTTGTCATTATATATTAGAATTACACATCCAAGAGGTGTAAACAAGTTTTCAGTTTCTATCTTCAGACTAAAAAAGCCTTAGTTACATTCCTTTGTACATTACTATACTCGATATTGTTTTTAGCATTCTATATAACACTTTACAATGGGTTTATTTTGAAAGAAAATACTAAAATTATTTCTTGAAACTTAATTTCTACATAGTAACTATTTATACCTTATACTGTATATATTTATCATGGCAGTCATAGGAAATAATGGCAAATAAATCATCAATGCGTAGCTGATACCTGTAACTGCATTACTTTAATATAATTTGTTCTAGTTTTAAGTAATCATATATTGAATAAATATATTCTTAAATAGTACAGTTATTCTTAAATTGTCCAGATTTAGTTACTTAATTATGCATGGCATACTTATTTAGATTACTATGTACATTAAAACTCAAACTTAGTGGCTGGTTTTGTAAAAATGAGAAGCTTGAGTCTGTATGTTTCTCCCGTCCTGAGCATTCTCTATTCCAGTAGATTATCAGCTCGTTATTATTTGTTTCCCTTGCTTCTTGGCTTTTGGCCTTTGTAATTCTTTTTCACACCACTAATAATGGCTGAGCAGACGGGATATCAAACCTAAATTAGTCTACTTGTTAGTCAGTCACTGAGTCAGCAAGGACCTGCTGGGAGGCCATAGCATACAAATTACAGCAATTTTCTCTGTGATAATCTCTTAGTCAGAGGAAAATCCCAATATTTCTTTAAACTAGTCTGTGCTCATTATAATTTTTCTGGATCCCTACTCTATATATTCTCTCTATTTCAGTCCATTTAGTTATTAATGTTTATTTTTTACCACTGATTATTTTATGTCCTAGAAAATGTCACATATATAATTTTAACTATCTTTTTATAAATTCTGTATGAAGATTGTGTCAGAGAAAGACTTCTTTATAATAGTCCTTCCCCAGAAAATTTCATTTCCTTGTTTCTATTTTCAAGAATCTGATATCTGAAGGTAGGGCAGCAAGTGTCTCTCTTTAGAGAACTTACCCCTGCCTGGGCGATTATGATAGGACTTTAGTGGAGTCCAAAGAAAAGAATAAATAATTTGCAAAAAGTATTGAAAAACTTTCTCACAGCTACTCTAGCCAAAACTTGTTTAAAAATACATTTATTCAAATAGTATATTTTGTTTATATTTAGGTTTCTTCCCTTATCTCCACCACCCCTTAATTCTCCCCATGACTTCATGCCCTCTTACTATTTATTATATTTTTTAAGGCTTAGCCAGTCTAATTTGCATCCCCAAATGCCCTTCCATATGGGTTCATCCCCTGGTCAGCCTACCTGCTTGCTAACACCCTTAGGGAAAACTGTCTCTCCATCTTTCTGGAGCTATCGATTACCAATAGTTCTTCAGCTAGTGTTGAGGATTCTAATCCATATCCTTCTATGCTAGATTCTGTCTGGCTTGAGCTTACATAGGTCTTGTGTACACTGTCACAATTGCATGAGTTTTTTTTTTTTTATTTATGTGTATGAATGTACTGTCTACATGTAGGTCTGTGCACCCGTGTTGTGCAAAGCCGCGGAGGTCAGAAGAGGGCGTCTGATTCCCCTGGAACTGGAATTCTCCTGGAATTGGAGTTACAGATGGTTCTCAGCCGCTATGTGGGTGCTGGGGATCGAACCCGGGTCCTCTGCAAGAGCAGTCGGTGCTCTTAACCGCTAGGCCATCTCTCCAGCCCCAATTTTTTATGAATACCTGCCTCCTTTCTGGAAAGCACGTTCTCTGTAGTTGTCCAACACCTGTAGCTGTTACAGCCTTTCTGCCCTCTCTTCTGCAAGGTTTCCTGAGCCTAGGAAGGCAAAGTTTTGATATAGATGTCCCATTCAGGGCTAAGCATTTTGCAGGTTCATGATCCCTAGATGTTGAAGTTATGGGTGTCTGTGTTAATCTCCATTTTCTGTAAAATGAAACTTCTCTGGTGGGAGTTGAAAAATACATTAATCTATTAGAAGTCAGTTTAATGCTATTTCCATTCAATAGTGCAGAAATAGTCTATAACCAGACATCTTAAGACCATTTAAAAAAACCTTGTACGAAAAGGCTTCTATGATTCAAGATTGCGATGCTTTAAAAGAAAATTTTTGTTTAGGACAGAGTGTCTACAAGTTAGTTTTCAAAAGATGATAGCAATAAAGATTATTATCAATGAGCCTGAGAGAGAGAAAGTGAAATGGCTCAGCCATTAAGAACACTGGCTACTCTGGCAGAGGATGAAAGTTTGGTTCCCCAAACCAGCGACTAACAACCATTTCACTCCATTTCCAGGGAATCGGTTGCCCTCTTCTGGACGCTGAGGGTATTGTACACATGTGTGGACAAACATACATGCAGGCAAAATACTCATACACTTAAAAATAAATAAGTATACATTTAAAAAGTATTATAAACCAGTCTGTATGTAAGTTTCCTTGTCTTTAGAGAAATAAACAATAAAATATTTTTGCATGTTGAACTTCACATGTAAGTTGCAATGTTTTATTCTGAAAGTAGCATCCTCTAAGCACAATGTTAGCTAGCATCAAATAAATAGCACATAATCAGATACTACTGCTAGGTATCCTAGACAAACCTGCCTGGTATACCTATTTGAATACACATTTGGATTTTTTATTTTGGAAACATTTAAGGAAAAAGAAATTTTATGTAATAAACCAGATGTTTCATCTGCATTGAAAATGTATTATTAGACGTCATTATTAGGGTTGCATTCTCAAAAGCAGCTATCTGATTTAGCTGAGGTAGTAGCTTACAGAATCACAAACCCAGTTCTCTCAGACATCCTCACTGCTATGTCATTTTCCTTAGATTTTTTTCCTTCATTAAAAGTTGCACATAATTTGTACTAGCTTTCTCTATTTGAACAGAACCAATTTTCATGACAAATATGTGTTCATTAGTTAAATATGCAGTCTTTATTATTTATTCCACATAGCCAAGTATCTACAGTTCATAAATATAGATGTTAATGATTTAATATTTTATTTATTATTTCACTTATTAGTTAGTTAGTTAGTTATACAGATGTGCACCTGTGAGCACACAGAACAGAATGGGACACTCAATGTAGAGGAACTGGAGTTACAGGCAGTTGTAGTGTACCTGGCTTCTTTCCTGGGTGCTCAGATCAGAAATCCAGTCCCTATGGTTGCATAAGCAATGCTCTTAAACTGCTCAAACATCATTCCTGCTTAGTAAAATGCTTTAATGAGGCCTAAACTATGGAGGGTTTTGAATTCCAATTTTCTTAAGAAAGAATTGCCTGGGAAGTTATTTTTTTTATTTTTGTAAGATTTAATTAGAATATGAAATCGATTTCTGTGGATGATATGGTCTGTGATGGATTTTTATAAAGAAAGCTAGGGAAGTGAACATGTATAATAAATATAACATGAATCTTAAAGCCCACGTGGTTATCAGGCTGAACACTGATGAGTAAACCTTGATAATACTTTAGGTGTTAAATAGTTCATAAGTTATCTGGCCATATCACACTGTCCTCGTTGAGCTTCTGATTGATGAGTTATGTGAAATTTTAGATATTGTCAATTTTCCAAAAGTGCTATATGGAATAGTGGGATCTTCAAAGTGCAATGGAGGCTTTATAGTCTAAGTTGAGTTTACCTCAAGAGTCAGGTGCCTCCATTGAGTCACTGGCTTTGGGTTCTTTTATCATAATTTCAAAGAGATACTCATGAGGTATCCATGTATCTTTGCATTTTGGTGGCTTGGCTGAAGGTTCGAGCACACATGATTGCTTCTGCTTGGGAATTTTGACACGTCTGTCTTCCAGTCAGGACAGAAATTACAATAGAAATGAATTAGTGACTTTAACCAGAACACTGGACTACTCAAATGACTGAAGGACCAAAAATATCTTTTTAGGTATGCATTTATATTTTAACAATATAAAATGTATATTAATTTGTAGTATAATTATAAAAATAATATACATGTAAAATGTGTTTATCAATTCATCTAAAATAATAGTCCACCATAATCTCAGTAACAGTTTATGAAATGACTGTCTTAAATGAAGAGTGACAGGTTGGACACAGGTTGTAGGGGCCTTTGCAGCTGCAACCAGGAAGTGGTTGTGACCACCCTACTGTGCATGGCCTTAGTGTATCTCTCTTGTCAAGGGTTGGGCCTCTGAGCAGAGTGTACCCATAGTCCATTGGTTGTCCTCATCATATAGGAAACAAGCTCGGGGTAGACAAGAAAGGATTTGTCAATTGAGAAAGAAAATAGTGGGAGCTACAGAGATTGTTCAGCCACTAGGAACACAAAAGAAAAGGGGGTTCAATTCCCAGCAACCACATGGTGGCTAAAAACCATCTATAACTCCAGTTCCAGGGGATCTGACACCTTCTTCTGGCTTATGGGGGGGGGGGGGGATTGCACACAGATGGTGCACTTACATACATGCAGGAAAAACAATCATACACATAAAATTAAAAATAATAATAAAATATTAAGAAAATAAAAGAGAAAGAAAATGGCTGACAATCCAAGATGGCTGCAGAGGTGGCTCTCTGTAGAATGTGACTCTCCGTAAGACTGCAAACACCCCACCCTTCTGCACCAGGGTGCTCCTCTGTTGCCAAGAGCTGGGCCTGGAAGGCATCCACTGCACCACACATCTGTGGTCTGGTTGGCCAACCACCATTATATCTAAGCTGGGCACAGGCAAGAAGGGAGGAGCAACTAAGAAAGAAAACGGCAGAAGAGCAAGATGGAGGTTGTGGGAGCTCTCGGGCAGAAGTCAATTCCAAGTAAGATGCATGGAAAATAACACATGGTCCATTTGTCTCCTTGAGGAAAAGGAAAGCAGAAGGTGATTTTCTCCAATATTGATGTCCCTCAATTTAGAAATTCAAGACAGCAAGTGACAATTGTCTTTGGTTCCTGCACGGAGCAACCAACGGGGACAGGAAAATAATAGGAACCAGCATAAGTTAAACAGCCACCCCCTCCTGTGAGTCTGGAACTGTGTTTGGCTCCCATGTACCTGCAACTGGGGTCCTTTCTGTGAACTTGGAGCTGTGTTCTTGTCCTGTGATCCTGCATCTATGGTTGTCTGTCATGAGCCTGGAGCTGTGGTCTCCTCGCATCAGCTTGGAACTTTGTTTCCCTTGTCAGCAAGATCAGTGCCTGTCCCCTGTGAGTCTGGAACTACCATTGCCTTTTGAGAAATTAGAGCTCTGGTCCTCTCCTGTGAGCTGGACCTTTGGTCCCCTTATGAGGTGGAGCTGTGAACACCTCTCATGAACCTGGAGTTGTGGTCCCTTTTTGTGAACCTGGAGCTGGGGTCCCCTCATGTGAGCTAGATGAGACCACCCCCCCGCCCCCATGAGCCAGAGTTGTGGTACCCTCCTGAAAGCTTAAGTCCTGGGGCCGTCTTGTAAACTGGAGTTGTAGTTCCCCTCTATGCTCCAGCCCTGATTACCGAAGTGATGGTTCCCTCTTGAGAGGTGGAATTGTGGGAGCTATGGTCCCTTCCTATGAGTTGGAATGGTGACCCATTCACTATTCAGTGCTGTGGTCCTGTTCTTTGAGTATGAATTCTGGTTCTGTGAGATGGAGTTCTGGTCTCCTCCCATGGTCCCCTTCTGTGAACCGTAGTTCCATATCCCTCTGGTGGTAGGGTCATGGAGCAGCGTGGAGGAATTCTTGATGCAGGGCACCAGTCAGTCTTCTTTAACTACACTCTCCACAGCCTCCTCCACTGAGATTCCAGGGATCTCAGGCATGACAGAAAGTTTGCCTCTTAAGCTGAGAACAGGGGAAGGCATGTAGAACCTGATCTCATAAGGACTGATTGTATGGAATGAACCTCCCACCTGCCTTGAAGGCCAACATTGGTTCTTACTCCACAAGCAGTCCTGGGTATTCAGGCCTTGATGTTGGACTTCTCCCATTGCCAGGCAAGAATAGAAGGCAAGGTGGAGGCAAACTTGTGCTCAGAAACCAAAAAAAGAAAGAAAGAAAGAAAGAAAGAAAGAAGGAGGACGGAAGGAAGGAAGGAAGGACGGAAAGGAAGGAGTAAAGAAAGAAAGAAAGAAAGAAAGAAAAGAAAAGAAAGAAAGAAAGAAAGAAAGAAGACTTGCAAAAACTTTGCACATTATCTGCATGCGTATGCAAACCCCTACTTATGTGCAAAAGATTCCTCAAGGATGAAGGAGCTGCAATGAATTCTAAAGTGACAATCTGTTCAACGAAATTAGAGTAGAAAGTTTCTTATCTAGAGAAAATAATGATTATCAAAACTCAAGAGCTATTTAGAACCATAGACAAACATGACCCAAGAAGAATGGAGGGAAAACATTGAAATCACAAAACAAAGAAACAAAGTCAGAGAAAGATGAAAACTCACCTACAAAGGCAAACATATCAAAATAACATCAGACATTTCATCAGCAACCATAGAGGCCAGGACATCATGGTGTCATATATTTTATTTTTTCTCTTTCTTTCTTTCTTTCTTTCTTTCTTTCTTTCTTTCTTGTTTTCTTTTCTTTCTTTCTTTTTTCTTTCCTTTCTTTTCTTTCTTTATTCTTCTTTTCTTTCTAATTTTTTTGTGTGTCTCTTTTTGAGACAGGGTCTCCCTGTAGCTCCAGCTGTCCTGGAACTCGCTCTGTAGACCAGGCTGGCCTTGAACTCACAAATATCCACCTGCCTCTGCCTCCTGACTGCTAGGATTAAAGGCATGCGCCACCATGCCAGGCTCATATATTTTAAGCTCTGAAAGTAAACACTGGTGTAGCAGTATAGATTTCTACTTGAAGTGCAATCTTTAGCTCAATACTTTGGCCTGAATTTTTTCCTTTTCTTTCCCATCAGGTATAGGAAAGATGTCATGCTCAGCCCTGTGGATGTTTTGACCATGCCTTATAAGCCTAGGTCTTATGTCAGACCGTTCAATATAGTATATGTCCCTAGAAACTCCATCTTAAGTCAGAAAATCCACAGATGTCAGGAGAGTATACTAATAAAACACATCAGTATTAATGTCAATATGTAGGAACTGCTATTCTTTAACTGTAGTATTAGAAAAACTCCATAATATCTTTGTGGATAAAATGGAAAAGCCAAACTATACTATATTCTTATTTTATTTTGAATTAATAATTTTACTTAATATTAGTTGTATGAGGACAAGAACATTATAATTGTCAGCAAACATGCTTTTTTGGAAAATATTACAGTACTCATGTACTTTTCATAATTATAGTTTATTTCTATCATTTGAAATTAAAAGTAAAATATGAAAGCTATATTATATGAAATTAAAACCTTTTTAATAGCATGTTGAATTCACATTGCTCTCTGATATTTATACATTAAACAGTTTTCTAGCTTGAAAAATAGGCTTTGTAAAAAGTAATATGAGTAAAGAAAAATATTAATATTTAAATGAGTATTTGTAATTCTGGACATGTTTGACTCCTGCTTTTCTTTTTCCCTCATCTATGAGATTTAACATGATCTATCACCATTGGTTTTTAAAACAAATGTATTTCCCTTTCTGTTTAATTTTCAAGCAAAAATAATTTCCTCAGAAAATACTAGTAATTAATTGATGAAAATCAATATACCATTTCATCATTCATTTTTATTTTGAGATCCCCTTTGGTTTAAATTAAAAGCTTACTTGAAAGGCCATAATTATATAATCCAACTTTCATACTTTAAAACACTCTAGTTATGAAGGGGTAAGGAGTTGAAGATGAAATATAAATCACTTCACATTTGAAATCTTAGTGTGATGTTTATATGTACATACAACTATTAATTTGATTTATTAATCAGTAAAATCTAGCCTTATAACTTAAAAATGAATACAGTTTTAAATGTAAATGTTGCAAAAGAGTGTTTTAATCAGTAAAATATTTGAAATGATTATTAAGGTAAAAATTAGCTATTACTAGAGTGGCAAATATTATTATAGACTCTGAGCCTATTGATTTTTTAGTATCTCATCAAAAATATTGTATTTGACGTAATTTTCCACATACAATGAATAGACTGAAATTTACCTTTGGGGAGTGAAAGGCATATCGCACTAAATGCCAGATTTCAAAGGGATGCAAGTCAAAGGCCACTAGGGGGCCGACGTTGTCATTTGGGATCCACTCACAGAGTCTTTCAGATGTTCATGATTTCACAAGAGTAATGAGGACCAGATTCTGGAAACTATAACTCATTTCATACTAATCCATATCACAACATTTGTGAAGAGCATGAACAAGACAACCAAATACACAAATACTTGAATTTACTTGGCAGCAGAGCTTAGCACATAATATGAATATAGAATTACTACATTAGACTTCAAAAACAAATTTAATCACTAAAATAAGGATGAAAAGGGTGTATAACTATAATATATTCAATATTGAAGTGAAAGTTTACAAGATAATATCAGAAAAAGTCGACTTTGTGTCAAAAATAGTTATTCAGGATAAAAATTAATTAAAAC
Source organism: Rhizomys pruinosus (assembly GCA_009823505.1). Taxonomy (NCBI): domain Eukaryota; kingdom Metazoa; phylum Chordata; class Mammalia; order Rodentia; family Spalacidae; genus Rhizomys; species Rhizomys pruinosus. The sequence continues at coordinate 990,232 of VZQC01008874.1, forward strand.
CTGATCTTCTCTTGGAAGACACAAAGACCTGAACTTTTATGCATTTATCAATACAGCTCCAAGCATATCTGTATTACATTGTGACAAGTTAAACAGGAAAACATATAAATAATATCTATATTTTTATGAGCACACCACTGAGTCTATGTAAATGAACATAGTTAAAAGGAAAACATATTAATGGAAGAAGATAGTGTACAATGCAGTTTTCAGTTAAAACATTGAACTAGATCAGGTCACAAAAGTTAAATTTGGTTATATTCTAAGCATAAAAAAGTGGCACTGGGGATGGTGGTATGTGCATTTAATCCCAGCCCCGGGGAGACAGAGGAGACAAATCTCTGTAAGATAGAAGCCAGCCTGGTCCACATAGTGACTTTCAGGCAGGGTGTAACTAGGGAGACCCTGTCAAAAAACAAACAAACAAACAAACAAACAAACAAAACACAAACAAAAAGAATAAAACTTTGGAAACATGTTTCTGAATGTCTGTAATATGCTAGGCAATTTAACTTATTTGCTAACATTTATTCATGCATTATTTTAAAAATATTTTATTGAAGTTTTGTGCATTTCACACATCATTTCTCAATCCAATTTAGACTGATTTCCCTTCCCATGCACCCCCCCCCAGTTCATGCATTCTGCCATACCTGCTTTGTATAATTTTCTGAGTGTTTTGAAAGTTTTTCAAAGCAGAGGATTATTGATTTAGAAGAACTTTACTGTTTCAGTCGGGTCTTTGTCCCAGTTCTTTTGTTGTTGTTATTCCCTACAATTTGTATTGCTTCAACATAGGCATGTATGTGTCTGTGTGTGTGTGTGTGTGTGTGTGTGTGTGTGTATGTGACATTTATACTAAAATGATGTAATCCAAAAACAAACTGTATGTTATTTCCAAATCATATTTCAGGATTCACATTTTTCCCTTTTAAATTTATATCACTCTAAAATATGCCTACATACCCTCCACACATATATAAAGTTTGCAAAGTCTGAAAATAAGTGGTAAGTTAATTCTAGAAACATTTAAGGGAGTCAGATTGTAAGAGCACAGTTTCTTTCAGAAAAAGAGGAATATAACATTAACATTGATCAGTTTGCCTTACAACTAGATGCTAGAAACTAACATCCACAAATGAGGGATACCATTCCTCATTTGTTTTTCTGGGACTGTGTTACTTCATTTAGCATAATATCTTCTAGTTCTAGACATTTACCTGCAAAGTTCATGCTGCCATCTTTCTTTACCACTGCATAGAATTCCATTGTGTAAATGTACCATCAACCTATTCATGCATTTTATTGACAAAATTGTGAAAAACAATTTTTGTCATTTTACTGATGAGGAAATTGAAGTAAATAGAGCAGACTTTCTAATATTTCACATCATCTTTGAAACTAGTACTATTAATCAAAGAATTGAAGTAAGTTGACTCAAAGTACCAGACTGGTCAGCATTAGTCAGAGCCTCAGGCTTGCAGACAGAACTTCAGGATTGCAGGCAGAGCCATGGGCTGGCAGGGGGAGCCATGAACTTTCAGACAGAGCTAAGGGCTTCCAGGTTCTACTCGTTGCAGATTCACTGGTTGTTTGGTGATAAGGGTTTGTGATATCTCTACTCTCTTAGGATGTGAGGACCTCAGTGATTTTCTGTTTATGTGAGTTTTATTTTATGTATTTGGAAACAGATTTATTTCATTCCCCAGATAAAAGATCAATATTGAATGAGAAGTAATATGAGAGCTATCTAAAGTCTGTGCTCCAAGAACATGAAAACATTCACTACCAAGTGTAAATTCTGTATCCCATACTCTCTGGGGTGCTCAGAGTGTAGACACAACAGTCCCTGCTCTCATCTTATGCACTCCACTTCTGTTAGAATCTGAAATTGATTTGATATCACTTTGTCAGAAATATTTCCATGAAAATCTGTTTTCTCCTGGAATTTTGCTGCCAGTATTAATTGCTCAGGCATCTACTATATGAAAAGTTTCCTTGCCCCATATGTTTTGTTTTTTATTTTTTTATTTTCATTTTTTTATTGATGCTCTGTGTATTTCATACATCATTTTCCAATTCAGTTCAGGCATATTTCCCTTTCCCTTCCCCACACCCCACCCCACCCCATCCCAGCTCATGTATTCTGCCATAACTTTCCTGCATCTTTCTCTGTTTTTTTTTTCATTTTTTTACAATAAATGATAATTTATGAGTACAAGCATCCTTCATGTAAAACCAATTTGCAAGCAGTTGTGCTCAAACCCACACAGCTCATGGGTCCCACCATCCAGCAGGGGGGGCTTGCATGTTCAATCAAGTTGATCTAATAAGTGTCCAGACTATATTGTTGTAGTTTCACCATTCACCCCAATCGCAGCCCTTACATTCTACCATGGCCCCCTCTTCCTCAGATTGTTCCCTGGGCTTAGAAAAGGGGCACAGGTAGATGAGAAGCAAAACAGTCTACTTTCTCTGGAGCTGTTGTCTTGGACTCTGGTCAGTTCTGGCTGTTTCCTTTCATGGGCTGACAGTTTGTCCAGGAATAACCTTTCGATCCTACTAATGAAGCACAAGCAATTAGATATATGGGTATTTAAACAGTACTAATTGTTATGGTAGGTTACTTTGGTATAGACACATATGTTTGGATGGTATGTTAATCCATGAATTACATTTACTAAACACTATGACATTGGCTCTATAGCCAACAAATTCATTCTCTCCTCCCTCAGTTGGCTGTTAATCCATACCTTGTGTGTCTGATGTAAAATCCCATCATACATGTTTGGGAATATGAAAGTTAAAATGAAAACTGTTTTCCTATCATTAAAAATCTCACTTCACCTTGTGAACCTCTAAAGGATCCTGTTCTAGTGTCACAGCCTGAGAATAATTGCCTTAAGTAGTGGCCCATCAAATCACAGTGTGACTTGTGATGACAGAAAAGAGCAAAATCAGGGGAGGCTTAATCAAGTTATATTTCTTTTTACTTACATGCAAATTTACTATTCATATGTGAATCCATAAACATGTTCTGGTATTAACCTATAGTTTGTTTTAAGAATACAGTATGTGTGGAGTGTACGTATGCATATTTTGGAGCAATATAAAATAAAGGGAACAACAGCAACAACAAAAAGAGTTGTTCAAAGAACTGACCAAAACAGTAAACTGATGAAAAAGTTTAAAAAAAAAAACTTAGAAAAAGATGCAAGACAGGACTTAACATGTATGGCATAATGCATGAGTTCTGGGGGGGGGCATGAATGGGGAAAGGGTCTAAACTTGAAGAAGAAATGTCATATTCAATGCACAAAAGCTCAATAAAAATAATAAAAAAGATTTTGATTTCTACTTTAGTGAAAAACAGCTGGACACCACCCTTCCTAACTCTGAAACAATTCTAAAATCTTACTAAAAATAAATCACCCTTTTCAAAGTTATTTTTAAAGTTGTGGTCATTTGACTATAGGTACTATTGCATTAACGTGCTGAAAAATACATCCCCTCTTATTTGTAAACTCAAATTATTATTGGAATCAAAATGAGACCTTTATTTAATACCCTGAGATTTTTGAAATCTAACCACAGGAATGAATTACTATATATAGAATAGTGAAGTTCCAAAATTTCCGGATTGTTAATGTGAACTCTATGACTGTGGTAATTTGCCTGCCAAAAGGACTTTTGATTTGTTAACTGCTGAACTATCTTTCCAGCACCATAAAAGGGACTTCTCAAAGCTGAAAGCATTGAGACATAAAAGTCTTCTGAATGGTCACAGCGTGTGATGGCAATAGAGGAATGCCAGATGTCAGTTTTTGCAGTGGGGAAAGAAACGCAAGGTAACAGTGGTGGTGTAAACCTCTCATCCCAGCATTCTGGAGGCAAAGAGGATCGAGAGTTGGTAGTTAGCCCTGGCTACATCCTGTCTACCTCCCTCAAAAAAAATAGCCCACCAACCAGCTAAGCAAAGAACCAAATAAGCAAACAAAATCACTGCCAAAGACATTTCTGGCATGTAATAGTTGAATAAATGTACTTTTAAAATGTTATTGATTTATTAATCTTTATATCCTACAACATTTTAAGCAACTGAAAATTCGTATTTTCACACAAAACCAAAATTTAACAAAAGCCAGAACATACTACTATTTCTTTGAAAAAATCAAAATCTAATGCTCTAACAACAACAACAATGGTAGGAGAAATAAATTGACATCAAAATTGTATATTTTTCCTTAATGCGAAAATCTCTGGATAAAGACTTCTCCAGGAAATTCAGCAGCAAGAAAAATAGATGTAATTACAAGAAACAATGTTCCACCATTGATAAAGAAAAAGCAACAAACTTGGCACCTGAAGGTAGCCAGGCTCACACCCCCAGCCTGTGTGCGTCCCGCCAAAAATGTGTTCTCAGCACCTTGGATTCCCACAGTGCTTTTTCTCTTCATTTTTCTTTGCTTTGTAATAACATGATTCAATGTAAAAAGATACATACTTTCTGTCACAAAACACCTCTGGTTTCAGACTTTTCCTCACTTACAGACCAGAGGTAAGTGCTGGAAATATCAGACTCTTAATCTGTTTGCAACTAAAAATTAAAACCTTTGGGAAAAATATCCTGAAAATGCTGGATGAGCCATAGGTAACACCCTGTTTTCTAAAGAATAGATCTTTTGAGAAAATTGTTAGTGTTTCCAGGTGATTGTGTTTTTTGGCTCAGATTGCTATAATTAATCTGTCAGAAAGAAAAAAATACATTCTATTTTACCATACAGTTAATAAATAAGAGTGGGAATTATTAACATGTAAAAGAAACATCAAGCAAAATGGTCACACCTTATTTGCGAGTATATGAACAGGTGTTCTGTATGTTTTTGAGAGATAGTACTTAAGTTTCAAACATTCTTCTGAGAAATAAGCTGTGTATTACAGTTGGGAAAATGTAATTAAGAAATTTTTATTTGATTTTTTTTTATTTTATTTATTTTTTTATGTGTATGAATGTACTGTCTGCATGTAGGTCTGTGCACCCGTGTCATGCAATGCCGCAGAGGTCAGAAGAGAGTTTTGGATTCTCCTGGAACTGGAGTTAAAGATGGTTCTCAGCCACCATGTGGGTGCTGGGGATCGAACCCAGGTCCTCTCCAAGAGCAGTCGGTGCTCTTAACCACTAGGCCATCTCTCCAGCTCCTATTTGATTTTTTTAACAGCAAGTAATAAGTAATGAATACAAGCATCCTTCATGTAAAACCAATTTGCAAGCAGCTATGCCCAAACCCACACAGCCCAAGGCTCCCACCATCCAACTGGAGGGGCTTGTATGTACAATCATGTTGATCAAATAAGAGTCCAGTCTATATTGCTGTAGTTTCACCATTTACCCCAATTGCAGCCCTTACATTCTACCACACCCCCTTTTCTGCAGATTGTTCCCTAGGCTTAGAAAAGGGACACAAGTGGGCTAGAAGCAAAACAGTCTACTTTCCCTGGAGATGTTGTTTTGGACTCTGATCAGTTCATGCTGTTTACTTTCATGGGTTGACAGTTTGTCCAGGAATAACCTTTCAATCCTACTAATGAAGCACAAGCAATTAGATATACAGGCATTTAAACAGTACTAATAATTGTGGTAGGTTACGTTGGTATAGACACAGATGTTTGGAGGATATGCTAAGTAATTTCAAATATACACGTTGACATACATAAAATGTACATCAGTCTTTTTGTTTAATCTTTGTATTCAAACTCCCTTAAAATATGTGTTATTGGAGATAATGTTCTAATTACCCGAAAGAAGCTGACATATTGAAGAAAGCTTGGATGCAACATTTCTTAGCAACTAGCAGACACAGATGTCTATAGAATATATTAGTTTTCTTTAAATCTCATTGAAAAGAAAAGTAAAATGGTAAAATCTCCTTCAGTAATTAAAATTTGAAAGCCTGAATTAAATTTAAACTTGATAAAAATAAGCAACACTTTTCTGTTTACTTCCAGATAGTGTACATGAACATAGTGATATATCATACTACTTTTTGTTTTTGAGACAGGTTCTCCCTGTAGCTCTGGCTGTCCTGGAACTCACTCTGTAGGCCGGCTTGCCTTGAACTCACAGAGGCCCACCTACCTCTGCTCCTAAGTGCTAGGATTAAAGGTGTGTGCTACCACACCCACCTTACTTTGTTTTTATGAACACCATATCAGGTATGATACAGTAAAACTTTGAATATTATTTTTAAGTGTTATTCATGTACATTTTATAATGGTAGCTCATATAAGAAGAAATAGTTTCTTGCTCACATAAAATGATAATCCATAATACTGTAATCTTAATTAAAAATAATTTATCAAATCCTTTCCAAATGTATTATGAATACATTTATCAATTGATAGACAGGAAATTAAAAGTGTGAAAAATTTTTCATTTTTAACATAATGTTCAGATAGTGTTTGAAACAATTTTAAATGAAACATGGAATCCTAAATTTTAGCAGAGACATGGCAAGTTGTTTTACAAAGAAGATAAACCCTGGGTTGCAGGCATGTCTCAGTGCATAAAGGTGCTTGCCACCAAATCTGGTCATATAAGTTCCATCCTCAAAATCCATGGGTAGAAAGAGAGAACAGACTCCCCAAAGTTGTCCTTTGATATGTTATATAAGACTGTTTTCTGACAGAGACACCAGATTCCCAAGCCCAGCTGACCTCACTTGCCTACAATCATCAAAAGTGGACAAATCCAAGCTTGGTTGGTTGTTTGAACCAAGGGAGATGGTGCTGACATTGTTTACAACCTACCTCCAGGGAATTTTAGCAATACTTGGCTCTGTGTGGAGGATAGGACAAACCCAAGGATGAACTTGGGAAGAGTGATGGTGTTGTCCCTGAGATGGGGAAAGAGACCAACAACCAAAACAAAGAGTATTGATAGAGGAAATTGTGACATGGTGAGATATCCTTATAGTTCCTGCAGGAGTTGTGGAAGGTGCATGGATGCATCATAGGTAATGAGATGTATAACTCAGGTGAGGCTGCATAGGCAAATGATGTTCATGGGGGAAATACTGGATGTCAGTCTTCTTCTAGAGGACATGGTATAGCATGCTTAGTTGACTAGTTGGGTCCGGCACAAGAGTATGGGGATGCTTTGAGGAAAGAAGAATGTCTAGAGCACACATAACACACTTGGGAGTATTATTAATGTTTTTATACTATAATTATAATTAATTATAATTTTTAATTTAAAAATTAATTATATAATTTAAAATTAATTATAATTTAAAATTATAATTAATTATAAAATTAATTTAATACTATTATTATAATTAATGGTTAAATTTATTCCAAAATACTCTACAGTACTTGAGGCTATTATTACTGAGATACCCTGATTTCTTTCTGTCTATGTTTGTTGTTGGTATACAAGAAATATTTTTGTGTGTTTATTTTTGTATGCTGATTTTTGTGTGTTTATTTTTATATGCTGATATTTTGCTTAATGCGTTATCAGCTTTTAGGAATTTTCTTTTTTAAAGTTCTTTTATGTATAGAATCATATAATCTGCACTAAGGATACATTGACTTCTTCCTTCCAACTTGTGTCCCTTTTATCTCCATCATTTGTCTTATTGATGTAACTAAGATTTCAGCTAGAATGTTGAACAGGAATGGAGAGAGTAGACATCCTTGTCTTGTTGCTAATTTTAGTGGAAATGTGTAGTTTTCTATTGTTGTGATAAAACAATGCTTCAAGTTAAGAATAATTTATTTGAGCTTAGGGTTCCAGGTTCCAAAGAGATTGGAGTCTATCATGGTGGGGGGGGGGGGCTTGATGAAGTATCCAGCTAAGTGCTCAAATTTCAAGCAGAGACAGGAAGCGGAAAGTAACGAGAAACAGGGCAAGGCTTAATAACTCTCAAAGCCTGCCCCCGAGTGATGCACTTCCTCCAGCAAGCCCCAGCCTCCTAAAGCCTCCTCCAAAATCACCACCAACTGTGGTCAGAATGCCCAAATACTTGCACATATGAGGGATATTTTCATTTAGTCACCACAAAACGCTTTGAGTTTTTCTCCATTTACTAGGAAGTTGGTTGTGTGCTTATTGTATGTTGCCATTATTTTATTGACAGATGTCCCCTGCATCCCTAGATTCTTTTGTGATGAGGTAATGCTGGATTTTTTCAAAGGCATTTTCTACATCTAATGAGATGACCATGTGGTTTCTATCCTTAAATTGGTTTAGGTGTTGGATTACATTTGTGGATTTATGTATGTTGAACCATCTCTGCATCTAGAGGATGAGGCCAGTTTGATCAAGGTGGATAATCTTTGGAGGTATTTTTACATTCTGTTTGCAAGTAATTTATTTAGAATTTCTGTGTCTATATTCATCAGAGACACTGGACTATAATTTTGTTTTTCAGTTGTATCTGTGTATGGTTTTGGAATCAATACTAGTTTCCTTCACAGGAATGATTTGAAATTGCCTCATTGGTTCTTTTTATTGTCATTCATTTCATTAATTTCACTAAGAATTTAATAATCTCTTCTCATCTCTTCTATCTTTGAGTAGTGCTCACTCTTGGTTTTCCAAGCCTTTCAGATATATCATTAATTTCTTTACATGAGATGTTTTAGAGTTTCTGGTTAAGTCACTTAATTCTAAATTTTTTTATTAATTTTATTTATTTCCATATGTGTATGAATGTACTGTCTGCATGTAGGTTTGTGCACCCGTGTCGTGCAATGCCGCGGAGGTCAGAAGAGGGTGTCGGATTCCCCTGAACTGGAGTTCTCCTGGAATTGGAGTTTCAGAGGGTTCTCGGCCGCCATGTGGGTGCTGGAGATCGAACCTGGGTCCTCTGTAAGAGCGGTCGGCACTCTTAACCGCTAGGCCATCTCTCCAGTCCCACTTAATTCTATAAATTATTATTTTCAATGTGTCCTAAGGATTTTGGGCTGCTAGGTTTTCATTTTCATTCAGTTATAAGACTTTTAATTTCCTTCCTGATTTCTCTCTCAATCCTATTTCAGTACTGCCTTTTTTGGTTTCCATGAGTTTGGGTAATTTTTCCCATTTTTTGTTGTTGCTCTATCTAATTTTACTCATTTTTTATCAGAATACAGGATGATATTTCAATTTCTTAAATTTGTGGAGGCTTGCCATGTGTCCTAAAATGTGGTCAATTTTGGAGTACGTTTCATAGGCTGCTATGAGATAGTGTGTCCGTTGGTGTTTGTCTGGAATGTTCTGTAAATATCTGTTAGATCCTTTGGATTTATGGTGCCATTTGACTCCAGGGTTTCTCTATTTAGTTTTTGTGTGTTTGATCTGCCTCTTGCTGAGGTAGTCTATGACTTCAGTACCCCATGGTATTGAAGTCATAGACTAACAGATGTGTTGGACTCAATGTGTTACTTTTTTTCTTTTTTTCTTTCTTTTTTTAAATTTTTTAAATTTATTTTGTATGTTTATGAAGGCACTGTCTGCATGTAGGTCTGTGGAACCGTGTTGTGCAATGCTGCAGAAGTCAGAAGAGGGTTTCCTGGAACTGGAGTTAAAGCACTGTGTAGATCATGTGGGCCTTGAATTCACAGAGATCTGCCTGCCTCTGCCTCCCAAGTCCTAGGATTAAAGGCATGAGCCACATTGCCAGGAATTCAGTGTATTATCTAATGGAATTTTATGAAGTTGGGCGCATATATGTTTAGAACTGTTATATCTTCTTGGTGTATTTTTCTTTAATAAGTATGACAAGACCTTTCCTATCTCTACTGAGTAGTTTTAAAATGAAGTATATTTTGTCAGTTACTAGAATAGCTACAGCTACTTGTTTCTGAGTTCTGTTTGCTAGAAATACCTTTTCTAATCTTTTAATTTTTTATTTATTTGTTTATTTAAATTTATTGTTTTACATATATTTTTTGTACAAGATTATGTTACTAATCGAATCTAGACCCGTGTTCCCCTCCCAATCCCCCCACCCCACCATGCAGTCTTTTCTGTTGTTGGTGTTGTTGTTGTTCTTTATAATATGCATCACTCCCAATAAGAAATGTTTACAACTAGGTTATTGACGCTAGCATCCACAGATGAGGGATACCATTCATCCTGTTTTTATGGGACTGTTTTACATCACTTAACATAATATCTTCCAGTTCCATACATTTACCTGCAAAGTTCATGATGTTTTTTTCTGTTTTTTTTTTCTACTGCATCGAAGTCCATTGTGTAGATGTACTACATTTTCTCTATCCACTTGTCAGTTGAGGGGCATTTGGGGTGGTTCCAGCTTTTGCTCTTGTGAACAGAGCTGCAATAAACATAGCTGTGCATGTATCTCTGCAGTAAGAAGAGACTTGAGGGTATATACCCAGGAGTGGTATGACTGGGTCAGGTGGTAAGCTTATTTTGAGTCTTCCAAGGGTTCTCCACACTGCTTTCCATAGTGTCTGTACAAGTTTACATTCCCACCAGCAATGCATGGGTGTTGACCTTTCCCCAAATCCTCTCCAGCACTTGGTATCATTTGTTTTCTTGATCCTAGCCAGTCTTATCAGAGTGAGATGATATCTTAAAGTGGTTTTAATTTGCATTTCCTTAATGTTGAGCAATGTTGAACATATTTTAAGATCTTTTTCAGCCATCTCCAATTCCTCATTTGTGAAGTGTCTGTCCAGCTCTTTACTCCATCTTTTGAGTGAGTCATTTGTTTTCATACTTCTTTGTTTGTTTTTTTTTTTTTTCTTTTTTTGAGTAGTTTATATATTTTGGAAGTTAATGTTCAAGATGTATCACTGGTGAAGGTTTCCTCACACTCTGTAGGTTTTCTCTTCATTTCCTTGATTGTTTCTTTGATGTACAGAAGCTTTTGTGTTTAATGAGGTCCTATTTGTCAATTGTCGACCTTAATTCTTGTGCAGCTGCTGTCTGATTTAGGAAGTCTTTTCCTAAGCCTATGTCTTATAGTCTGCTGCCAACTTTTTCTTCTATCACCTTCAGAGTTTGGGGTTTCATGTTGAGGTCTTTGATCCATCTGCAGTTGACTTTTGTACAGGGCAAGAGGTAAGAGTTTAATTTTATTCTTCAACAAGTGGTGATCCCGTTTTGCCAACCCCACTTGCTGAAGATTCTGTCTTTCCTCCATTGTGTCTTCTTAGGCCACTTGTCAAATATGAGATGACTGAAATTGTAATGAGCTCAAGTTTGGATCTTCAGTTTTGTTCCATTGGTCAACAGGTCTGTTTTTGTGCCAGTACCAAGGTGTTTTTATGACTATAGCCCTGTAGTATAGTTTGAAATCTTGTATATAGATCCCCCCTGTATTGCTCTTTTCACTCAGGGTTGATTTAGCTATTCAGTGTCTTTTGTTTTACCAAATGAAATTAAGGACTTTTTTCTCCAAGCCTGTGAAGAAACTCTTGGGGGTTTTAATTGGGATTACATTAAATGTATACGAGTATGGGTAGAAAGGACATTTTTACTGTATTAATTTTCCCTATCCATGAGCATGGGAGGTTTTTCCATCTTCTGATGTCTTCTTCAATTTCCTTCTTCAGAGGTTTAACATTCTTGTTGTGCTGTTTTTCCCTAATTTTGATGTTCACACAGATATCTACTAAGTCACTTTTGATATAATTACTTAAATGAAGGTATCTCATCAGAAGTTTAAAGGTTGGTGATGATCAGTAAGTGCTTGCCACATAAGCACTAGGTTTTATAGTGGTCAGTGCTCTTACAACACAGTGTATCCCTGTGGTGCTCAAATGGAAAAGTAAGTTAAAATGGGAAAATTCTAAAAACTTGAATCTAACCATGTGGACATTATTCTTCCTATTACTACTTTTGAATCAATTGCTCTAGAAAAACCACTAGGTTTTCTTTGCCTATCCAAAAGTTAAGATGGGTAGGGGATTGCTAATCCAGGGACTGGAGGTGAGAGAGGGGTAGAGACAGGGATCTCACTGCCCGACCAGACCAACAAACTGGTGTGTTTCAGATCAACAAGTGACCTTTATCAAAAAAATAGGATAGAGAATGTGGTGGTTTGAATGAGTGTCCCCCATAGGCTCTAGGTATTCAGACGTTTGTCTCCAGTTGGTGGCGCTGTTTTTGGAGGTCTTGGGGTGTGTGGCCATGCTGGAGGAAGTGTGTCACTGGGGGCAGGGCTTAGAGAGTTTAATAAGCCTCGTGTTTTACAGTTGCTCTCTCTCTGCTTCCTATGCTCTTTGTGAGATGTGACCCTCGGTTTGCTGCTCCAGTCTCCAGCTCCAGCCGCCACGCCTCCCACCACAATGGACTTTAATTCCCTGGAACCATCAATCATAAGCTCAGATAAACTCTTCCTTTTATAAGCTCCTTTGGTCATGGTGTTTTATCACAGCAACAGAAAAGTGACTAATACAGAGAAAAAGGGAGGAAGATACCCAATGTATGAAATTAGCATAAATTATTTTCATGCATTTTATAGTTAAATAAATCAATATAGTTAAATAATATCAATATCTATTTCCTTGTCCCTATTAGGCTTATGGACATTGGTACAAATGTACATGCACATGCATGTGCTTGCACATATGGACATACACACATTCATACATCTATACACATACACAAACACACATAATGCACACACAAACACACATAACTTTTTTGACTGATCAGTAGCTGTTTGTTTCTTAATCATTTCTGCAAGTATTTTTTCAGCTTTAATTTTTTTCGACAGAATGTTTCACTGTCATTTCTTTGATGATAAGTATCATGAGGAAGAAGAAAGAGCAATGGTTTCAAAAGTAGTAATAGGAAGAATAATGTCCACATAGTTAAATTCAAGCTTTTAGAATTTTCCCGTTGTAACTTACTTTTCCATTTGAGCACCACAGGGACCACAGAAAAAAGAAGAAATAGCAGCAATTTAACAATCATAAGAATGAGAAAAAGACTATACTTTCAGGGGTCATTTCTATAGTATGTTACTAGAGAAGTTTCTCTGACTGTGTAGAGTACCAGAAACCATGGAGAGGAAATGTAGCATTCTCTCCTGAGCATGAAGCCAGCTCTCGGTGTTGCTTTACTGCAACTGCCACTTGCCACTGATGATCATTCTCTCTTTCAGAAGAGTAGAGGGAGAGAATGCAGTCTAAGTGGGAAAAAAAAGAAAGACATGTATGGCAGAAAGCATGCACTCTGATAGAGAGGGGGCTAAGAAGGGGAATTAGGTCTAAATTGGATTAAGATATGTTTTATGAAATACACAAAACTTCAATAAAAAATGAAAGGCAGACTGAGAATTCTGCCATTGAGCAAACAGTTCCTACACCTCCAAAATTCATTAACTGACTACATCAGGTAGCATTGGGCAAGGATGTTTTCCTGGAGGACTGCCAAGCAGGAAATTCTTATTTTGCATTTGTTTCTTTGTTGCTTTGTTGTTTCAGAATTCTGGGCTTTTAAGTTCACATGATCAAGGTCCCTAGCTGGGTGTGGTGCTGCACACCTTTTAATCCTAGCACTTGGGAGGCAGAGGAATGTAGATCTTTGTGAGTTCAAGGCCAGCCTGGTCTAGAGAATGAGTTCCAGGACAGCTGGGGCTACAGGGAGACCCTGTCTCGAAAAGACCAAAAAAAAAAAAAAAAAAAAAAAAAAATGATTGTTTCCTCAGCAGAGCTGCAGAGTCTGTGCCACACCTGGTAAGGGATCTTGGGAAGGAGAAGCCAGGCCCGCCTGATGCACAGCAGTGGCCAGGCCCAGACCAGCCAAGCTGCAGAGACTGCACCACGTCTGGCAGGGGATTGTGGGAAGGAGAAGCCAGGCCTGCCTGGCACACAGCAGCAGCCGGGCCCAGACCAGCTGAGCTGCAGGGACTGCTGCACGTTTGGTAGGGGATTATGGGAAGGAGAACCCAGGCCTCCCTGGCACATGGTCTGCCTGCCTGCTTGGTTCTAAACCCAAACCCTTGTAGGGTGTGGCTGTCTGGGAGGGGTCGCCCTTCCTGGTGGCAGCCTGCAGCATCTCGGGTGCCATAGTGAGTCTTTGTCCAGGGTGCTCAGGTTGGGACTTTGCTAGCCAAGACCACCTGATGCACAGGTAAGAGCCCAGCGCTGCTACAGACAGGGCTAAGTCAGGCATTCCTGCCCCCCAACTGGAATTGAGGAAAGAGTATCCAAGTGGATTTTTTTTGGAGAACCTTCAGAACAGGAAGGGAAGAGTGACTTATACTTCCAATATCCAAAATATAAACAAAATTGAAAGCCTGAAACCTACACAAGTCAACATTCCATAAACAAGGAGGAGAAAAAAATATCGTCAGAAGGAGGCAAGCAAATCACACCTTCGACATAGTCAAAAAGACATTTTTTATCTGGCATCAAGAATACAGGCAAAAAAAAAAAAAAAAAAAAAAAAAAAAAAAAAAAAAAAAAAAAAAAAAAAGGGAAACCCTCATGCCAGGGACACGGGTGAAGGGATAACATGGGAAAGGTGCAGGATAACTCCATATCAAGCTCTACCAACCCTGTATGAGATGCTACCTACATGAGATAAACAAGAACACGATCTTAGAGGAGTAACTGCAGACCTATGCAGAGAAAAAAAAAAAATGAAAGAAAATAAAGAAGAAGTCAGCAGAACTAAGGAGAGAATGAAAAACCTAAAAGGACCTAGAGGGATACAATGAAAAAATTTGGAAAGAACTAAAGGAAAGTGAGAATGACAAACTCCAGAAAGAACTAGAGGATAGAAAAAAACAACTCCAGAAGAGAATAGAAAACTACTGAAAAAATGAAGCCAACCAGCCAAGAGTAGGAACACCAATAGAGATGAGAAGCTCAAAAAGGAAATGGAAATACTCAAGAACGAAATAATGAAGGAAATGAACTATCTAAGAAAACGAAGGAAAAATAAAACTCTCAATCAGAATGAAAAGAAAGAAAAAGCCTCGAGAAATAGAATGGAGGAGAGCAGAACAAGAATATCAGACCTGGAAGATAACACAGAAAAAACTAAAAAAGCTCAAATAAAGATTAAAAAAACTTTAAAAATACACAAAAGTGGGAACAACCAGGAAATATGGGAGACACTATGAAAGGTTCAAACCTCTGCATCAACAGGAGTAGAGGAAAGGAGAAGGGAGCATCACAAGGAGAATTAGATTGATCAGCTCTTCACAGAATAGAATAGATGAAAATTTCCCCAAACTAAAATTAACAAACCCATACAAATACAAGAAGCACATTTAGAACTTCCAAATAGACAGATCAGATAAGAAACTCCCAACGGGCCATATCATAAGGTTAAACTGCTATTGATCCCAAAACAAAGACCAAAATTCTGAATGAAGCTAAAAGAGAAAAATAAATCACATATAAAGGAAAACACCCATCAGATACAACATGGGTGGAGTTCTATGCAGCAGTAAAGGAAGGACCAACATCTTGAACTTTACAGGTAAATGGATTGGAGCTAGAAGATATTATGTTTAAGTGAAGTACACAGTCAGTAACACAGTCCCAGAAGAAAAACAAACGACAATTGGTTTATCCCTCATCTGTGGGATGCTAGGTCATAACCCAGTTGTAATATATTTCTTGGAGGAGGGATGCATATTGAAAAACAACAGACAGACACTGCATCAAAGAAAACTGACTGAAAATAGTGATTCTGGAGGGGGGGTGGGGGAGGTGGTGGGAGCAGGACCGGGCTCTATATTCGATTAATATTATTTAATTGTAATGTGAGTTCAACAAGTATCCAATTTACCCAAACTGTATCTATAAATTACATGGTATTTTAGGACTTAGTAAAAAGAAAAATTGTCATTTGCTTAGAACAAGCATTTTTTAAAGGTTTTTAACAAAAATGGTAAATATATCTAGTTAATTGGACAATTTATTGATTAAATTTGTTTATTATGTTAACTTGAGTTCAACATACAATGCTTCTATAAATTTTTGTTACTAAGAGCATCTTGTATAACATCCTTTCGTGGATTATTTAACTGAAAGTGCTTATACGTTTGTATTAACATTACACTGAACATTCCTACCTAGTATACCCCAAAATCAGTTAAAATAAAAATTAAAATTAAAAAAAATAAATTAAAATAAAATAAATTTTAAAAATAAATTTAAAAAAATAAAAACATAAAATAAAAAAATGGGGGATACAGTTAGTTATATATAAACTTTTGTCAAAAATTTTTTTCAGTTCAGTTTTAATTAATCTTTAAAACTAACTTACGGGAAAGATTTTTACTGTTCCCACAGAAAAAAAATAAAAAACGAAACAAAAAGTGAAAAGAAAGATACAGCTTTGCATTGTGCAGATGTATCCAGAAATACCAGCAGAAATAGTTGGCCCATCTTAAACATTTTTAAAAGGAAAAGAAAAGCCTCAGCCATGCTACCAGCATCAAAACATCTCTGTGGATCCTGTTTGTAAAAACTGTTATAATGAGTCCTCAATAAACTTACCTTCTAGGTGCCAACAAAAGGTTTTAATATGAGAGACTTCTTTACCTCCTTTTCCATTTAGAACAAGAAAAAATATGATGGTAATGAAGTCATTCTCTAACTGTAATTAGAGCCAACTTGTTATAGAGTAATTTCTTATAAAACCAGTCAAAACTGCTTTCTTTAATTGAATAATAGACATAGGAACTTTTTAAAAAAGGATTAGTCACTATCCAGAACCAAATATAACTACTAAGAGTCCTTTAAGCTGTGCATTTAATGAAAATACACATTAAACAGGAGAGCTCTGTTATCATAAATGGATTATTCTTGCCAAGGACGAGTTGGCCAGAGGGAATCCAAAACCCCCCCTCCCCATCAAAAAAAGGTAAAGGTTCTCTGCCTGTTAAACTGGGGGATACTGAAACAAGAGAGAGAGGCAGTAAGGCCTGCTGTGGTAAGCCCTGGTTTTATCAAGCATGGGAAAGATTCATTGAACCACACTTCGCAAGTGTACAGTTGGCCTAGGAAATGCCAGAGAGTGTTATGCAAAGTCACTAGAATCAATAAAGCAAATATTCCATCTCTTGAGACAACGCAAAAAGACCTCCTGTCAGGTCAGCTTATACCTCACCTGCCTGGAAAATCTGTGCAGCCAAACGTGGGGCACAGCATGTACATCATGTCTGTATATCCCAAAATTAATTGGCTATTAGCTCTCCCCTTGGAGGATAAATCATCATGGTGATGCCACAAGTTTACAGTCCTACTGTGGTTAGGATGATGTTACAAGTCACAGTAAGACTTTGTCAGCTTTACAGAAAAAAAAAAAGAAAAACTATTACTCCATGGATTAGCTTCACATTCAAACATCTGTGTCTCTACCATGTAACACTACCATACATAATTCAGTACTGTTTAAAATCACATATTATATAATTGCTTGTGCTTCATTAGTAATGGATGAAAGGTTATTCCTGGATACATAGACTCTTGGATCAGACATTAAACTGATGCCTGAAAAAGGAAACATCCTAGATTGCCAGAGTCCAAGACAAGCTCCAGAGAAAGTTTCTTAGTAAGTGTTTGCTTCTCGCCCCATCTGTGTTCCTTTTCTAAATCCTAGGGAAATAATCTGTGGAAAAGGGGTGTTGGGTAGAATGTAAGGTGCGTGCGATGGGGGTGAATTGTGAATCTACATCAATATAGACTGGACATTATTTGATAACATTGATTGGTAAGTATTATAAGTCCCAGCTGGAATGGTGACGGCCTAAGCGTTGATGTGTTGGGGCATAGCTACTTGCAAATTTGTTTTTACATGAAGGATGCTTGTACTCACAACTTAATTTCACTTATTGTTTAAAAATTTTTTAATGAACAAAATAAAAAAGAATTGTTTCCTTCATGGTCATTGCAAGTCTCCTCCACTTTGGCTTTAATAACACTTTTTCTGCACCCTCTTTCCCCAAGGGTCCTCTGAGACTTAGGTGGGTGAAGTTTAAACTAGGAGCCTTGTCCAGGAACCCACAGTCTTCAGACTCTTATTCTCTACACTTTGGCTCTTTGTCACCTTTTGTTCTCATCACCCACATTCTGTTGGATGAGGAAGTTTCCCTGATGATAGTTGTAATATGCCTGTATTCTTTCCTTTGTTCCTCTGTATTTTTGTTAAGCCTTAGATATAGAGCGTGCACAAGACCTATGCTAACACAGTGAGACAAAACGTGTCATGGAACTATGGAAATCGGCAGCAGATTCCCAACTTTAGCCAAAGAAATTTTAGCAGCTGATTACTTCTGTGTGAGGAAGTTGTTTTTTTTTTTTTTTTTTTAAATTAGTTTTTATTGATACGCCTTTGTGCATTTCATACATTTTTTTCCAATTCAGTTCAGCGCTTATTTCCTTTTGTCCCTCCCCCCCCTCCCCATCCCAGATATTGCATTCTGCCATAACTGTCTCGCAGTTTTCTCTCAGTTTTTTTTTTTTTTTCAATTTTTTAGCTATAAGTGATAATTCCATGAGTAGCATCCTTCATGCAAACCTATCTGCAGCTGTTGTGCCCAAACACCTACAGTCCCACCAAATCAGTGGGGGGGTGACAGGTTGTTTGTTCAATCTAATGTATGTAAATGAGTGTCCAGACTACATTGCTGTGTTTCAAAAACCATCCCAATGCAGCCCTTACATTCTAACCATGCTCTTTTCCACGGTTTGTTCCCTAGGCTAAGAAAGGGGACAGGTGATGAGAAGGTAAACAGTCCACTCTTCTGGAGCTGTTGAAACTTGGACTCTGGTCAATTGATCTTTAAGGGAGAGACTATAAATAGGCTGACTGGACTCCAGTGGATTAACTTGCACTTAGGGACATCTGAGTATACTAACTTGACTAAATACGATAGGCCTTGAATAATATGGAGCAGAATTCATGAAAACCAGTTGGAGGCGAGAGGGGTTGTAATATAGGCGGAGCAGTTAGAAAATATTGATTAAGATGTTTATATTAAATGCAGCAAATAAAAATGAAAAACATACATAAAACCCTGGATTTTATTTTATTCAATCTAACTATATGCAATTATTACCACCCAGCTAGTCTACTCTCATAATATATATAAATATATATATATATATATATATATATATATATAATAATTCAGCTCATTCTTTCATGATGTGCATCAATCACCGAATTTATTAGTAATATCTTAAAATAGTGCTTGAATATTAACACTTTTTCTAAGTTTGGGATGTTGCAAATTGACTTATGACCAAACTGAGCAGAAGCTGGTTGTTAGTAAATGCTAAAAATTCAATCACAGAAGTGCTTTGAGGTGACACTAAGGATATTTTGAAAAGCATGTCAACTACAAGAGCACTGATAATCCATGGTTAATTAGGACAGGAATAAGGCTTGGGAGGAACTTTGATTCATTGTCTGAAAAAGTGAAAAATACTCCACCCTGATAGAAAATTTAACAATTCCCTGTGAAATTAAACACATACTCAATATACACTCAAGCATTCATCTTCTTTGATACCTGCCTCCCCCTTAAAATATGGATGTCCAAACAAAATCTGATCACAGATGTTTATAATCTCCAACACACAGAAGCAACAAAATCTCATCAGCAGGTGAGCAGATAAATCAATGAGTCTGTACCTAAATGAAGTAATGCAATGCTAAAAAGACAAGGGCATCTTATGATGTAGTGCGATGCTCGTAAGACACTAAGCATTATCTAATTAAAGGTAGCCAATGGAAAAGACTAAATACTACATGATTCCAAATAGCTGGCTTGTCCAGAAATGTAAAACTATGCTGATAAAAGTAGTACATGTTTTTAGGGCTGATTGGCCAATAGGGTTAGTTCACAGTATTTCTATGTTGAAGAGATATTCATTATGATAACTTTTGTGATGTGCACACATCATTATACGTATGTCAAGTGCCATAGAATGCACACTATCAAACATGGACCAGAATGTCAACTACAGACATTGACTGATAATGTGTCAATCCAAGATCAAGGTGTAATGAATTTAGAAGACTAATGTACACACATTTTAGATTTCCATTTTAGTATTTCCCTTTAAGCTGTAATAAATTCAGAAGACTAAGGTACATCATAAATTTCCATTTTGGTAATTCCCCTTTTAGTCTTAATTTGTTACAAATCACATAAAGAACTTTAAATTCTTGTTTTATTTAGGAATGAATCCCAATTTCCTTCAAGATTATATTTTGGTAATTGATATAATCTCTTATTGTTACAAGTTTGTAGGATACATAGGTTTCAATACACGAGCTTTGTGGGCTATTGATTCGTAGCAGTAACAGTAATGTTAATGGCTACAGAAAGATCGAGGTGCTGAGAAAAATGACTTCCAATGAGGCTGTTAGACATTGCTATATGCAGTGCGTGAGTGATGTACACTTATGAAATGTCACCCTGCATTTGAATACACTCTTATATTCAACACTTGACTCTTACATTTATTTGTAGTGCAATCATTCTTTTAGCAGCCTTCCTATGCACCATTCGTTTGATTTATTTGTACAAGTATTTGCCAGTGCGGTAGAATGAAAATGATTGTAAATTAAGTTAAAATGTAAATATTGCTTATACATTATTTTGAAACTTATTTGCTTGGAAAAAGTAAAATTATGTGACTACAAAAAAAATGATCTGCATTAAAAAAAGTATCAAGAGTGAGAG
This sequence comes from Rhizomys pruinosus, assembly GCA_009823505.1. Classification (NCBI taxonomy): domain Eukaryota; kingdom Metazoa; phylum Chordata; class Mammalia; order Rodentia; family Spalacidae; genus Rhizomys; species Rhizomys pruinosus. The sequence goes on from VZQC01008874.1 coordinate 1,010,910, forward strand.
AGTTGTTGGTTGATTGGGAGATGTACCACCTGTGGGGAGACAAAGAGCATATGAGAAATATCCAACTCCTTTCTTTTTATGAGAATCTTTCAACTGAGGCTATTATAAATTTTTGAAGTGTAATTTGGATGAACTCTTGTTTGTAGGCTGAAATTATACTCCCACTAAAATTACCTAACTCTAAAGGTAATTTTATTTTTGGTTTACTCCACTAGGAAAAATTTTAAGCTCAAAGTATAGCTTGTATTTGGTTTTTTATGTTAGTTTGGGATGCATTAAACTGTGTTCTTTCCCACTTTTTTTCTTTCAGGAATAAAACAATTGGACTGTAAAGGTTGGAATTGTGTCTAGGGGTCGTAGAGATGGCTCAGATCAGTTCAGAGCATTGGCTGCTCTTTTAGAGANGTCTATATTCGATTAATGTATATTTAATTGATGTGAGTTCAACAAGTATCCAATTTTACCCAAACTGTATCTATAAATTACATGGTATTTTAGGACTTAGTAAAAGTAAAAATATCTACATTAAACAACATTTTTTAAAGGTTTTTAACAAAAATGGTAATACATCTAAGTTAATTGGAAATATAAATTGTTGTTGTCCACATTTGTTTTACTTAAAATCTTTATAACAATAACTTTGGGATTAACATGTACAAATGTTCTCTATAAGTTTTTTGTTATACAGTATCATCTTGTAACATTCTCTTTTACCTGTAGGATAATTTAACTTAAGGAATTAAGTTTCCCAAATTAACAACATACAGTAACCCAAATCAGCTTGGGTAAATTTAAAAATAAAAACATAAAATAAAAAATGGGGATACAGTTATATATTAAACCTTTTTGTCAAAAATTTTTTTCAGTTTAAATCTTAAAACTAACTACGGGAAAAGATTTTTATGTTCCCACAGGTCAAACGTCACCAACTTAATGGCTGAGAAAGAAAAGATACAGCTTTGCATTGTGCAAGATGTACCAAGAAATACCAGCAGAGAAGTTGGCCATCTAAACATTAAAAGGACAAAAAGCCTCAGAATGCTACAGACATCAAACATCTCTGTGGATCCTGTTTGTAACAACTGTTTATAATGAGTCCTAATAAACCTTACCTTCTAGGTGCCACAAAGTTTTAATATGAGAGACTTTCTTACCTCCTTTTCATAGAACAAAGAAAAATATGATGGTAATGAAGTCATTCTCTAACTGTAAATTAGAGCCAATTGTTATAGAGGTAATCTCTTATAAAACCAGTAAAACTGCTTTCTTTAATTGATTAATAGACATAGGAACTTTAAAAAGGATTAGTCACTATCCAGAACCAAATATAATACTAAAGTCTCTTTAAGCTGTGCATTTAATCGAAATAAATTAACACAGGAAAGCTCTGATATCAGCAATGGATTATTCTGCCAAGGAGATGTTGGCCAGGGGATCCAAAACCCCCTCCCCAAAAAAGGTAAAGGTTTCTTGCCTGTAAACTGGGATACCTGAAAGAAGAGAGGCAGTAAGGCCCTGCTGTTGAAGACCTGGTATAAGCATGGGAAAGATATATCAAGACCACACTTGCAAGTATACAGTTGGCCACTGGAATGCCAGAGAGTGTTACAAAGTCCACTGAATCAATAAAGCAAATATCCATCTCCTTGAGACAAGCAAGACTCCTGTCATGGTCAGCTATACCTCACCTGCCTGGAAATACTGTGCAGCAGTGGCAGCCACATGTCTGTATATCCCAAATCTAATTGGCTATTAGCTCTCCCCTTGGAGGAATAATTCATGGCTGATGCCACAAGCTTAAGTCCTCTAGTGGTTAGGAGATGTTACAAGCCACAGTAAGACCTTGTCAGCCTTTACAGAAAAGCTATACTCCATGGATTAGCTTACCATCCAAACATCTGTGTCTATACCAATGTAACCTACCATAATAATTAGTACTGTTTAAATACATATATATCTAATTGCTTGTGCTTCATTAGTATGATTGAAAGGTTATTCCTGGATAAACTGCTAACCCATGAAAAGAAGCAGCCTGAACTGATCAGAGTCCAAAAGGACATCTCCAGAGAAAGTAGACTGCTTTGCTTCTCGCCCATTGTGTTCCTTTTCTAAATCCTAGGGAATAATCTGTGGAAGAGGGGGTGTGGTAGAATGTAAGGGCTGCGATTGGGGTGAATTGTGAAATTACATCAATATAGACTGGACTATTAATTCATCAACATGATAGTACATATAAGATCCTCTTGCTGGACAATGGGGGCCTCAGGCTGTATAAATTTGGGCATAGCTACTTGCAAATTTGTTTTACATGAAGGATGCTTGTACTCACAACTTATTACTTATTGTTAAAAATGAAATAAAAGAAAGTATAAAAAAAGATTGTTTCCTCATGGTCATGCATCTCCTCCACTGGCTCTTATAATTTTTCTGCACCCTCTTCCCCAATGGTCCCTGAGACTTAGGTGGGTGAAGTTTAATTGTCCAGGGACTCACACTCTTATTCTCTACACTTTGGCTCTTTGTCACCTTTTGTTCTCATCACCCACATTCTGTTGGATGAGGAAGTTTCCCTGATGATAGTTGTAATATGCCCTGGTATTCTATATCCCTTGTTCCTCTGTATTTTGTAAGCCTTAGATATAGAGCGTGCACAAGACCTATGCTAACACAGTGAGACAAAACATGTCATGGAACTATGGAAATCGGCAGCAGATTCCAACTTTAGCCAAAGAAATTTTAGCAGCTGATTACTTCTGTGTGAGGAAAAGTTGATCTTTTTTTTTTTTTAAATTAGTTTTTATTGATGCTTTGTGCATTTCATACATTTTTTCCAATTCAGTTCAGGCTTATTTCCCTTTCCCTCCCCCCCCCACACCCCATCCAGATCATGCATTCTGCATAAATGTCCTTCAGCATCTTTTCTCAGTTTTTTTTTTTTTTTCATTTTTAGGCTATAAGTGATAATCCATGAGTATTAGCATCCTTCATGCAAAACCCTATCTGCAGGCTGTTGTGCCCAAACACCTACAGCCCCACCATCAGTGGGGGGTGACAGGTTGTTTGTTCAATCATGTTGATCAAAAAAGTGTCCAGAGCTATATTGTTGTAGTTTCTCACCATTCACCCCAATCGCAGCCCTTAACATTCTAACATGCCCCCTCCTTCCCGCAGATTGTTCCCTAAGGCTTAGAAAAGGGGCCACAGGTGGATGAGAGGTAAAACAGTCCACCTCTCTGGAGCTGTTGACTTGGACTCTGGTCAATTGATCTTTAAGGGAGAGACTTTATATAGGCTGACCTGTGAAAAAAAAACTCCTGTGGATGAGCTTGCACTTAGGGACATCTGAGTATACTAACTTAGAACTAAATAACGATAGGCCTTAATATATAATGGCAGATATTCATGAACCCCAGTTTTGGAGGCAGAGGGGGTATTAATAGGGGAATGGGTTTAAATATGATTAATATGTTTTATATTAAATGCACAAAAATAAAATGAAAAGACATACATAAAACTCTGGACTGTTTATTTTATTCAACTACTAATGCTAAAATTATTACCAGCACATGTATGCATAGTCTCATATATATATATATATTAGATATCACTAGTTAATAATATATATATATTATTAATAATTTCAGCTCATTCTTCATGATGTCATCATCAACATATTTATTAGTAATAACATCTTAAAATAGTGCTGACATATTAACTTTTCTAAGTTTGGGATGTTGCAAATTGACTTATGACCAAACTGAGCAGAAGCTGGTTGTTAGTAAATGCTAAAAATTCAATCACAGAAGTGCTTTGAGGTGACACTAAGGATATTTTGAAAAGCATGTCAACTACAAGAGCACTGATAATCCATGGTTAATTAGGACAGGAATAAGGCTTGGGAGGAACTTTGATTCATTGTCTGAAAAAGTGAAAAATACTCCACCCTGATAGAAAATTTAACAATTCCCTGTGAAATTAAACACATACTCAATATACACTCAAGCATTCATCTTCTTTGATACCTGCCTCCCCCTTAAAATATGGATGTCCAAACAAAATCTGATCACAGATGTTTATAATCTCCAACACACAGAAGCAACAAAATCTCATCAGCAGGTGAGCAGATAAATCAATGAGTCTGTACCTAAATGAAGTAATGCAATGCTAAAAAGACAAGGGCATCTTATGATGTAGTGCGATGCTCATAAGACACTAAGCATTATCTAATTAAAGGTAGCCAATGGAAAAGACTAAATACTACATGATTCCAAATAGCTGGCTTGTCCAGAAATGTAAAACTATGCTGATAAAAGTAGTACATGTTTTTAGGGCTGATTGGCCAATAGGGTTAGTTCACAGTATTTCTATGTTGAAGAGATATTCATTATGATAACTTTTGTGATGTGCACACATCATTATACGTATGTCAAGTGCCATAGAATGCACACTATCAAACATGGACCAGAATGTCAACTACAGACATTGACTGATAATGTGTCAATCCAAGATCAAGGTGTAATGAATTTAGAAGACTAATGTACACACATTTTAGATTTCCATTTTAGTATTTCCCTTTAAGCTGTAATAAATTCAGAAGACTAAGGTACATCATAAATTTCCATTTTGGTAATTCCCCTTTTAGTCTTAATTTGTTACAAATCACATAAAGAACTTTAAATTCTTGTTTTATTTAGGAATGAACCCATATTTTCCTTCAATTATATTTTTGTAATGATATAATCTCTTATTGTATACAAGTAATTAGTAGATACATAGGTTTCAATAAACACGCATTTTGCTATTGACTTCTACAGTAACAAGTAATGTTAACATGCACTACAGAAAGATGAGGTGCTGAGAAACATGATTCCAGAGCTCAGACATTGCTATATGCAGTGCGTGAGTGATGTACACTTATGAAATGTCACCCTGCATTTGAATACACTCTTATATTCAACACTTGACTCTTACATTTATTTGTAGTGCAATCATTCTTTTAGCAGCCTTCCTATGCACCATTCGTTTGATTTATTTGTACAAGTATTTGCCAGTGTGGTAGAATGAAAATGATTGTAAGTTAAGTTAAAATGTAAATATTGCTTATACATTATTTTGAAAGTTATTTGCTTGAAAAAGTAAAATTATTGTGACTACAAAAAATGATCTGCAATTAAAAAAAAGTATCAAAATGAGTGAGAGTTGTTGGTAATGGGGAGATCGTACACCTGTGGGGACAAAGAGCATATGAGAAATATCCAACTCCTTTCTTTTTATGAGAATCTTTAACTGAGCTAAAAATATAAAAATTTTGAAGTGTAATTTGATGAACATCCTTGTTGTAGGCTGAAATTTATACCTCCCACTAAAATTACATAACTCTAAAGAGTAAATTTTATTTTGGTTTACTCCACTGAAGAATTTTAAGCTCAAAGATAGCTTGTCATTTGTTTATGTTAGTTTGGGATGAACATTCAAACTGTGTTCCATTCCACTTTTCAGGAAAATAAAAAAAGTGACTTAAAAAGTTGAATGTTCTGGGTCCGAAGAGATGGCTCAGCAGTTCAGAGCATTGGCTGCTCTTTTAGAGGGCCCAGGTTTAATTCCTAGCACCCATACGGCACCTGCATGGTGCCCAACAACCATAAGTAACTCCAGTTCCAGGGGATCTATCCAATGGCTTCTTTGACTCCCTGAGAGTCAGAAGAATAAGAGATATATGCATTTACAAACATTCCCCCAATATCACATTTGAAACAAACAGTTCCCATTTTTACCATTTGTGACATATCAATATATCTTTTATTTATTTATTTATTTGGTCTTTTTGAGACAGGGTCCCCCTGTAGCTCTAGCTGGCCATGAATTTGCTTTGTAGAGCAGACTGCCCTAGAATTCACAGAGATCTGCCTGCCTCTGACTCCTAAGTGCTAGGTTTGAAGATGTGCACCACCACACCTGGCTATTCTTTTTCTAAAGAACATGGTTATGTATTCATAGGTAGATATTTTTTATTGAGCTTCATAATTTTTATGTTAACCAGGCATTATTATATAAAAATTGAGAAGTAAATGTAAGAATTTATACTATATATTTTTCTGTATAAAACAGAATTATCACTAAAAACTTTAAAAGGTAAAATGAGGGGACACATGCACTGGGGCTTGTCTCAGTGGAAGACTGATGGTTGAAAATCGGCAGGGCCTGGTTTCTATTGTCAACACCAAGGTACAAGTAAATGTGCACCCCATGGTCCTTTGAGCTTCTGCTAACTTGTAGGGTGATCTGAATTTTAAATTATGGTTTTCATTGTTGAAATATTTTTGCAAGCTGTAGTTCTTTGTAAATACTGCTAAATCTGGTGGATTTTATTCTTTAATCAAGAAATGTAGCTGTTCAAATGATAATGTAAACCTTATTAGGAGTATGTTTAAAATAATTACTATTCTGACATTTTCGAGAATTCCCAGTAATGCTGTTTCATTATCCCTGAATCTCAAAAAGTAACATAAGGAGACAATCTGAGAAATTTCCTTCCTGCCACCACTGTATCTTATAACTCTAAACCATATTATTGTTGCTGAATAAATGTGCATTGATTTAAAAAAAAAGAAAGTGTAATACTGAAAGAATTTTGTGGTAAAATAAATAGAAATGTGTGTGATTCTCCAAAGGATGAAATGGAATACACTTGAGTGGGTCTGAAAAGGAGAAATACCTTCCTAGGAAAACTAGTAGAATTGTGGTTTGGAAAGGGACAAGTGACAGCAGGAAAAGAGAGACCCAGAATATAAAATAAAAATGGAATACAAATTAAATTCTAAAGAAATTATACATATACCAAATTTGAATGAAAATTATTTAAATTTGAGATTATAAATTTTAATTTCATATATTACTACTAAAATGTATGCTTAATTTAACTTAAAATATTCATTCTAACAAAGTACGATTCATATAGAATTTTTAAGAGTATATTTTTAAAAGCCCTATCGAGTCCAATCTGTTTTCCTAATGGTTTTGAGTCTGCATCTACCCCTTGAGGCTAAGTTGCATTTAGTAAATAAATATCACTGAATTTACTTTATAGAACAAAAAAAAACCAGTTTATTTTAAAATAGAGTTTAACACAATTTTGTGATGGAGTTGATTATTTTATGCTGTGAAATGTCTAATAGACTTTGACTTGATATTCAATATGTGACTATTAATTTTCATTAATAAATTGTATTTTTTATATATATATTTTTTAATTTTTATTTATTTCTGTATGTGTATCAATGTACTGTCTGCATGCAGGTCTGTGCACCCGTGTCGTGCAATGCCGCGGAGGTCAGAAGAGGGTCTCGGATTCCCTTGGAGCTGGAGTTCTCCTGGAATTGGAGTTTCAGACGGCTCTCGGCCGCCATGTGGGTGCTGGGGATCGAACCCGGGTCTTCTGTAAGAGCGGTCGGCGCTCTTAACCGCTAGGCCATCTCTCCAGCCCCCAATAAATTGTATTTTTAAAGTTGAAATTAAACAGAAAGTGAGCAGAATGTAAAGTTCCTGTATCTACTCCCATTGTCTATATACTCCATTTCCCCATCTTGTTAGAATCTTAAATGGGGCGAACCAAAGTATCTCATTATTACTATGAGGCTATAGTACTGATAAAATACCCAGATTTGGTAATTTAGATAAAATTCTTCTTAATACTGCACATAATAAAGTTTTTGTGAAACGAGTGATGACATATATTCAACACCTCACCTCCAACAAACTATGCACAACGTTTTTACTCCTGAAATTCTCTATGCTATTAAAATTCCTTCCAGGACATATGTGCACACACAGACCTGATCAGGGGTAGGGCAGTGGCCCCTTCCACCAAGGGTAGAAGTTGAATCAAGCAGCCACAGAGGCAGCCTGGTCCCTGCTTTGCATACTAAGAGATCTATTCAAGGTAGTAGAGGCAGTCTGGAGGGAGACTGAAATTGTAAAAGAGAGATTAGAGTGAGAAAGGAATAAGAGGCTGGTCTCCTCAGTATTGCCTTCTGACCTTGCCAGTAAATTGTACAAAAAAAAAAAAAAAAGAGGTAGAGATTGCCATTTTTTTACTGATAGGGGCCAGAAAGGGAAGAGAGCCCAGATTAGATTGATAATATAAAGCTCATCCTGGGACCCCAAAGCCTGGATCCCATCCAAGAAGGCAGATAATGATGAGGAAGGGAACAACCTAGATAAAGCTGAAGATGCCCTTCAGGTTCAAACTTTAATATAAAGTAAAAATTCATCTTTCAACATCTGATGGAAGTCTTAACAATGGCCCAGTGTGAGAAACTAGGATAATCAGAGAATACTCATCCCTGGAAATGTTGGAAATAGGGAAGAATTTCAAACAAGCAATAAAGGGGCACTTCATCACCTGGCTTGTATGGATTCGGGACATGGGAGCAGATATTAGTTTAAGTGCTACACAAGCATTAAAGCTGAGCATTGGGGCTGGAGAGATAGCCTAGCAGTTAAGAGCACCGACGCTCTTGCAGAGGACCCGGGTTAGATCCCCAGCACCCACATGGCAGCTAAGAACCGTCTGTAACTCCAATTCCAGGAGAACTCCAGTTCCAGGGGACTCGGGCACCCTCTTCTGACCTCCGAGGCACTGCACGACACGGGTGCACGGACCTGCATGCAGACAGTACATTCATACACATACAAAAATAAATAAATAAAAAATTAAAAAAAAAAAAAAAGCTGAGCATTGTAACCATCCATTCCTCCTTGAGACACAGGCTGCATAACCTGAGGCAGCACCGGGGGGGGGGGTTAAATCAGTCCCTGATGGACTCGCTTGTATGAGCCATTAGAGATGCTTGGATACATGGTCATCTGGAGTGGAGGTAACCACGGGTATCAGGGACTGGAGAACAGGAGGATCTTCCAGTGTGGTTTGAGCAGTCTTCCTTGCTTTGCCTTTGCGATCATGAGAGGGGGAGACAGGACATTGTGTGCACACATACAGAACAAATTTTAGTAACACTAGCTATTCATACTGTCTTCTTCTTGGACTCTTAATAATCCATGAAAACACTTATGCCGTTATAGTTCTTCATTCAAAAGTCAGAATCTTCCTGTTCATAGCCTTTTCATGGTATCTTTTTCTTCTATCAGCAATGCCCATTATATTTTCTCCTTTTGGGGGCTTAATAAATGAGATAAAATATTAGGTAAATAAAATAAAAATTGTACATATGGGATGCTACTATGGACTCAATATTCCCCAAATGCATATTTAGGGGAAATAAACTGTACTCTTCATTTTATCAGTGAACTACTTGAGAATGAGAAACTAAGTAACTCAAAAGTTATACAATTAACACTTTCTATAGTTGCCTTCTTTATTCACTGAAAATTGGTAAAACATACATAGACACAGACAGACATTTATATTCAGATGCAGGAATTTATCAAAATATGATTAATACTAAGTGTTATCTTTTTTAAAGGTGTTTATTAGCCATTTTATTTATTTATTTATTATTTTTTTATTGATGCTCTGTGTATTTCATACATCATTTTCCAATTCAGTTCAGGCATTTTTCCCTTTCCCTTCCCCACACCCTACCCCACCCCATCCCAGATCATGCATTCTGCCATAACTGTCCCAGATCTTTCTCTCAGTTTTTTTTCATTTTTTAACAATAAGTGATAATTTATGAGTACAAGCATCCTTCATGTAAGACCAATTTGCAAGCAGTTGTGCTCAAACCCACACAGCCCAAGGGTCCCACCATCCAGCAGGGAGGGGCTTGTATGTTCAATCAAGTTGATCAAATGAGTGTCCAGACTACATTGTTGTAGTATCACCATTCACCCCAATTGTAGCCCTTATATTCTACCACTCCCCCTCTTCCACAGATTGTTCCCTAGGCTTAGAAAACGGGCACAGGTGGACGAGAAGCAAAACAGTCTGCTTTCTCTGGAGCGGTTGTCTTGGACTCTGGTCAATTCTGGTTGTTTCCTTTCATGGGCTGACAGTTTGTTCAGGAATAACCTTTCGATCCTACTAATGAAGCACAAGCAATTGGATATATAGGTATTTAAACAGTACTAATTGTTATGGTAGGTTACTTTGGTATAGACACAGATATTTGGATGGTATGTTAATCCATGAATTACATTTTTTTCTGTTAAATATGACAGGGTCTTACTGTGGCTTATAACATCTCTTAACCATTAGAGGGTGTAAGCTTGTGGCATCAGCTGTGGGTTATTCCTCCAAGGAGAGAGCTAATAGCCAATTAGATTTGGGATATACAGGCATATAATTAATAGTAAATGTTATCTTTTACACATGACCCATATTTAAATTTTTCATTAAATTTGTCTATTGGCTGAGGATGGAGAGATGGCTCAGCAGTTAAGAGTACTGGCTGCTCTTGCAGACGACCTGGTGTTCAAACACCAGCACATATATGCCAGATAACAACCATCTGCACCTCCACTGCCCTCACATCTGAAATGCTCTTCTGTACAACACAGCCACCGCACAACACAGGTGCACTTACATACATACCGGCATAATAACACTCATACACATACAAAAGAAATAAATAAAAATTAAATATTTATTTACTAGCTTGCTTTTTATGACTGATTTATTGGAAATTTAATTTTTTTTCATTTGAGAATTTTATACCATGTGTGTGATCATATTCAGAACTCGTTCCTCCTCCACTCTATCCACATTCATGTCCTTTAATTACCTTTTTATAAAAAAATATATGAAACTTTTGCCTTCTCATACAATGATTCCTTACCAAATTTAAGGCCTCCCTCCATGCCCCCCAGCTCCCCATCAGAACTCATGGATTGCATCATCCACGTTAAGCTCTATCTAGTCAAGCTTTTGAACACAGATGTCCTGTGCAAACTCATCATCTGAAGTCTAGTCAACACATCTAGAAATATTAAGCAAGGTATACTCTTCCTCTCTCAGCAGTAATCAAGTCTTCTGTATTTACCTTTTTAAAAAGGCCTATCAAATATAATCTGTGCTTCTTAAATGATCTTTAGTATGCATCTAACCTTTGGAGTCTGGTCAACTTACCAGGTGCCAAAACCAATAAGGAAAATTGACTCTTCCTCACCCAGCATCTCTTAATTGTCACAGATCCTCAGCTTTGGCTGGAACTTTCCACCACTTCCCCCATCCACAGCGGGTCCTATCTGGCTTGGGTTTGTACAGTTCTTGGACATAATGCCATAAGCAGTCTGGGTTTGTATGTGCAATGAATATCAGACAACAAAGTTTCCCTGCATTCATCTACCACCTCTGGTTCTTAAAATATTTCTGCTTCCATTTCATCAGTGATCCATAGGCTTTGGGAAGAAAGGGTGTGTTTTTTAAGTGTCTTATTTTGGGCTCAGCACTACAGTCTCTCATTACTCCATGTTGACCACTTCTGGGTCTCTGTGTTAATGGTCATCTGCTGCCAGGACCTATTCTTGTGAGAGTTTAGAGATGCACCGATCTATGGGTTAAGCAATCATAGAAGATCACCTTTTGAAATAAGGAACTAGAATAATTTAATATTGTGTTTTTTAGAAAAAAATAGTCCCTGAAGACAATAAAATATGACTTTTTTTTAAAGTCCTGATGCCAGGGTAGTGATGTACATTGAGCAAAGAGATATAGCAGCAAGATTTCTTTGATGTTTATCTTCCATTTCCGGTATTCTAAAGCATGTAATTATATATGTAACAAGAATCTTATTCCTCATGGTTATTAACATCTTCAGCATTACACTGTGGGTTTCAAGAAGGAAATTTTTTTTTTATATATCAGGAATAACCCGTGCAATTCCAAGTTCTAGGAACAAGAACACCTAACTGTAGGTGTACTCTGTGTGACGTTTTGACTTGTTTGCTATGAGCACATAAATCAGGTCTAATTTTGGTCCTTTTCTTACACATATATAAGATTTATAAATGCATATATATATATTTAATGTTTTGAATTAGGTATGAATTAAACACTCAAATTTTGAAAGGAAGCAAATAATACTTTGGTTTGCTATGGTAGAAGCACAGTTTCATAAAGTCCAATAGTGAAATTCAACGAAAGACACAACAAATAACAAGAAAATCTCTTCTCCTGATTTTGACCAAGTAATTAAATATTTTACCTAAAACATTTTTACAGTTCTTTATAGTTTTTGTTTGATTTGGGCATCCTATAACAGAAAGTGTACATTTCAAGGTGCAGGAGGATGGGAGGGTTAATGGTGGGAAGAGAGAACTTATTCATTAATAGCTTAGGAAAAATTGGTTTGAACTGTCTTCCTAGCTTTGTTTAGTTGATGTAATGAAAGGGAAAACAGAAAAAAGTATCCCCTTGGTCTCAAATAAATTAAAACTGCAATGTATAGTTTGTAAAGTATTTTTCCTGTTTGCTCATTTTCTTTAAAATCATTTTTTTTAATTATTAGTATGAAACTTAGAACGTTTGAAAATGCTGAAAATGAAAATTTCAAGCTTACTGTTTAAATGATAATCAGAATATAAATCTGACTTAAAGTCCTCAAACTTTGACTTAATTTCCAAATATAAAGAGATATTAGAATCTTTTACATTTGTAGAATCTTTATCATTAGTGATGTTGAAAAATAGGAAGAAGCTTAACTGCAAAATCAACTTTGTTTTAGATCATATTATTTTTGGTTGTTTCTAACTTCTATTTTCAATGTTAGTTCTAGCCAGTAAGAACTTTTCTATATCAAAAACCCAAGTATTTAATATTATAAAAATAGATTATGGGTAAAAGTAAAGATTTAAGGTCTACTATAGTACTGAGAATGTGACTCAGTTTTAGATCACTTACCTTGCACGTGGATGGTCTTGGTTTTGTTCTCACCATCACAAATACACACATGACACACAGACACAGACGAGAGAGAGAGAGGGAGAGGGAGAGGGAGAGAGAGAGAGAGAGAGAGAGAGAGAGAGAGAGAGAGAGAGAGAGAGAGAGAGAGAAAGAGAGAGAGAGTGAGAGAGACTCTGTTTCTGTTCTAATATGAATGTAAAATATACTATCGGATTGGATTTGTATTTGAATCCTTGGACCCCACCCAGTTGGCTCTGTTCAGGGAAGATTTTAGAGTTTTTAGAAGGTTGAGTCTTGATGTAATAAGTGTCACTTGGGGTAGACTTGGAGTATTTACTGTTCTGCACCATGAACAGGACTTTTGTTCTTGCAACCAAGCCTTCTGTGATTTGATGGAAAACATCTTCAATTTTAAGCCAGAGAAAACCCTTCCTTAAATTGCTTCCTGTCAGGAATTTTTTCACAGCAAGACAAGTAACTGATAGAGTGTAATCACAAGAACATTGTAGATGTGACAAATTTACTCCCACAATTCCCAAATATAAGCTTTTACCTTCTAAGTAAATAAATGTAATTCGTTGTAATCAAACTTTATGAAAATCATTTTCCTAAAGTAGACACATGTGAATGAGAGGCCTCATGAATGGGTGAGAAAAATATCAGCACATACTCCTGAGGGAAATACTTTTTATTTTTTAATGTGTATGAGTGTACTGTCTGCATGTAGGGTGGTGTACCCGTGTCCTGCAATGCCACAGAGGTCAAAAGAGAGTGTCGGATTCCCCTGGAACTGGACTTAAGGACGGTTCTTAGCCGCCACGTGGGTGCTGGGAATCAAACCCAGGCCCTTTGCAAGAGCAGTTGGTGTTCTTAACCACTGAGACATCTCTCCAGCCCTGGAAAATACTTTTAGAGTTCAAGACACTCACGTAGTGTTCGTGATTTCACATGAGATAAGTCACAACTCCCTACCCATTTTAATCCTAGATAGATATATTTGAGACAGGTTCTCCCTGTAGCCCAAACTGGCCTGGACCTCTCTATGTAGACCAAGCTGGCCTTGAACTCACAGAGATCTGTCTGCCTCTGTCTCTCAAGTGCTGGAATTCAAGATGTGCACCACTATGCCCAGCACCTAAGTTTATATCTATTTTTCTAACTCTTTGAAGTTCAGATGAACAGAGTCATGAACAGCTCATATTTTTTTTAACATTCTGAGGGTTATACAAACTTCACATTATCAAAATCAATATTGGCACAGGGTTAGAGGGAAATGTTAGCCCAAGGTAGGCGATGATTATTGCAGTTCTGACTGGTACCAATTTAGCAGTAAGGGAGAATTAGCAAGTCATAGATGACCTTAGAATAAAGGCAGAATAATTTCTGAAAGTTTTGCAAATTAAATTTAGCCTAATGAATCAGAAAAAAATCAGTATGAAACTGTCTTTAATGATGTATTTGTTGTTTAATGTTCTGCATTAAAAAGTGATCTGCACTGACAAACAATTAAATTCAACAGGTGAAATATTTTTAATTAATATCTATATTGATTCTTTTATTTTATTTGCTTAAATGAGTGATAAGAAAATATACTAAATAATTTAACGGATTATCATCATAATCTAATAGATAAACCTAAACATGTTTTTTCTTTTTAAATTTGTTTTTATTTTTTGTGTATGAGTTTTCACCTGCATATGTGTATGCATAGATGTTGTGCAGTGTCTGTGGAGGCCAGAAGAGAGAATCAGATCTGGAGTTACAAACAGTTGTTAGCAGTTATGTGGGTGCTGGGAACCAAACCCAGGTCTTATAAAAGAGCAGCCAGTGTTGCTGCCATCTCCCCAGCTCCCCACAGACTTAAATATCTTAATTTAAATATCTTGGGCAGCAACCGGAATGGTGCAGTCAGAACGCAGGGAATGATTGTCTCTGGAACTTTAAGGTGTGGCTCTGATCACACCTTTTCCACTGCTGAGTGAAACACATTTCAGGTTTCTTATTTTAATACTACAGCATAACATTGTAAATTACATATTTATATAACCAATATTTTATACTTCATGTGTTTAATAAAAGTAATGTATGAATGCTAATTACAATTTTGAAGTAAGAGAGTACATACAAACAATTGTTAACTACGCAAAATTACTTATAAGATTTTAATATAAATGTACATATTCAGGCCCTGAGAGAATTGCCACATTAAAACACTAAAAAGTTACCATCTTGGGCTGGAGAGATGGCCTAGCGGTTAAGAGCGCCGACCGCTCTTGCAGAGGACCCGGGTTCAATCCCCAGCACTCACATGGCGGCCGAGAACCGTCTGAAACTCCAATTCCAGGAGAACTCCAGTTCCAGGGGAATCCGAGACCCTCTTCTGACCTACGCGGCATTGCACAACACGGGTGCACAGACCTGCATGCAGACAGTACATTGATACACATACAGAAATAAATAAAATAAAATAAAAAAGTTACCATCTTAATGTTTTTTGGCTCTAAAATAATATGACCATTATAATTTGCTGCATTATTTTAGTACAAATGCAGAAGAAATGACATGTGAGGGTGTATGGACTCAGAACTAATAATTCTAATGTCATAAGTAAACTAGTCGATACAATTTAGAACACTGGAAATAGTGTGCCCTGTATAAAGTATTCTTAGCTTGGTACCTGCTTAACTAAATTTGTTAGGTACTGAAGCAAGATTGATTACATTCCCTTCCCAAGTCAGCAAATCCACTTTCTCAGTCCAACCTTGGAACTGAAATTAATTAGACCCATTAGAAAATGCTATTCAAATAGAATATTTCACTGCTCTATTTATTTATTGGGTGCCAAATTATGGATATCCTGTTCTATATGAAATCCTCTTTATGGTGTCCTATATTTTAAGCAATAAATTTGTGTATGTAAAATATTGTCTTTAAATATTCATCATGCAGAAATTGAAGACAAGAAATAAGTATGAGTGTCGTGGGAAACATTTCATAATCTATTGGATGTGATGAAACAAATACAATGTGGATTGAAAGTAAACTGCGTAAGTACTATAATAAAATGTTATGACAACAATTATTCTTATGAAAATGAGAGCTAGGTGGAATTGAAGCAAACCTCCAAAAGGAGAAGTTGGTATGGAATAACCAGATCAAAGGCAAAATAAGACAGATAGAAAATGACCTGTTGTAAGTAAATATTCAAAATAGAAATAATATACTCTGTCAAAATTACAGTAAAAAAAGAAGGACTATAAAGGGTAATCTGATGTAATGAAACTTTGCCTTATATAACTGTGCCCTTGAAGTTGAAGAATTTACAGGGAATTGGTGAATGAATTCTGAGTCGTGATTATCTCATTCATCATCCCTTATCATTTGTAAAAGAAAGAAATAATTGCTAAAAGCAGGGCCGTGGAATATTATTTTGAAATTCATGTGTAAATTAGAAATATTTAGCATTTAAACAACAAAATGCACAATGATGATGGATCTGATATGTGAGAAAATATTTAGGAATCTCTGGGTAGCATCTGTGTACTAGATTCAGCATTCTGATGACTCTAATATGTAAAATCAAATTTCAGAACCATTTCACAGAAGCTATTTGATGGACGGGAATTTCATCTTACTTATATGAAAGATTGATTGAGCTAAAAGTAAAATATAAGTTACATGAAAGTATTGGTCATTTCTACGAGTTTTGTGATAGCATTTTTGGGATTTCGTATGTGTAGTAATTTGTAAATAAGGATAATTTTAACTCTTTTCTGACTAGTACTCATTTAATTTCCTTCTTTTGCCTTGCTCTAGCTAGTTTCAAACGCCATATTAAGAAGGAGTAGGGATATTAGACAGCCATGTGTTGTTCCTGATTTTAATGGGAATGCTTTACTCCATTTAGAATGATTTTGGCGGTGGGTTTATAAATGTAAATCTTGAAACGCTGAAACTGTTCAAAGGAAATATAGGCAACACCCTATAAGACACAAGTGCAGGAAAAGACTTTCTAAATCAGACAGGACATCACTCACTCAGGATTTAAATTCAACAATCAACAAATGGAACTTCATTAAACTAAAAGTTGTATGTACAGCAAAGCAAACAACTAATTGAGAGGGATTATTCCCATCCCAGTCAGAGTAACTAAGATCAGGAGAACAAATGACGTCAAATGGTGGTGTGTATTTGGGGAAAGGGGAATCCTCATCTACTGTTGGTAGGATTTGAACCTGTGGAAATTAGTATGGGGGACTCTTAAAAACTGAAAATAAATCTACCATATGATATGTTTTTACCACTCCTTGGTATATAACACAGAACTCATCCTACTACAGAGATAACTTTCGCAGCCATGTTTTTTGGTACACTTTTTACAATAGCTAGGAAATAGAAACAACCTAAAGCTCCCTCAACAGATAATGAATAAAGAAAATGTAGTAAATTTACACAATGGAGTTCTACTTAGCAGTAAAACAAACATGAAATGGCCTAGTGGTTAAGAGCGCCAACCGCTCTTACAGAGGACCCGGGTTCGATCCCCAGCACCCACATGGCGGCTGAGAACCGTCTGAAACTCCAATTCTAGGACCTCCGCGGCATTGCACAACACAGGTGCACAGACTTGCATGCAGACAGCACATTCATACACATACAGAAATAAATAAAATTAAAAAAAATAAAAAAAACATGAAATAATCAAACTTGCATGTAAATGGGTGGAACTAGTAATTTTTTTTAATTAATAATATCTTTATTTTTTATTTTTATTTTTTGTCTTTTTTTTAAGGGATTCTACAATATAATGACACAGTTGTTTGCAGATAACATTGATGTTACTCAGTATGTCATACAATTAGGTAATTTGTGCTTTTTGCAAGTATCTATGTCCAAATTTTGAACAACCCAAGGTTCCCATAGTCCAGTTGGGGTAGCTTGTATGCACAGGCATGTTGATCAATTAGGAGTCCAGACTATATTCCTGTAGTCTCATGATTCACCCCTATCTCTCTGCAGCCCTTACAATCTACCACGCCTCCTCTTCCGCAGTTTGTTCCCTGGGCTTTGGGAAAGGGGCAAAAGTAGGTGAGAAGAAAACAGCCTACTTTCTTTGGAGTTGTCATTTTGGACTCCAGTCTGTTCAGGTTGTTTCCCTTCATGGATTGACAGCTTTCCCAATGATACCCTTTTTAGTCATACTAACAAGCACAAGCAATTGGATGTACAGGCATTTAAGCAGTACTAATTATTATGTCAAGCTAAGCTGTGAGCATAGACACAGATGCTTGGATGGTATGCTAATCCACAAACTGTGGTTTCTCTATAAAGGGTGACAAGTTCTTACTGTGGCTTATAACATCTCCTAACCACTAGAGGACATAAGCTTGTGGCATCCGCTGTGAGTTATTCCTCCAAGGAGAGAGCTAATAGGAACTAGTAACATTTTTTTTTGTGTGTGTGTGTGTGTGTGTTTTTGAGACAGGGTCTCCCTGTAGCTCTGGCTGTCCTGGAACTCACTCTGTAGACCAGGCCGGCCTCGGACTCAGAGATCCGCGTGCCTCTGCCTCCCAAGTGCTAGGATTAAAGGCGTGCGCCACCACGCCCGGCATTTATTTATTTCTGTATGTGTATCAATGTACTGTCTGCATGCAAGTTTGTGCACCCGTGTCGTGCAATGCCGCGGAGGTCAGAAGAGGGTGTCGGATTCCCCTGGAACTGGAGTTCTCCTGGAATCAAAGTTTCTGACGGTTCTCAGCCGCCATGTGGGTGCTGGGGATCGAACCCGGGTCCTCTGTAAGAGCGGTCGGCGCTCTTAACCGCTAGGCCATCTCTCCAGCCCGGAACTAGTAATTTTTATACTAAGTGAAATGACACAGATTCAGGAAAACAAGTAACTTGTGTTCTCTCTCATTTATGGATCTTAGCACCAAATCCTTAAAGGAGACTAAATATCCTAATATAACCCCAAGAGCCCAGAAGATGGAAAATAATTGTGGGGGTAAAGAGGAAGAAAGAGTTTGAAGCAGGGGGATAGTAGGAGACAGGTGTTCCCAAGGAGGAACTAGGGAAAGGGAGTACTTTAATAGGAAAGGGAGTGGGGTAGTTTATACAGGGGAAGGGATATGTGAGACGAATAAGAGTGTGAAAAACCAGAGGAAATACAGTAACTCAAAACCTATTGAAAATATAGATATATACAAGTGCATAAGTATAGCTGAAGGCTATATAAGAAAAGACACAGTTACAAGCAGGAGAAACTTCCCTTGGAGTTGTCAGTCAGTGTAATCCAAGAGACTCTCAAAATAACTCAAGCTATTGACACAACCCTTGACTGGCTCTCAGAATTTGAAGATGAAGATAGGATATTCTTCAGACACATGACTTAGAGCAATTGAGCTGGAATTGACCTGGAAACCTCTTCCCTGAAGATTAGTATCCCTGGTGTCAGAGGATACTAAACATGTTGTCAAGGGAGGGAAGGAATCAAAAATCTTTCCCAGCTGCCTAATAAACAACAACTGGCCCAGTAAACTACTGCTATTGATGGTAGTAGGGACACTTTTATCTTGGAGGTAATAACAGTTGTTTAATTAGAATTGAGGCCTACTCAATTGAGGCAACTTATTGTGGTACAGTAAACATAACCAAATACATTTGCCACATTTCTAAGCCAATCTAATTTCTTACTTTAGTCTAAATGTACATCCCCATATTTACAGATACGTGGTGTACCTTTCATCCCTCATCAAATAAGCTTATTTTTGCAACATATGGAGACAAACAGAGTTCCACAACTTGTCACATGCAGAGAAAAATTACTTGTGAAACACTTAGCCCTAACTGACACATTTCCCATCTAATGTCGACACATAAGATGAATGCATCTTGCTGGGCATGGTGGTGCATGCCTTCAATCCTAGCACTTAGGAGGCAGAGGCAGGCTGATTTTTGTGAGTTCAAGGCCAGCCTGGTCTACAGAGTGAGTTCCAGGGCAGCTGGGACTACAGGGAGACCCTGTCTCGAAAGACCAAAAAAAAAAAAAAAAAAAAAAAAGATGAATGCATGTGACACATGCTCTAATATGCTCAACATGCCCAGGTCCCATACAAGCTCAAACAAGATAAAATCCCAGCATGACTCACGGGAAATGGTAAGAAACCCAACCCAGCTTAAGGGACTTTGGGCAACTGATACCTTCTACGCAGTGGGAGAGACAGCAGTCTCTTCTAAGGAGACTCTTCTTCTCTTCTCCTGGAGAGTTGACCACATTCCAGTGGATGAACCCAAATCAGATTCTATGGGACATATATGTATATGCATAATTATATTACATATGAATATATATATATATATATATGAATACATTGAATTGGGCAGGAACAATGGGGAAGTGTGGTTGAAGGATGTGGTCCAAATACCAAATTACATTGTATGTAAATGTTAAGAATTCAATAAAAACTTTAAAAACCAACCAAAGAATGGTCAAAAATAATAACATGATCAAAAGATATATGTAACCAACACAAATCAATACTGGGGACACTAATATATTAGAAAGTGAAATTTATGATTAAAAGTTTTAAACACACAAAAGTAAGTGGTATAATATGAAAGAAATGTAGTCATTGAACAATATCAACTAAATACATAACACAATTATAAAATCTATATAATGTATTTCTAATATAAATACAAATATATAATTACAACTCCACTTTATGAAGGACAATACTGAAATGTCTTATGATTAAGTAAACACTAGGTGGCAGTTATTTAAGCTCATTATAAAACAACATAAACATTTCTAAAAAGCATTTGTAAAAGACCACTTGTATACATTGTCCATCTATATTCATCAGTATCTGTTATCACCATGATCTTCAAAATGACACCTAATTTATATGTTTATTGACACTGGTTTCCACTGACTGGTTCAACTTATTTCTAGAATTTTGTACAATTGGTAACAGAAATTGATACCTTCCTGCTTCTCATTACAAAGTATATAGTCTATAATTCTACTCTTATATATGGTAATGACATTATGATTTGACCAACAGACTGTTGAAAAGCACGGAATACTACTTTTGGGTGGCTTTTGGTAATGGACTCTATATTCCATTTTATATTAAAGGTTCTCACTATGTGGATTACTGTAGTATAGAAGTGCCCATAGTAAATCTTACTTGTTCAATACCAAACCCCCTAGTTAATTGTTATGCCTGTACCTGAAAATTTAGCTGCTACCAATTATAATTCCACTTCACTCACTATGAAATTTTCTTATAAAATACTGATTGTTGAAACAAAAACCAAAAACGTGAATGATAACAGAAATCAATATATTTGATATAGTATTTCTACAACTAGAAAAATTGGGAACTAAAATGAGCACTTAATATGTATGGTGAGTTTCCTAACACAAGAAAATGGATAACCACCTGTCAAAACTTGTGCATGAAGGGTTCTATCACTGTGATAAATTGGACTATGTATCATTGAGAGTCTAGAGTTATGTCTTTGTCTGTCTTTACAGCTCATTATATCTCTAAAGGATCAAATGTTTCATATTTGAAGGAAATGTTAAAGGTTTAAGGACATTTTCTGCTCAGAAATTGTGTATTTCTACATAGATTACATATGCATGGTAATTTGTAAATTCCTGTTGATTTGAGTTTGGGTTACCCATGTTGGTTCAAGCCTTACTGATTCCTAACTTGGGTTTTAAGATCTATAGAAGGGAAATAGCAAATATCCTTAAATCTTATCAAATTGGAAAGTTGAGACTCTATACCTATTATGAAATATTCAACTAAGGAAAATGCTCCTTATGATTTTAAAAATACAATATAAATTACTGTTGATCTCTTTTTTAGGCACTGGGTAGAAAAGGTTATTTGTAGAAGTAAATAAAACATATCCACGGAAGTTGAGGAAAGTCAGAGTGTTCCACTGTGAAGGGAGGAGAGAAGGGGACCAAGGGATGTGTGTGTGGGAACTCAGGAGAGGGGAGACAGGTGGGAGGTGGGTGCTATTGGGAGGTTAGAATAATGAGAGTTCTGGGACTGGGGAGGGAGCAGAAAAGTTGGATGGGAGGAAAAAGAATAGAGATGAATGGATCTTGGGGGGCTAGGGAACCCAGAGTGAAACTTACCTCAAACTTCCTAGGAAACACACATAGAGTATCCGAGCATTAGTGCAAAGGTATACTTGTCGACTGTGTGGCAAGGAATGCAGTGCCAGACAGAATCTCCCTTTGAGGGGTTGGTGAGAGTGGTCTAAGAGACTCCCAAATTAAGGCAGGGTATACTTCATATATAGGACTTGGAGAAATGGAGCAGAAACTGACATGAAAATATTCCCCCTGAAGTTTAGCTCTCATAATATACAAACTGATCAGGGACAAAATCAATCAGTGAGCCATGCCAGATCTGACAGCTAACAACCATAAAGAGTGGCACAGAAAATGACCTCTATTGGTGCAATAGTAGCACTGTTATCTGAGAGACAATCAATAGCTATCTAATAGGAATTAAATCCCTCTCGATGGGTGTGAACTCATAGACGACACTGTAAACTCAGTCAAACTCAGCACTGTAAACACATGGCTGGAGAGGACATAGATCCCAGAGAAAACCTTATCTCTGTCATATCTCTAGACAAATGAAATTTCTTACTATATTTTATAAATGGATCCTTAGAAACTTCTTTTGGCAGCAGATGGAGGCTACTGCAGAATCTCACAACTGGTCAGACACAGCATGTATGTCTGAGAGATGCCCAGTCATAAGTGACACATCTGCAATTGAACATCTACACCTACAGCTCACGGAACATAGCAGAACAAGGAGTAGAGAGAAAACAAACGCATCCCTCAGTACTCACCAATGAAGCTTCCTTATGCAATAGAGTGAGATACACACAGAAAGCCACAACTGACCAAGTTTTAAAGAATAAGAGACTACAGAATGTGGACCCCCGCACAGAACTCCTGTATTAAACCTCATCCACTACTACTTAAGAAGGAGCAAGTAGATAATCAACCCTCTATTTCCCTCTTTTCTCCCCAAATACAGGATATAAAGTCTCCTTTACTAGAGACAGGTCTAGACTCTCATCACCTTAAAATACCACTAGAAATATCTCCCAGTAAATTTTATTCTGTTTTTTTTTTCCATACATGTATCTTCCCGCAGTCCTCCACCCTAATCACAATAGTTTTCTTTGTCTGTCACATTATTGGAATGGGGCCCTGGCTGTGTAAGTCAATTCTAGAGTTTTTCAGATTTGCTTTCCATTAAGGTTTCTCTCCTATGGCATCTATTCCAGTAATTAATATGCTTGTTAATAAGGTTGCTTGTTTCTATAGTGCCAGAAGGTCCTATGTAAGCAGTTTCTGAAGAAGGAATGGTAATCAATGGTTCTTTTTTTTTTTTTTCTTTGTTTCTTTTTTACAGGATTCTACAATATAAGAGTACAGTTGTTTTCACATTGACATTGCTCAGTTTGCCAAACAATTAGGTGATTGTTGCTAGCATCCACAGATGAGGGATACCATTCCTCCTTTGTTTTTCTGAGACTGTGTTACTTCATTCAACATGATATCTTCTGGATCCATCCATTTACCTTCAAAGTTCATGATGTTATCTTTCTTTATCACTGCATAGAACTCCATTGTGTAGATGTACCACATTTTCTCTATCCACTCGTCAGTTGAAGGGCACTTGGGTTGGTTCCAGCTCCTTGCTATTGTGAAGAGAGCTGCAATAAATATGGCTGTGCATGTATCTCTGCGGTAAGATGAGTCTTGTGGGTACATAACCAGGAGTGGTAAGCTGGGTCAGGTGGCAAGTTCATTCCAAGTCTTGCAAGGGTTCTCCACACTGCTTTCCATAGTGGCTGTACAAGTTTACATTCCCACCAGCAGTGGATGAGTGTTTCCCTTTCCCCACAACCTCTCCAGCACTTGGTATCATTTGTTTTCTTGATCCTAGCCAGTCTTATTGGAGTAAGATGATATCTTAAAGTGGTTTTAATTTGCATTTCCTTCAAGTTGAACACTTCTTAAGATGTTTCTCAGCCATCTCTAATACTTCATTTGTGAAGTCTCTGTTCAGCTCTTTGCTCCATCTATTGAGTGGGTCATTTGTTTTCTTTCTTCTTTGTTTTTTGAGTAGCTTATATATTCTGGAAATCAATGCTTTGTCAGATGTTTCTGCAGTGAAGGTTTCCTCCCACTCTGTGGATGTTCTCTTCACTTCCTTTATTGTTTCTTTTCATGTACAGAAGCTTTTGAGTTTAATGAGTTCCCATCTGTCAATAGTTGACCTTAATTCTTGAGCAGCTGCTGTCTTTTCCTACACCTATGTCTTGTAGTCTGATGCCAACTTTTTCTTCTATTGCCTTCAGAGTTTGGGGTTTCATGTTGAGATCTTTGATCCATCTGCTGCTGACTTTTGTGCAGGACTAGAGGTAGGGGTTTAATTTCATTCTTCTACAAGTGGTGATCCAGTTTTGCCAACACCACTTGCTGAAGATGCTGTCTTTCCTCTATTGTGTCTTCTTGGTCCCATTGTCAAATATTAGATGGCTGAAATTGTTTGAGCTCAAGTTTGGATCTTCAGTTTTGTTCCATTGGTCAACAGGTCTGTTTTTGTGCCAGTACCAAGCAGTTTTTATGTCTACAGCCCTGTAGGATAGTCTGAAGTCTGATATATAGATCCCCCACCCCCACCACCCTGTATTGCTCTTTTCACTCAGGGTTGTTTTGAGTATTCTGGGTCTTTTGTTTTACCAAATGAAATTAAGAACATTTTTCTGCAAGCCTGTGAAGAAACTCTTGGGGATTTTAATTGGGATTGCATTAAATCTGTACACAAGTTTGGGTAGAATGGACATTTCTACTATATTAATTTTCCCAACCCATGAGCATAGGAGGTTTTTCCATCATCTGATGTCTTCTTCAAATTCCTTCTTCAGGGTTTTAAAGGTTTTGTTGTTGAGATCTTTGGTGTCTTTGGTTAGGTTTGTTCTGAGGTATTTTATTGATTTTGAGGATATTGTGAGTGGGAAGGTCTCCTTGAATTCCTTCTTCAGTTACTTGTATCCTTCCAAACAGTTTGAGTAATAATGGTTGTAAGTCTTTTTGAAATATTTTATACAATTCTGCCATGAAACTGTCTGGGCCAGGGCTTTTTTTAGTTGGGAGGTTTCTTATTACAACTTCAATTTCTTCATATATTATGGGTTTGTTTAAGCTGTCAATCTCTTCCTGGTTGATCTTTGCTGATTCCCAGGATTTCAGATATTCATCCATTTCTTCTAGGTTTTCAAACTTGGTAGAGTATAGGTTTTTGAAGTATTCCTATATGACTGTCTGGATCTTTTCATTGCCTGTTGTGATATTACCCCTTTCAACATGGATTGTATTTAGTTGGAGTTGTTGCTTTTTTCTTTTGATTAACTGGGCTAGAGATCTCTCTATCTTGTTTATTCTCACAAAGAAACTTTTAGATTCATTGGGGTTTTTTTTTTTTTTTTATTTTTTTTCTTTATTTTTTCTTTGTTTTTTGTTTATTTTTTTTTATTTCTTCCTGTGTGTTGCATTTAGGGTTCATCTGTTTTTTAGATGCAGTGTTAGATTGTTCACTTGTGCTCTTTCTGTTTTCCTAATGTTGGCACCCAGGGCTATAAACTTCTCTCTTAGGACTGCTTTTAAAGTATCCCATAGGTTGGGGGCTGGAGAGATGGCCTAGCGGTTAAGAGCACCAACTGCTCTTACAGAGGACCCGGGTTCGATCCCCAGCACCCACATGGCGGCCAAGAACCGTCTGAAGCTCCAATTCCAGGAGAACTCCAGCTCCAGGGGAATCCGAGACCCTTTTCTGACCTCCGCGGTGTTGCACGACACGGGTGCACAAACTTGCATGCAGACAGTACATTCATACACATACAGAAATAAATAAAATTAATAAAAAAATTAAAAAAAAAGTATCCCATAGGTTTTATTGTGTTTCATTATCATTGCCATTCAGTTCCAGGAATGCTTTTATTTATTTCTTTATCTCTTCCTTGACCCATTCATTATTCAAGAGTGTGATAGGGTTTATGCTGGTGTTGATAGTGAGCTTTACTGCACTGTGGTCTGATAGAATGTATGAAATTATTTCAATCTTTTTTTATTTGTGGAGGTTTCTTCTGTGTTGCAGTATGTGGTCGATTTTGGAGAATGTTCTGTGGGGTGCAGAGTAGAAAGTGTATTCTCTGGTATTAGGGTGGAATATTCAGTAGATGTCTGTGAGGTCCATTTGGTGTATCATATCATTCAGTTCAAATGTCTCTCTGTTTATTCTTTGTCCAGTTGACCTGTCCAAAGGGCTCAGTGGGGTATTGAAGTCCCCTACTATGAGTGTACTGGGTTTAATCTGTGCCTTGTGGTCCTGGAGAATTGTCTTTATAAAGTTTGGTGAACCAGAGTTTGGGGCATATATATTCATGTTTGTGAAGTCTTCATGGCGAATTGTTTTTTTGATAAAAACATAATGGCCTTCTTTTTCTCTTCTGATTTCTTTTACTTTGAAGTCCATTTTGTCTGATATTAAAATAGAAACACCTGCTTTCTTTTTGGTACCATTTTCTTGGAATATTTTTTTCTATCCTTTCACTTTAAGGTTGTGCCTATCCTTGAAGTTAAGATGTGTTTCTTGTAGACAGCATATAGATGGGTTCTGTTTCCTAATCCAATCTCCCAGACTATGTCTTTTGATTGGGGAGTTTAGTCCATTAGTATTTAATGCTATAACTGATAGATTCATGTTGCTTCCTTTCACCTTATTATCCATTTGTATTTTTGGTCTAGATTTCTACTTCTGCAGTTATGCTTTTATTGATTTCTCTTTCTAGGTGCCTGGGGATGGTTGCTCCTTCTGTCATTTGAATTGCTTCAATTATTCTCTGAAGGGTTGGTTTTATGGACATGTATTTTTTCATCTTGTTTATGTCATAGAAGATTTTTCTCTCTCCTTCAACTATAATTGACATTTTTGCCGAGTATAGTAACCTGGGTTGGCATCCATAGTCTTTTAACACTGGGAATGCTTTTCTCCATGTTCTTCTTGCTTTCATAGCTTGCATTGAGAAGTAAGTTGTAATTCTGATAAGTTTCCCCTTATGGGTAACTTGTTTTTCTTTTGTGGCTTTCAGAATTTTGTCTTTGTTTTGGGCATCTTCGATTATAACAATGATATGGTGTGGAGAGTTTCCTTTCTGATCTTGTCTGTTTGGAGTTCTATGTGCTTCTTGTATTTGTATTGGTTTGTCTAATTTTAGTTTGGGGAAATTTTCATCTATTATTCTGTTGAAGATCTGATGAATACCATTCTCTTGGGATTCTTATTCCTCTAATCTTATGATGGGGAGGTTTGATCTTTTCATAATGTCCCACAGTTCCTGGTTCTTTCACTTTTGTGTATTTTTAAAATTTTCATAATCTTCCCTTGAGGTTTTTAGTTGTTCTGTGTTATCTTCCAGGTCTGATATTCTTTGTTCTGCTTCCTCCATTCTACTTCTGAGGCTTTTTCCATTCCTTTCCTCTTGATTGGATGAGTGTTTGATTTCATTTTTCATTTCCTCTTCTGATTTCTTTAGTATTTCCACTTCCTTTTGGAGCTTCTCACTCTCTTCCTGTAGCTCTTTGCTTTGCTGGTTGGTTCCCTTATCTTTATCAACATGGGATCTTTTCAGTGTTTCCATTTCCTTCCAGAGTTTGTCATTCTCTCTCTCTAGGTCCTTCTTGAGTTTTTCATTCTTTTTTCCTAGTTCTCTGACTTGTTCTTTATAGTCTTTGATTTATTTGAGAATGTCCACAATTTTACTTCTAATATCTGTGTCCTGGGCCATCCCCAGGGAGATCCCACTGTAGGAATCTTCCACAGGGTTGGTAAAACTTGGTGTGGAATTATCCTGCACCTTTCCCATGTTGTCTCTTCTTTGTGGGTTTCTGTTTGCCTGTATGCCAATGCGAATCCCAAATGCCTCTTCACTGAGTTGAATGCTTGCTTTGCTTGCCTCCTGCAGATGCCTTCGTTGTTTGATTGATTTGTTTTTCTCCTTTTCTCCTTGCTTATGGTGTGTTGACTTGTCTAAGTTTTAGGCTTTCTATTGAAAGTCTAACTCACTCTTCGCTTTCTTGTCTGAAGGTTCTCCAAAGAATCCATTGGACACTCCCTCGGCAATCCCATTTGGTGTGGGGTAGTGGGTGAGTGGGGGGAGGGTGTAATACCTGTGGTACTCTGTGCTTCAGGTGGTCCTGAGAAATCCCTGATCTCAAGTCTGGTAATCAGTGGTTCTACAGAAAAATGGTGTACTGAATGAACTATAAAAATGACCTTCATGACAAGATAAGCCTACAGTACTGTCATAACTATTAGAGTAACCTGCTGCTCTCTGATTGGAATTGAGGCCTGCTCCAGAGAAAGGAACTGTGAGCCTGGTCAAGAACCCATGGCTAGGGAGATCATAGGCCCTAGAGTAGAACATACTGCTCTTCTTTTGCTAAATGATCATGATGTCAAACAGCATGCTAAATGCATATCCTTCTGCATAGATTAATGATGCTTCCAACCTTCTTCAGAGTCATTCTCAATTTCTCTTAGGTTAAAAATAAATGTTTCTTACAAAGAAGCAAATTTGTATCAGGTCTTCAACAGCAGGGCCTTATCGCCTCTCTTCCTGCAGATATCCCAGTTAGGAGGCAAGGAGCCTTTACCATTTGTGGGGGCTTGGATCCCCTGGCCAACATCTCCTTGGTAGAATAATCCATTGTTGATGTCAGAGCTCCTGTATTGATATATTTTGTTAGGCCGGAACTAGTAATTTTTATATAAGTGGAAATGACACAGATTCAGGAAAACAAACGAACTTGTGTTCTCTCTCATTTATGGATCTTAGCACCAAATCCTTAAAGGAGACTAAATATCCTAATATAACCCCAAGAGCCCAGAAGATGGAAAATAATTGTGGGGGTAAGAGGAAGAAAGGTTTGAAGCAGGGGGATAGTAGGAGACAGGTGTTCCCAAGGAGGAGGAACTAGGGAAAGGGAGTACTTTAATAGGAAAGGGAGTGGGGTAGTTATACAGGGGAAGGGATATGTGAGACGAATAAGAGTGTGAAAAACCAGAGGAAATACAGTAACTCAAAACCTATTGAAAATATAGATATATACAAGTGCATAGTATAGCTGAAGGCTATATAAGAAAAGACACAGTACAAGCAGGAGGAAAACTTCCCTTGGAGTTGTCAGTCAGTAGTATCCAAGAGACTCTCAAAATAACTCAAGCTATTGACACAACCCTTGACTGGCTCTCAGAATTTGAAGATGAAGATAGGATATTCTTCAGCCAATGACTTTGAGCATTGAGCTGGAATTGACCTGGAAGACCTCCTCCCTGAAGATTAGTATCCCTGGTGTCAGAGGATACTAAACAGTTGTCAAGGGAGGGAAGGAATCAAAAATCTTTCCCAGCTGCCTAATAAACAACAACTGCCCAGTAAACTACTGCTATTGATGGTATAGGGGACACTTTATCTTGGAGGTAATAACAGTTGTTTAATTAGAATTGAGGCCTACTCAATTGAGGCAACTTATTGTGGTACAGTAAACATAACCAAATACATTTGCCACATTTCTAAGCCAATCTAATTTCTTACTTTAGTCTAAATGTACATCCCCATATTTACAGATACGTGGTGTACCTTTCATCCCTCATCAAATAAGCTTATTTTTGCAACATATGGAGACACAGAGTTCCACAACTTGTCACCATGCAGAGAAAAATTACTTGTGAAACACTTAGCCTAACTGACACATTTCCCATCTAATGTCGACCCATAAGATGAATGCATCTTGCTGGGCATGGTGGTGCAGCCTTCAACTCCTAGCCTTAGGGGCAGAGGCAGGCTGATTTTTGTGAGTTCAAGGCCAGCCTGGTCTCAGAGTGAGTTCCAGGGCAGCTGGGACTACAGGGAGAACCCTTGTCTCGAAAGACCAAAAAAAAAAAAAAAAAAAAAAAAAAAAAGATGAATGCATGTGACACATGCCTACTAATTGCTCAACATGCCCAGGTCCCATACAAGCTCAAACAAGATAAAATCCCAGCATAGACTCAGGGAAATGGTAAGAAACCCAACCAGCTTAACGGGACTTTGGGCAACTGATACCTTCTAGCAGTGGGAGAGACAGCAGTCTCTTCTAAGGAGACTCTTCTTCTCTTCTCCTGGAGAGTTGACCACATTCCAGTGGATGAACCCAAATCAGATTCTATGGGACATATAGTATATGAATAATTATATACATATGAATATATATAGATATATAATATATACTATATATATATATATTATGATACATTGAATTGGGCAGGAACAATGGGGAAGTGTGGTTGAAGGATGTGGTCCAAATACCAAATTACATTGTATTGTAAATGTTAAGAATTCAATAAAAACTTTAAAAACCAACCAAAGAATGGTCAAAAATAATAACATGATCAAAAGATATATGTAACCAACACAAATCAATACTGGGGACACTAATATATTAGAAAGTGAAATTTATGATTAAAAGTTTTAAACACCAAAAGTAAGTGGTATAATATGAAAGAAATGTAGTCATTGAACAATATCAACTAAATACATAACACAATTATAAAATCTATATAATGTATTTCTAATATAAATACAAATATTAATTACAACTCCACTTTTGAAGGACAATACTGAAATGTCTTTGATTAAGTAAACACTAGGTGGCAGTTATTTAAGCTCATTATAAAACAACATAAACATTTCTAAAAAGCATTTGTAAAAGACCACTTGTATACATTGTCCATTATATTCATCAGTATCTGTTATCACCATGATCTTCAAAATGACACCTAATTTATATGTTTATTGACACTGGTTTCCACTGATGGTTCAACTTATTTCTAGAATTTTGTACAATTGGTAACAGAAATTGATACCTTCCTGCTTCTCATTACAAAGTATATAGTCTATATTCTACTCTTATATATGGTAATGACATTATGATTTGACCAACACGACTGTTGAAAAGCACGGAATACTACTTTTGGGTGGCTTTTGGTAATGGACTCTATATTCCATTTTATATTAAAGGTTCTCACTATGTGGATTACTGTAGTATAGAAGTGCCCATAGTAAATCTTACTTGTTCAATACCAAACCCCCTAGTTAATTGTTATGCCTGTACCTGAAAATTTAGCTGCTACCAATTATAATTCCACTTCACTCACTATGAAATTTTCTTATAAAATACTGATTGTTGAACAAAAACCAAAAACGTGAATGATAACAGAAATCACTATATTTGATATAGTATTTCTACAACTAGAAAAATTGGGAACTAAAATGAGCACTTAATATGTATGGTGAGTTTCCTAACACAAGAAAATGGATAACCACCTGTCAAAACTTGTGCATGAAGGGTTCTATCACTGTGATAAATTGGACTATGTATCATTGAGAGTCTAGAGTTATGTCTTTGTCTGTCTTTACAGCTCATTATATCTCTAAAGGATCAAATGTTTCATATTTGAAGGAAATGTTAAAGGTTTAAGGACATTTTCTGCTCAGAAATTGTGTATTTCTACATAGATTACATATGCATGGTAATTTGTAAATTCCTGTTGATTTGAGTTTGGGTTACCCATGTTGGTTCAAGCCTTACTGATTCCTAACTTGGGTTTTAAGATCTTAGAAGGGAAATAGCAAATATCCTCAAATCTTATCAAATTGGAAAGTTGAGACTCTATACCTATTATGAAATATTCAACTAAGGAAAATGCTCCTTATGATTTTTAAAAATACAATATAAAATTACTGTTGATCTCTTTTTTAGGCACTGGGTAGAAAAGGTTATTTGTAGAAGTAAATAAAACATATCCACGGAAGTTGAGGAAAGTCAGAGTGTTCCACTGTGAAGGGAGGAGAGAAGGGACCAAGGGATGTGTGTGTGGGAACTCAGGAGAGGGGAGACAGGTGGGAGTGTGGGTGTATTGGGAGGTTCGGAATAATGAGGGTTCTGGGACTGGGAGAGGGAGAGAAAGTTGGATGGGAGGAAAAAGAATAGAGATGAATATGGATCTTGGGGGGCTAGGGAACCCAGAGTGAAACTTACCTCAAACTTCCTAGGAAACACACATAGAGTATCCGAGCATTAGTGCAAAGGTATACTTGTCGACTGTGTGGCAAGGAATGCAGTGCCAGACAGAATCTCCCTTTGAGGGGTTGGTGAGAGTGGTCTAAGAGACTCCAAATAAGGCAGGGTATACTTCATATATAGGACTTGGAGAAATGGAGCAGAAACTGACATGAAAATATTCCCCCTGAAGTTTAGCTCTCATAATATACAAACTGATCAGGGACAAAATCAATCAGTGAGCCATGCCAGATCTGACAGCTAACAACCATAAGAGTGCACAGAAAATGACCTCTATTGGTTCATAGTGCACTGTTATCTGAGAGACAATCAATAGCTATCTAATAGGAATTAAATCCCTCTCGATGGGTGTGAACTCATAGACGACACTGTAAACTCAGTCAAACTCCGCACTGTAAACACATGGCTGGAGAGGACATGATCCCAGAGAAACCTTATCCTGTCATATCTCTGACAAATGAATTTCTACTATATTATAAATGGATCCTTAGAAACTCTTGGCAGCAGATAGGAGGCTACGGCAGAACTCCAACTGGGCAGACACAGCAAGTCTGAGAGGGCCCAGTCAAAGTGACACACTGCCATGAACCCTACACCTACAGCTCACGGAACATAGCAGAACAAGGAGTAGAGAGAAAACAAAACGCACCTCCTCACAGTCCCACAATGAAGCTTCCTTATGCAACTAGAGTGAGATCACACCAGAAAGCCACAACTGACCAAGTTTTAAAGAATAAGCGACTACAGAATGTGGACCCCCGCACAGAACTCCTGTATTAAACTCATCCACTACTACTTATAGAAGGAGCAAGTAGATAATCAACCCTCTATTTCCCCTCTTCTCCCCAAATACAGGATATAGTCTCCTACTAGAGAAGGTCTAGACTCTCATCCCCTTAAAATACCACTAGAAATATCTCCCAGTAAATTTTATTCTGTTTTTTTTTCCATACATGTATCTTCCCGCAGTCCTCCACCCTAATCACAATAGTTTTCTTTGTCTGTCACATTATTGGAATGGGGCCCTGGCTGTGTAAGTCAATTCTAGAGTTTTTCAGATTTGCTTTCCATTAAGGTTTCTCTCCTATGGCATCTATTCCAGTAATTAATATGCTTGTTAATAAGGTTGCTTGTTTCTATAGTGCCAGAAGGTCCTATGTAAGCAGTTTCTGAAGAAGGATGGTAATCAATGGTTCTTTTTTTTTTTTTTCTTTGTTTTCTTTTTTATCAGGCTCTCACAATAAAAGTACAGTTGTTTTCACATTGACATTGCTCAGTTTGCCAACAATTAGGTTTTGGTGCTAGCATCCACAGATGAGGGATACCATTCTCCTTTGTTTTTCTGAGACTGTGTTACTTCACCACATGATATCTTTCTGATCCATCATTTACCTTCAAAGTTCATGATGTTATCTTTTTTTATCCACTGCATAGAACTCCTTGTGTAGATGTTACCACATTTTTCTCTTCCACTCGTCAGTTGAAGGGCACTTGGGTTGGTTCCAGCTCTGCTATTGTGAGAGAGCTGCAATAATTGGATGTGCATGTATCTCTGCGGTAAGATGAGTCTTGTGGTACATACCAGGAGTGGTAACGCTGGGTCAGGTGGCAAGTTCCTTCCAAGTCTTGCAAGGGTTCTCCACACTGCTTTCATAGTGGCTGTACAAGTTTACATCTCCACCAGCAGTGGATGAGTGTTCCCCTTCCCCACAACCCTCCAGCACTTGGTATCATTTGTTTCTTGACCTAGCCCAGTCTTATTGGAGTAAGATGATATCTTAAAGTGGTTTTTTATTTGCATTTCCTTCAAGTTGAACACTTTTAAGATGTTTCCTCAGCCATCTCTAATACTTCATTTGTGAAGTCTCTGTTCAGTCTTTGCTCCATCTATTGAGTGGGTCATTTGTTTTCTTTCTTCTTTGTTTTTTGAGTAGCTTATATTCTGGAAACAAGCTTTGTCAGATGTTTCTGCAGTGAAGGTTTCCTCCCACTCTGTGGATGTTCTCTTCACTTCCTTTATTGTTTCTTTTATGACAGAAGCTTTTGAGTTTAATAGGGTCCCTCGTCAATAGTTGACCTTAATTCTTGAGCAGCTGCTGTCTTCCTACACCTATGTCTTGTAGTCTGATGCCAACTTTTTCTTCTATTGCCTTCCGAGTTTGGGGTTTCCATGTTGAGATCTTATCCATCTGCTGCTGACTTTTGTTGCAGGCTAGAGGTAGGGGTTTTATTTCCTTCTTCTACAAGTGGTGATCCAGTTTTGCCCACACCACTTGCTGAGATGCTGTCTTTCCTCTATGTTGCTCTTGGCCCTTGTTCAAATATTAGATGGCTGAAAATTGTTTGGGCTCAAGTTTGGATTTCAGTTTTGTTCCATTGTCAACAGGTCTGTTTTTGTGCCATACCAAGCAGTTTTTATGTCTCACACCCTGTAGGTAGTCTTGAAGTCTGATATATAGATCCCCCACCCCCACCACCCTGTTATGCTCTTTCACTCAGGGTTGTTTTGATGTATTCGGGTCTTTTGTTTTACCAAATGAAATTAGAACATTTTTCTGCAAGCTGTGAAGAAACTCTTGGGGATTTTAATTGGGATTGCATTAAATCTGTACACAATTTGGGTTAGATGGACATTTCTACTCTATATTAATTTTCCCAACCCATGAGCATAGGAGGTTTTTCCATCATTCTGATGTCTTCTTCAAATTCCTTCTCCGGGGTTTTAAAGGTTTTGTTGTTGAGATCTTTGGTTGTCTTTGTTAGGTTTGTTCCTGAGGTTTTATTGATTTTGGGATATTGTGAGTGGGAAGGTCTCCTTGAATTCCTTCTCAGTTACTTGTATCCTTCCAAACATTTGAGTAATAATGGTTGTTTAAGTCTTTTGAAATATTTTATACAATTCTGCCATGAAAACTGTCTGGGCCAGGGCTTTTTTAGTTGGGAGGTTCTTATTACAACTTCAATTTCTTCATATATTATGGGTTTGTTTAGCTGTCAATCTCTTCCTGGTTGATCTTTCTGATTCCCGGATTTCAGATATTCATCATTTCTTCGAGGTTTTCAAACTTGGTAGAGTATAGGTTTTTGAAAGTATTCCCATAGATCTTCTGGATCTTTCTTGCTGTGTTGTGATATTACCCCTTTCAACATGGATTGTATTTAGTTGGAGTTGTTGCTTTTTTCTTTGATTAACTGGGCTAGAGATCTCTTATTGTTTATTCTCACAAAGAAACTTTTAGATTCATTGGGGTTTTTTTTTTTTTTGGAATTTGCTTTCTTTATTATTCATTGAATTCTGCTTGATTTTTTTTTATTTCTTCCTGCGTGTTGCATTTAGGGTTATCTGTTTTTTAGATGCCGTGTTAGATTGTTCACTTGTGTCTTTCTGTTTTCCTAATGTTGGCACCCAGGGCTATAAACTCTCTCTTAGGACTGCTTTTAAAGTATCCCATAGGTTGGGGGCTGGAGATGGCCTAGGGTTAAGAGCACCAACTGCTCTTACAGAGGACCCGGGTTCGATCCCCAGCACCCACATGGCGGCCAGAACCGTCTGAAGCTCCAATTCCAGGAGAACTCCAGCTCCAGGGAATCCAGACCCTTTTCTGACCTCCCGTGGTAGCTTTCACAAACAGGTACACTTACAGAACACACAATAATTAAAAAAAAAAAAAAAATAATAAATTAATAAAAAAATTTAAAAAAAAAGTATCCCATAGGTTTTATTGTGTTTCATTATCATTGCCATTCAGTTCCAGGATGCTTTTATTTATTTCTTTATCTTTCCTTGACCCATTCATTATTCAAGAGTGTGATAGGGTTATGCTGGTGTTGATAGTGAGCTTTACACTGTGGTCTATAGAATGTATGAAATTATTCAATCTTTTTTATTTGTGGAGGTTTCTTCTGTGTTGCAGTTTTGGTCATTTTGAGAAGAATTGTTCTGTGGGGTGCAGAGTAGAAAGTGTATTCTCTGGTATTAGGGTGATATCAGTAGATGTCTGTGAGGTCCTTTGGTGTATCATTCATTCAGTTCAAATGTCTCTCTGTTTATTCTTTGCTCCATTGGAATGTATTGTCTGCATGCAGGTCTGTGCACCCGTGTCGTGCAATGCCGCGGAGGTCAGAAGAGGGTCTCGGATTCCCCTGGAACTGGAGTTCTCCTGGAATTGGAGTTACAGACGGTTCTTAGCCGCCATGTGGGCGCTGGGGATCGAACCCGGGTCCTCTGTAAGAGCGGTCGGCGCTCTTAACCGCTAGGCCATCTCTCCAGCCCCTCCCCTACCTTTAAAACAGCAGTAGCTTATTTTTCTTTTGTTGACGTGACTAATACTCCAAGGATTTTGACTAAAGTATAAATGAGTAGAAGTGCTTTTTAACTTCCTTTTTCTAAAGCAAGAGTAAAACAAGATGCAAAAACATTTATTTTGAAAGTAAAAATGTACACTCATTCTGACAATTTTAAAGAAGACCTGGCTATGCATAAGTGTGTGCATGCTTGACAATTCTCTACTGTGGAGCTACATCCCAAACACACACAAAAAAACTGGGGAACCAGAAGAAAATACATCTACATGTTACTTAAAAATATTACATATAGTAACCTTTTAATTTAAAAGATTGAATAGCATAATGAAAGTTTCTTGTAGGCTCCAAATTAAAAGTAAATAACAAAATATCAGCTTATATAGTATGAGGGAGATTAGTTTCCATTCTTAATAAGGAATGAACTATATCTAGTAACTTATGACATAGTGTTTCAAGGCAACCATTCATCAGGCATTGTCAATGAAAGTTATTGAAGAACATTCTTAAGTATATCATTTTCTAAAAAGGCTGAAATATAATAAAATTAAAACACAAGCATATAATGCAGTACAATGGAATTCTATTTTACAAACAAATGACAACACAAAACATACAAATCACAAAAATGTAAATATAATAAGGATTAACAAATTCAAATATAAAATGAACATTATGATTTTTTATATTAAGCCAGCACTCTACCACCAGCCTTCGAGATTTTTTTCTTCTAGTTGTGAAGTTTCATTAAGCCATCCAGCGTTTCTGCTGCAAACAACTAAATACACAAATAAAAGTCCTAAACCTTTCAAAGGTGTAAGAGAGCTGTGGAGATCCTGCCACCTAGAAGGCCAGGATCAAGAATCATATCCTGTAATCATCCTGATTGTAAAACGAAACACTGAGATCCAAGCCTCAGGTGGAGAGGAAGACAGGCTCAATAACAAAGCAGTGGGATATTCCTGATGGCTATTTCATTGAAAAAAATAAAATCAGAGACTTTGAATATCATGGATTCAGGAAGAAGAGATGAAGTTTATCTACTAGGCTTCTTTTCCAAACTATGTTGTTTAAGTCTGAAAACTCATGGACAGAAGCCCAAATCTTTATTTTTTTTTTAATTTTTTTTAAAAAAATTTAAATTTATTTTTGTATGTGTATGAGTGTACTGTCTGCATGTAGGTCTGTGCACACCAGTGTCGTGCAATGCCGCGGAGGTCAGAAGAGGGTCTCGGATTCCCCTGGAACTGGAGTTCTCCATGAATTGGAGTTACAGACGGTTCTTAGGCGCTATGTGGGTGCTGGTGACTGAACCCAGGTCCTCTACAAGAGCAGTAGGTGCTCTTAACCACTAGGCTCTCTCTCCAGCCCCAGAAGCCCAAATCTTTAAAAACCACAAGGGGTAATAAATTGAAGTACCTTGTAATGAGAGAGCAAGAAAGAGACAGAGAAAGAGAAAAAAGGAGGGAGAGAGAGAGAGAGAGAGAGAGAGAGAGAGAGAGAGAGAGAGAGAGACGAGAGAAACAGAGAGAAAACAGAAAAGGAAATGACAAAATATCCCATGAGAATTGCATGCAGCCATATAGAATACGATGAAAAATATAAAAGTGTAAAATTGTGTAAATCAGATTCAACCTTAATAGCTACCAGTCAATATAGTTTCACTAAAGTCCACTCTCTCTATCTTTTGGTTAATTTGGCTAATTTGACAACCTTGTTAATCCTTTCAAAGAACCAACTCTTCATTTCACTGTCTTTCATATTGCTTTTTTCATTTTTGTTTCAATAATTTCAGGTCTGATTTTTTGATTTTCAGGCTCTGTATACTAGGTTGGGGTGTTGTCTATTATTGATTTTACAAGTTTCTAGTATAACATTAAATTAGTAAAATTAGATCTCTCCATTTTTTTGAATAAGCACTTAATGATATAAACAATCCTTTAGGACTGCCTTCAATGTGTCCCATAGATTTTGATTAGATCTGCTTTCATTTTCACTCAATTCTAGGAATTATAAAAATTTCCTTATTGGTTTCTCCCTTTAGTAGTGTGTTTTTTTATAATGCTTTTATTGATGTTTTGTGTATTTCAGACATCATTTCTCAGTTCAGTTTAGACATATTCCATTTCCCTTCCCCCCACCTCACCCCAGGTCATAGTGGTGTGTTGTTTAGTTTTCATGTGATTATGTACTTTTCCCCATGTCTATTGTTGTTGATATCCAGCATTTTTCCTTTGTGGTAGATAGTATACATAGGATGTTATTTCAATTTTCTGAATAGTTTTTGCCCTTGGAGAAAGTTCCATGGGCTGTTGTGGGAAAATGTATTACTTAGTGTGAGGGTGGAATGTTCTTTTGGGTCTATTTGATATATGATGTCATCTGACTTCAAAGTTTCTCCAATTTCTGTCTGGATGGCTTATAGTGAGAGTATGGTATTGAAGTTATCCATTGTGTTGGAATCAATGTGTGATTTTAGATCTAATAGTGTTTCTGTTTTGAAGTTGTGTGCCCCTGTGACTAGTGCATACATGCTTAGTATTATATTATGCTGTGTTTTTCCTTAAATATTTTTCCCTATCCCTTTTGACTAATTTTAGTTTGCAGTCTATTTTATCAGATGTTAGTATAGCTATGCCTCATGGTTCTTAATCCCATTTTCTTGGATATCTTTTTCAATCCTTTTATTTATTTATCTTCTTTTGTTTTTGTTTTTGCTTTTTTTTTTTTTTTTTTTGAACGAGGTCTCCCTGTATCACTAGCTGGTCTGGAACTCCCTCTGTAGACCAGGATGGCCTTGAACTCACAGAGGTCCACCTGCCTCTGCCTCCTAAATTCTAGGATTAAAGGCATGCACCATCACGCCTGGTTCCATCCTTTTATATTAAGGTGGTATCTTTGACTGATAGTGAGGTGTGTTTCTTGAAGGCAGAAAACTGATGGGCCTGTATTTATAATCAGTTAATTGATGGTTTTATATTGGGAAAATGAGACCATTTAAATTCAGAATTATTACTGATCAGTGTTTATTAATTCCTGTTAGAGTGATGTGTTTTCTTTTTCTTCCTTAGAGCTCTTTTGATTAATTGCTTTTGAATTGTTCATTTATTCTTTCTACCCTCTTGGGTGTATTTAATATTCTCTTCAGCATGAAATATTCTTTCTAGTATCCTCTGTACCCCTGGCTTAGTAGAAATTAATTCCTTAAATCTATCTTTATCATGAAAGTTCTTTTTTTACTTTTCCCTTTGATTACACTAATAGTTTTGCTTGATATAAAATTCTGGATGCCATCTGGATTCTTTCATGACTTATAAGATATTGACAGAAGCCCTTCTGGCTCTCAGAGTCTCCATTGAAAATGTAGCTGTAATCCTGATGTGCTTTTCTTTGTATGTGACATGAACTTTCTCATAATGTTCATATATTTTCTTTGTTCCATCCTTTTTTTGTTTTGACTATTATATGATGTGGGGAGCTTCTTTTCTGTTCCTGTCTGCCTATATAGTATTCTGGATGCCTCTCACACCTTGAGAAATATCTTTATCCTGAGATTTGAGAAAAATTTTTTCTATGATTTATTTAAAATATTTAGTGCACCTTTGATCTGGGTATCTTCTCTTTCTTCTATCGCTGTGATTTGTAGGTTTCAATTTTTATCCTGTCACAGAGCCAGGACTGTGAAAGATCATCTCAATTACACTAGTTGAGGTTTGAGTACACACCATAAAAGGGGTGGTGCCACTCCCTGGTTAGGTTCCTGGACTGATAATAAAAGACAATGAAATCTAGGCACAAGCAATCATTGCTCTCCGTTTCCCGACTTTCAGTGTTGTGTCACCAGCCTCCTCAATCTCTTGCCAACAAAACTCTCCTACTATAATAAATAAGATTCTTAAACTGTGAGTCAAAATACCCCTTTATTCTTTTGTTTTTTGTGTGTGTGGGGGTGTCAGGATATTTTATCACTATAACAGGAAAATAATTAAACCAAAAAACAAAGCAAAAATAAATACATGAATAAAGATGTAACTTGGGGACCAGGCATGGGACTGCATTAAACCAGTATTAAACCAGCTCTCAGGAGGCAGAGACAGGCAGACCTCTATGAGATCCAGGTAACCTTGTCTCTGTAGCATGTTTCAGGCCTTCTTAGGCTACAGAGAGAACTTGACTCCAAAAAACAGGACAAAACAAAATGATTTAGCTAATAAATAATCATTGTTTAAATTATTTTTTTTTTTACTTCTAGCCAGGAATTGATGATAAATTCACCTTCATGTACGACAACCACCCAATAAAGAAGGAAGATACCAATTTTTTCTAGTTTTAAAAATAGATTATCCTAGTTGGGCGTGGTCTTGCATGCCCCAGCACACTGGAAGCAGCAGTAAGTTGTGCTCTGAAATTTAGGCCAGCCTGGTCTACATAGTAATTCTAGACCAGCTGAGGCTATGCAGACTGTCTATCAAAAAGAAAGTTAATAAAAATAGACAATTTTATGGTGGCAGAAACAGGAGTATGTCTAGTGCTTTCATATGGGAATATTAATATTCATATTCTAAAAAAATAGGGAATCTAATGTTGTAGTTCTTTATACCTGCATGCAACTTTACTGTTAAAATGTGAATCTCTAAATGTGCTTTGGAATTAACCTATAGTTTATTTTCAGATTTTGTAACTTTGATTTATGTGTGGAGTATATGTATGCATAATTTGGAAAAATATAAAATCGAATGGGGAAAAAAAAAGAGAGAAAAATATATTTAAAGAACTGACCAAAACATTAACCTGTGCACCAAAAAGGTTATAAAAGACTGAGAAAAAGATGCAAGACAGGACTTGTGTATGACAGAATCCATGAGCTCTAATCGGGGGAGGGGGACATGAAGGGTGGGCATGGATGGGGAAATGAGTTTAAGTTTGATTAAGAAATGTTGTATGAAATGCGCTCAATAAAAACTAAAAAAAAAGAAAAAAGTATAAAACTGAAAAACATCTGAACTATGTAAAGGCCCAGTGGACCACAAGTTTGAGCTGTCTACTGTAAATAGAAGAGAAGCTTTGGCGAAAACAAATTTGCTGGTATTGACAGAAAAACTTTATGGGGGATTTTATTTTAGCCTCTAAATTAAAGAGACTATACTTTTATCTATAAAACTAAAACTAGTAATTATAAAGAACATGCCATCCACAAAGATGTTGCATTTTAAAAAATATTTTATTATTTTTATTTTATAAGTGTATTGCCTTTATGCATGTAAGTGCACACACCCTCTTGTGCAATGGCTGCAGAGGTCAGAAGAGGGTGTCAGATGCCCAGAAAATAGAGTTAAGGACAACCGTTAGTCTCCATGTGGACGCTGGGAATGTCCCTCTGCAAGAGTGGTTAATGCTCTTAACTGCTGAGTTATCTCTTCAGTCCCCACAAAGTTTTTCTTTTAATTTGACAAATGACATTTGGATGAGTATATGTCAATAAATCTACTAGAAATTATAGAAAAATCCTATATCGATAAAATAATGAGGAAGATTATTACTAGACTGTGACCAAGGTGAAGACAATTCCATTTTTGAATAACAAAAGAGAGCAAAGTGATGAAAGTCATTTATTTCTCAATAACAGAATTTATACTAAACTGGAAAGTAGTGATGTATCTGTAAGAAAAAAATGAAAGCATTCAATATCAAGTGTCATTTCACTGAGTTTCAAGTACTGCACTTAAAAAAAAAAAACTAAGCATCCAAATTATGCATAGGATTATAAGGAAAAATGAAAATAAAATGAGAACATGGTGGCAGTGTCAAGTGATACTGTCAATGGAGTAAACTAAAGTGTTTCACAAAGAGGAAAGGGGGGGGGAACTCTGAAATTGCTCAGTGGATAAAGTTTCTTGTCAGGCAAGCTTAGCAAACTAAGCTCCATCTGCATTTTTATAAAGGTGAATGCACAGAACAAGCACTACCCATTTCCCATGAATTTTGCACACACACCATCATATGTGCACTCATCAGGCACAGGCGTGAGCACACACACACACACACACACACACAGAGTAATAAACACCAATACATAAATCAAAGAAGCCTGTAAAGAATTGGAGACAAATCAAAAAATCCTATTTTCTTCAAAATCACTTTTCAGGCACAAAGCAAATATGCTGCTGATTCTTGGTAGGTGGTTACAAATAATTCATTAAGACAGGCTCCATAATTATATGACTCTGTAACTTCCTGAATAAGTTACACATGTATAATCATACTTTAAATGAAATATAAAGCAAAACAGAAATGGAAGAAAAATACTTAAACCAAAAAGATTACTATTATCAATAACATCAGCTATCCATAGAATGAAAATTACCGAGATCATGTCCAGTAAGTCTATAAAACATATAAAAACTAAACTGTTAAGGAATGGAGAATTGGCTTAGAGTTTAACAGCAGTGGCTACTCTTAAAGAGGACCTAAGTTTGATTCCCAGTACCCAAATGACAGCTAACAACTATCCTTACTCCAGTTCCAGGGAAATCCAAAACCTTCTGACCTCCATGGGCTTTGCATGAGATGGGCGCCCTTAC
The DNA here is from genome assembly GCA_009823505.1 of Rhizomys pruinosus. Classification (NCBI taxonomy): domain Eukaryota; kingdom Metazoa; phylum Chordata; class Mammalia; order Rodentia; family Spalacidae; genus Rhizomys; species Rhizomys pruinosus. The sequence continues at coordinate 1,053,892 of VZQC01008874.1, forward strand.
ATACATGCAGGCAATACACTCTTACACATAAAAGTAAGAAAAAACTAATCAGTTTTATAAGAGATTACTTCCATAATAGTTGTGTCCAATTTATTGGTAAAACTGCCTTCTCTAATTGACATAGGAACCGTGAAAAGGGTTATTCTCTATTCAGAACCAAATATAATGCTAAAGTCTCCTTAAGCTATGCACTTAAGCAAAATATATTAATACAGGAGCTCTGACATCAGCAATGGATTATTCTACCAAGGAGAAGTTGGCCAGGGGATCCAAGCCCCCACAAAAGTTAAAGGCTCCTTGCCTCTAAACTGGGATACCTGCAAGAAGAGAGGCCATAAGGCCCTGCTGTCAAAGACCTGACGTTAACATGGGAAAGATGTATTGAGACCGCAGTTGCAAGTGTACAGATGGTCTCTGGAATTCCAGAGAGTGTTACCAAAGGCCACTAAACCAATAAAGCAAATATGGGTCGCTTGAGTCAAGCAAGACTCCTCCGTCAGCATCAGCTACACCTCACCTGCCTGGAAATACTGTGCAGCAGAGGCAGCCATATGCCTGTATATCCCAAATCTAATTGGCTATTGGCTCTCTCCTTGGAAGAATAACCCATGGCTGATGCCACAAGCTTACATCCTCTAATGGTTAGGAGATGTTATAAGCCACAGTAAGACCCTGTCATATTTAACAGAAAAAAAATGTAATTCACAGGTTAACATACCATACAAACATCTGTGTCTATACCAAGGTAACCCACCATAACTATTAGTACTGTTTAAATACCTAAATATCTAATTGCTTGTGCTTCATTAGTAGGATCGAAAGGTTACTCCTGGACAAACTCTCAGCCCATGAAAGAAACAGCCAGAATTGACCAGAGTTCAAAACAACAGCTCCAGAAAAGAGACTGTTTGCTTCCATCCACCTGTGCCCTCTTTCTAAGCCCTAGGGAACAATCTGCGGAAGAGGGGGCATGGTAGAATGTAAGAGCTGCGATTGGGGTGAATGGTGAAACTAAAAAAATAGTCTGGACACTCATTTGACAACTTGATTGAACATACAAGCCCCCCCCCCCCAGCTGGGTGGTGGGACCCATGGACTGTGTGGGTTTGGGCACATTGCCGGCAGATTGGTATACATAAGGAATGCTTTTACTCGTAATTATTACTTATTGCTAAAAATGAAAAAAAAAAAAACAGAGAAAGATGCAGGAACAGTTATGGCAAGAAATGAATGATCTGGGACGGGGTGGGGTGGGGTGGGTTTGGGGGGTAGGGAAAGGGAAATATGCCCGAACTGAATTGGAAAATGATGTATGAATACACAAAGCATCATAAAAAATAAATAAAAAAAAAAGAAAGAAAAAAACTAATCAGTTGCCAGGCGTAGTGGTACATGCCTTTATCCTAGCTCTTGGGAGGCAGACGAGGCAGATCTTTGTGAGTTCAAGGCCAGCCTGGTCTACAGAATGAATTCCAGAACAGCGGGGGCACAGGGAGACCGTTTTGAAAAAACAAAAAACAAAAAAAAAACAACAAAAACTGATCAGATACAAATCTTTTAGATGGGATGAATAATATAAATAACTTTTAATATATAGCCATGTCTAATTATCTCAGATTTAATAAAAAAATGCAGTGAGCTATATGGGGGAAAAGTAAAAAAAATATTAACCACATTTTTTTTAAAAAGTCTTATTTTTTAATTCATATATTTTTGTTTTATGTGTATGCAGTCACCTGCATGTTGTAAGTCCCCAGTGTCCGTGCAATCCATGGAGGTCAGAAAGAGCATCAGATCCCTGGATGGAGTGTAATTTGCCATGTGGTGCTTGCAATCAACATGGGTCCTCTGCAAGAACAGACAGTGATCTTTAAGCCCTGAGTAATCTCCCAGCCCCTAATTTTTTATTGAAAATTGGCATTTTTCACAAAGTATGGTTCAATGGCATTTGCTTACCCAACAGATGATGATTAATGCAGAAACCACATTGCCCACTGTGCAGAGAACAAGAGGCCACAAGTGGCTATCCCTGATGAGGACTCCATTGTCACACCTCTGCTCTCCCAAGGCTCAGGATTCCTTTTGGAACAGGAGGTGGAATGATTTCCAGGGAGGATGACCACAGGAAAGAGTCTTCTAAATAGCAGGTCATTATTCAAATGAACTTACAGCTATGGTGACAGTATACCCAAGCCCCAAACAAGCTCAATCCAGAGAGAACTCCAGCATAGGCTCAGAGATGTGGTTAAGAAATATCAACCAACCTAAGGAATTTTGACAATTGATATTTCCCGAGATGGGGAAAGACAGTGTTTTACAGGGATGTGACTCTAAGTGGGCTCAGGGGATGAGACTACCCTGAAAGACATTTGGGTTTATACTCTATATGTCATGTATAAAAGAGTACATTAAGTTGGAGAGGGGGCAGTTGGGCAAGGTGTGGATAGGGGTGGGAAACTAAACACCACCAAACTAGTTTTTATTTCCTCTGAGTATGCCTAAGGAGGTGAGTGTGCCACATCAGACATACAGATATCATAGGGCTATTATGATTCTCCCCTTCACTTGTGGGTCTCAGGGAATTGAACACAGGTTGTTTGGGTTGGAAGCAGCACTAGAAAGTCAGACATTTTGGTGGCCCACTCTTTATATTTTAGAGATAGAGGGGTCCATTCGTCTTTCATATTGTTAATACTTACTCAAAGCTAAAATGTTTAAAAGTGTGTGTGTGTGTGTGTGTGGTGTGTGTGTGGTGGTGTTTGTGTGTAAAATATGTCTTTTATTTTGCACTCTCTCTTGGTCTCTATTTCAGGGTTTGGTTAATTCCATTGTTTTTTTGTTTGTTTTTATTTTTTTCTTGTATTCCTGGGTAAAAAACAGTTCATGCCTAACTTTTCTGAGACTTTCAGAAAACTGAAAAACCTTCAATTATGTTAGATCACAAAACATATTTCTGATTTAAGAATTTAAACATCGGGCTGGAGCGATGGCCTAGCGATAAGAGCGCCGACCGCTCTTGCAAGGACCCGGGTTGGCTCCCCAGCACCCACATGGCGGCCGGAGCCCGTCTGAAACTCCAATTCCAGGAGAACTCCAGTTCCAGGGGAGTCCGACGCCCTCTTCTGACCTCCGCGGCATTGCACGTCACGGGTGCAACAGACTTGCATGCACACAGTACATTCATACACGTACGGAAATAAATAAAAAAAAAAAAAAAAAAGAATTTAAACATCCAAGCTCCAGCAGAATATAATTTAAACTGAAAGACTCACATTCACAGGAGCCACTCACAAAAGCAGGATTGGGCTTGGTTTCTCTTTCTTCTTCACACTTTGCTTTGCCTCAGAAAAACAATAGTGATTTCTGATCTCTTTGAAATGAAGCTAAGGCACAGAGAAAGAAAAATTGGAAAAAAAGGCTTTCTTTAGAACTTTATTATTAGTTACTCCAACAATTTGGGACTTGATAATGAAATCCAAGGTGTTATTTTCAGAAATTATTGTTTTACCAAGGATCTCTTCTCCTATTTTTATATAAAAAGCAGACTCTTCATAGGATATCTCTTCTTGTCAACATTCGAGAATACTTTCATTCATCTCCTTTTTGCTAATATCTGTTTTACCTGTTTGGACTAAACCCAGATATGAAATGAACAATCTTTGGGAATAGATGCCTTTGAATTAAGGTGCAAAGCTCAAACTCAGGTAGGGTGGTCCACAAATTTATTAGTTTTCATAGACTCTTTGCAAATGACATCTAGATCATAGACTTTCATGTTAATATCTGAATCCACAAGGCTCTCCTTGCATCCTTTCCACCCGTAGCCCTATGAATAACTAACTACTACTGCTTTATTTCTAATTCCTACATTAATTCTGTTTGTCTACAAAATTCGAATATCACAATCATAGAACTGGCGATCTTTTGTGGCTGGCTTTTATCTTTAAATTCATGGAATTAATTGTAATAATATCCTGTTCTTTCTCAGGAATAAAAAATAGAATATTGCATAGATCACCCACACATCATGGTTTAGTCACTTCCTTACTGTCCACTAGAATTCCAGTATGTTTCTATTTGATAAGACATTTATGTTAAAAGAACATGTATTTATATTTGTATCTTACTAACATGAAAGCAAATGTTACAATCACTTTGTACCAGAGGGGAAGTCATATGGTAAAACTGAATTTTCAGATTTGATGCATAATTCTCTTCTTAGGTCTACTTCTTAAGAAAATTTTGTAACTATCCAAAAAAAGACACAGTCAATTATGTTGTGAAGAAAAGACAAAAATCCTCACTACAGATATACAAACACTCAAGCAAACTCAGAGATATAATGCTGGAAAGTGGTACACCTTTTAATACAAGAGTCACCACAACAGAGGGATTAATTTCACATGTGAAATGTTGATATAGACAACCCTGAGAGCACAGAGAACATGCGAAAATACTGAAAAATCCCACAATAATAGAACTAAAGACTACAATATTATTTAAACATGCACAAAAAATACTAAGTTATATTTGATAATATATAGCTTGACAGAAACTAATTCTGAATAATGGCTATTTGTGCAGNTTTTTTTTTTTTCAAGACAGGGTCTCCCTGTGGCCCCAGCTGTCCTGGAATTCGCTCTGTAGACCAGGCCTAAGCCTCCCAAATGCTAGGATTAAAGGCGTGCACCACCATGCCCAGCACATTACTCCAAATTTAATGTATAAAAGTTAACTGCCTGGCCTCGAGGCAAGGAGGCTCTGCTTTGGTCATGGGCTGTCTCTTATCCCCAAGGACCTTTTTTTTTGGGGGGGGGTCTTTTTGAGACAAGGTCTCCCTGTAGTCCCAGCTGTCCTGGAACTCACTGTGTAGAACAGGCTGGCCTTGAACTCACAGAGATCCACCTGCCTCTGGCTCCCAAATGCTGGGATTAAAGGCGTATGTCAGGCCACCATACACAGCCAGGGACCTTATTTTAATGTAAAGGCATGGCTCAGACAAAACCCCTGTTGAAATGCACCACCCTGTCCCCATGGAGTCCCATTGTGTGTCTTAATGATGGCCTAGGGGGTGGAGGCTGGGAGGGGCGGAGCAGGTGCATGGGCAGCGGTGCCCAGCACCTGTTCGGCCGGCCGCAGCTGCTGGCCCACTGCATTGCAGGCTCCTTTAATCCAGGGGGTATCGCATGTACAGTACCCCCCTTGGCGCCCTTTGTCCCCGCCAGCCTGGTGCCGATTTCACACTTGCCAGGAGCATCATAAAGGCTCCTGGGGGTAGGAATCTGCGAGGAGGGGTGGGGGTCTACACTTCCTGGGCATCCACACACACACACCCCAAAATACTTTATCCCATCCTGTAATCTCTACCACCACCATGTTCAGATTTACCCTGCTAACTTGCAAGGTAGTCCTTCAGCTAGCTCTAGGGATGTCATCTTCCTCCCTACATCTGCATATGCTCTGTGCGGTGGTGGGGGAGGAGTCTTCCTGGGAGCCTGCAGATTGCCGAGGTGCTCCATTATGGGGGACATCCTTCCCCAATCTTCTGGGGCTCCCCTCTACTGGGTGGTATGCTTCCCTGGTTATGTGCCCCTAGGATGGAGCCAGCACTGATCTGAAAACTGCTGAGTGGGTGGGTCCCACAGGAGCCCTCCTAGGACTCCCACCCAGGGGCCCAGCATACATCATTCATCAGCTCTTGAATTCCAGCCCTACCTAGTATCTAACCAAAGGGTCACAGCCTGTGGGCAGGAGGGCTAGGAGGGGAGGACAAAGGGGAGGGGAGGGACCACTCCTATTGTTCTTGAAGGATGTTGGGCTTTGTTTTTGTTTTGTTTTGTTTTGTTTTTGAGACAGGGTCTCCCTGTAGCCCCAGCTGTCCTGGAACTCACTTTATAGACCAGGCTGACCTTGAACTCAGAGAAATCCACCTGTCTCTGCCTCCTGAGTGCTGGGATTAAAGATGTGGGCCACCATGCCCGGCTTGAAGGATGTTCAGCTTTATAGAATAGTGCTTGGTACTTAGTAGGACTTCAAAAGATATTTGATTTAGTTGCTGTGTAGCCGGGACTGGCTTCACCCTGAGTTCCCCCTCGGTCTCTCCAGCACTGGGGCTGTGTTAGCTACCATGCTCAGGCCTACCCCTTCTTTAAGGCACATTTGTTGATTCTGTGAGCACTTCTGTACACACTGTCCATGTGCAGTACAACCTTGGCTGGCCCAGATGGCACGTCAGAGTCCCAGGTGTCTGTAGGCCCAAGGCTGGGGTTTGAGTGAGTTTAAAGAGAGGTTCCGGGCTGGAGCGATGGCCTAGCGGTTGGGAGCGCCGACCGCTCTTGCAGAGGACCCGGGTTCGATCCCCAGCACCCACATGGCGGCCGAGAGCCGTCTGAAACTCCAGTTCCAGGAGAACTCCAGTTCCAGGGGAGTCCGACGCCCTCTTCTGACCTCCGCGGCATTGCACGTCACGGGTGCACAGACTTGCATGCACACAATACATTCATACACGTACGGAAATAAAAAAAAAAAAAAAAAAAAAAAAAAAAAAGAATTTAAACATCAAGCTCCAGCAGAATATAATTTAAACTGAAAGTACTCACATTCACAGGAGCCACTCACAAAAGCAGGATTGGGCTTGGTTTCTCTTTCTTCTTCACACTTTGCTTTGCCTCAGAAAAACAATAGTGATTTCTGATCTCTTTGAAATGAAGCTAAGGCACAGAGAAAGAAAAATTGGAAAAAAAGGCTTTCTTTAGAACTTTTATTATTAGTTACTCCAACAATTTGGGACTTGATAATGAAATCCAAGGTGTTATTTTCAGAAATTATTGTTTTACCAAGGATCTCTTCTCTCTATTTTTATATAAAAAGCAGACTCTTCATAGGATATCTCTTCATTGTCAACATTCGAGAATACTTTCATTCATCTCCTTTTTGCTAATATCTGTTTTACCTGTTTGGACTAAACCCAGATATGAAATGAACAATCTTTGGGAATAGATGCCTTTGAATTAAGGTGCAAAGCTCAAACTCAGGTAGGGTGGTCCACAAATTTATTAGTTTTCATAGACTCTTTGCAAATGACATCTAGATCATAGACTTTCATGTTAATATCTGAATCCACAAGGCTCTCCTTGCATCCTTTCCACCCGTAGCCCTATGAATAACTAACTACTACTGCTTTATTTCTAATTCCTACATTAATTCTGTTTGTCTACAAAATTCGAATATCACAATCATAGAACTGGCGATCTTTTGTGGCTGGCTTTTATCTTTAAATTCATGGAATTAATTGTAATAATATCCTGTTCTTTCTCAGGAATAAAAAATAGAATATTGCATAGATCACCCACACATCATGGTTTAGTCACTTCCTTACTGTCCACTAGAATTCCAGTATGTTTCTATTTGATAAGACATTTATGTTAAAAGAACATGTATTTATATTTGTATCTTACTAACATGAAAGCAAATGTTACAATCACTTTGTACCAGAGGGGAAGTCATATGGTAAAACTGAATTTTCAGATTTGATGCATAATTCTCTTCTTAGGTCTACTTCTTAAGAAAATTTTGTAACTATCCAAAAAAAGACACAGTCAATTATGTTGTGAAGAAAAAGACAAAAATCCTCACTACAGATATACAAACACTCAGCAAACTCAGAGATATAATGCTGGAAAGTGGTACACCTTTTAATACAAGAGTCACCACAACAGAGGGATTAATTTCACATGTGAAATGTTGATATAGACAACCCTGAGAGCACAGAGAACATGCGAAAATACTGAAAAATCCCACAATAATAGAACTAAAGACTACAATATTATTTAAACATGCACAAAAAATACTAAGTTATATTTGATAATATATAGCTTGACAGAAACTAATTCTGAATAATGGCTATTTGTGCAGAGGAAACTGTATCACAAAGAATGAGTATATACTATGTGAAAACTATTGAGAAAGTTTTCACTTTTAAATTGTGAGCTTTATTTACAAGTTTTCATTTGAGATTATGGATTAACTTTACTTTACATTTAGATTTTAATTAATATTTTCTTATATTTAGTATTATCTTCTGTTGAAAGGAAATGTTAATTAACAGTAAGTCAGTTTATCTTTTTCTGAACAAGAACATGGAAGAAAGTGTTAAATAAGGCCTGTATAGATTTTGAGGTAAAGGACCCAAGAGAAAGATAAAGAACAAAAGTATTTTTTGGCAATGAGAGGTGTTTGGAATGTCAAATTGGAATGTGGAGGAGCTCACCTTTCTTCCTATGGTCAACCTTAAATTAGCCTTTCCTTCTTTTGTGTTGTCTCTGAATATGTGAATTGGTATAAAAGTATTATGAGTAGAAAATCAAAGCTTTTAGATAGAGAAAGAATCTTTCATAGGACTTTGTCAAAAACACCTATTTTTCATTATTTTTTAAAATACAACATCCTTAATATATAGCATAATTTAACTGTTTTTTTTGTTTGTTTGTTTGTTTTCTTTCTTTTTTGTGAGATGGTTTCACTACGTAGAACAGGATGATTTTTAACTTGAAAACAATTACCTGTTTCTGTCTCCTTAATTGCTGGGATTGTGGGTGTGTACCACCATAGCAAGTTCTAACATATATTTTAATATTTTATTCTAATATAAATTCAATCAATAAAACTCAGAAAAATTCATTAACCATATACACTACAAACAGACTAGAATAAAAATTACCATGATCAGTAAACTTTGAGTTACCAAATGGTGATTTAATATAAATAATACTACAGAGAGTTCTATCAAAGCCAGGTGATTCATCTGCAGTCCAGGCCATGGAAGCTGAGCCAAGACAATCACAAGTTTGAGGACTGCTTTCTTACATAAGCAGAGTCTTCTTAATAACAAAGCAAGTGAGAGAGGAGACACACACACAGAAGAGAGATAGATACAGAAACAGAGAGAGAGAAAAAGTGAGAGAGAGACAGAGAGCTGTTCTTGAAAGAGTCAATTCAAGGGGTGGAGAGATGGCTCAGTGGTTAAGAGCATTGGCTACTCTTGCAGAGGATGGGTTCGATTCCCAGCACACACGTGGTGGCTAACAACCATCTATATCTTCAGTTCCAGGGAATCTAATGCCCTCTTCTGGCCTCCTCAGGCACTACACAATACTCATGCACACACACACACACACACACACACACACACACACACACTTGCAGACAATACACTATACAATAAAGTAAAAATAAAATAATAAATAAAATAAAATAAAAAGAATTGGTTCAGCTTCTATGGACAGTACTTTAAGTTCTATTAGCATGCAATGATATTTAATTTATAAGGACATCAAAGTATTATTGAAGGATTCATCAAGAGTGATCATGCTGACTAAAGGTTACTTCAGATTTTAAAAATACAGTTTTTGAACACAATCTTTAAATGTTAATAATGTAAGTTAAGAAAATAATTTTCTGGAGACTCTGACTAGGTAACTCAAGACTCAAAGCCTGACCAAAAGTTCCATATAACCCAGGATATTATTCTATTAATAAGTAACTTTATAAATAAATTCTACTATTTGGCTTCCAACTTCTTCCTTCTTATGCTAAACTTTGAGTTGAAAGGCCAATTGACATATCAGTTTATCATTGGTATATTAATTGGTCTGTTAAGTGCTACAGGGACCCATTCTAAATTCTCTCTCCATGGCAGCTTCTATGCAGAGAGTTTTATTTGCAGTTATGTAACATTAACATGTAACGAATGTAACTGAACGAAGTAAACAGTGCGGAGTCCTTCATGTCTAATTACACACTAAATTTCAAGGTTCTTCATGAAATAAGTTGTCTGATGCTATCGGACTTTTGTTAAATTTTGTGTAGAGCTCATCAACACAATGGTTTGTGAAAGGAAATTGGAATCTTTTCTCAAGGATGTAGAGTTCAGGAACAAGAGAGCCAAATTCTGATTAAGATTTCATGACTGATGGAAGCAGCTAGCCTCACAGCAAGACTGGTGTCTCTCATGGCAAAGTTTATATTTAAATAGCTAGTTAGTGATCTGGAGTTCTGACAGGAAAATCTACAACATTTCAGTGATAAGTGACAATTGACCTTTTGTTACTCATGAAATTTTTATCAAGTAGAGAAGTAAAATACATCAGACCATTTTACCTTTGCTTATTCTTCTACTTCTTGAAAGCAATGCTTCCTCTGGAGCTATTCAGAAAGGGTACAAAGTACTAACCATTCCTATTGAGAAAAGTGTTTCTTCTCCCCGGGCTTGCTTGATTCTCTGCCCCAGCCTTAAATGTTTTAATACTTATTTATTTATTTATTTGTTTGTTTGTTTTTGTAATGTGGATGAGTGTATTGGCTCCATGTATATAAGGGCAATGGTGTCATGCAGTGTCTGCAAAGGTCAGAAGAGGGAGTCAGATACCCTTGGTTGTTAGCCAACATGTGGGTGCTGGGAATTGGACCCAAGTCCTCTGTAAGAGCAGCCATCCTCTTAACTGCTGAGTCATTTCTTCAGACCCTGCCTTAGATATTTTAAAAATGTTTTTATTGATTCTTTGAAAATATCATGCAATCTATTTGATCATATTCAGACCCTCTTCCTCATCTTATCTCAGATCCACCACCACAACCTACCCATCGCTTAACTCGTATACTCTAGTATGTAAAACCTAATTAAGTCTAAATAGTGTTCACAAGTGTTCTTGGTTGTGAATCCATTCCCTGGAGCCTAGTCAACCTACCTCCATTCTTACCCTTAGTGAAGATAGACTCTCCCAGAAACTATCAAATGTCAACAAATCCTCTAAGAAACTTGCATGTAGACAGTACATTCATACAGATACAGAAATAAATAAAATTAATAAAAAAAAAGAAGAGTGCCACTCTGTGACCACTTCCCCACTTCCTACTGGGTTTTTGTGTAGTTTGGGCTTGCACAAGGCTTGTGTGTGTTGTCACAATAGCTGTGGGTTCATATGTGCAACTGTCCTGTTGTACCTACATGACAGTTTCTTTGTTTGCAGTCACCAACTCTGCTTCCTATGTTCTTTCCACTCTCTAATCAGCAATGACCTCTGAGCCTTGGGAATAAAAGCTGTGGTGAGTGTCCCACTGAAGGCAGAGCTCTTCACAGCCACTCTTCTTTTCTGCAGGTTGATATCTGTATTAATCTCTATGTGCTTGGCAAAGACGCTTCCCACAAGGCCAGGAGACCCAAATATGCTGCCAGGGAGGCCCCTTGAGCTGCTCCTGCCATCATCCCATAGCCTGAAACACTTTAACATTTCATTATGAATATTCATTTTAACGTGGTTCAGAATTCATCAGGATATTTTCCTGTAAAAACATTGTGTACTGACCCCACGCTTTCCTGTCCGCCTTCCTTCCTTTCATTAATCTTTTTGTTTTGCACACAACCTCACATCTTCTCTCCTGCATTAGATGCTGTGGTAGTTGGAATGAAAATGTCCCCCATAGGCTTAAAGTATTCAGACATTTTGTCCCCAGGTGGTGACAGACTGTTCTGGGAGAACTTAGAAAGTGTGGCCATACTGGAGGAAGTATGTCATTGGGGGTGGACTTAGTGAGTTTAACAAGCCTTGCAGTCTCCAGTCTCTCTCTCTCTCTCTCTCTCTCTCTCTCTCTCTCTCTCTCTCTCTCTTTCTCTCGAATTCCTGTGCTCATTGAGATGTGAATCTCGGCTTTCTGCTCCAGCCCCAGCCACCATGCCTCCCACCACAATGGACTCTATTCCCTGGAAGCCTCAGTCATAAGCTCAAATAAACTCTTCCTTTTATAAGTTTCCTTGGTCATGGTGTTTTATCACAGCAACAGAAAAGTGACTAATAAAGATGCATATATGACTTTTGAATCTATATGAAATCAAGGAATCATATATAAGAAAAAACATATTTGTCTTTCTGAGACTAGCTTAATTCATTTAATATGATTATCTATATTTGCATCCATTTTCCTCCAAATAATATAACTTCACTCTTTATCACTAAAAACAATCCATCATGTATACATATGGCATATTTTTCTCTAGTTTTATAATGTAACTTAGCTATCGTGAATGAGCTGTAATCAACACTGATTTGTAAGTAGTCTTTATTACTTGACATCAGATAACCTGTATTTTGTATTTACTCCTTCATTATATTAGACTACTTACAAGTTCTTTTAAAATAAAGCTGCCTCCCTGCATAAGACAATTATTGAGTAACTGATCTTTTGTTTTCACTTTATGTTATTTAAAAACAGGATTGATTGTCAAAAAATCAGCCATGAATTCTTAGGAAGTACATTAAGATGGCTTAGGAGGGCTACTGTCCAGGTTCAGTCAGTAAAGTGCTTGCTCTGCAAGAAGGAAGACCAGAGTTCAATCCTTAGCACACACATAAATGCCAGGCACCTACTCTCTCCATACTGGGGAGAATGGGGTTGTGGAAACAGAAGAAGCCTGGGACTTGGTCAGCTAGTAGAGTCAAATTGATAATCTCCAAGTTCAGTAAGAAAGTCTGGCTTAAAAAAAATAAGGTGGAGAGTTAGCAAGGACAAAACCCAGTGGCCTCACAACAGAACCCCACACAAACATGCACAGGCAGACAGACAGTCACAGACACACATAGGTCACATCCATAGAGGATCTCTGTGGGAAAATGTTAATCAGATACTAACAAAATATTTTCCTTTGTCGTTCTCTTTCATTTCTTATTCCACCACATGGTTACTGAGCTAAAGTTAATAAAAGGAAGGCTTGACATCAATTCAAATTTCATTAGCACCATCAGTTCTAGAAGTGGAATAAAATAAATGCAACCAAACAGATAATTACATGTGATTTAACATGCAAAACACTGTTCAAAATCAAATTTGCATCAGTCTCCAATTATGTACTGGGTAACTAACTTAATTGGGGGTGGGGGGAGAAGAAAGATGAAAGGAAGGAGACTGTATAGTGAATCAGAGGAAACAAGTTTATCTGAATGCATCTTAAAAGTTAGCATGCATTGAAAATGCTAGATGTCTTTCTTAATCTAAGTGATCTATCATCTACTGCCAGACTTGAGGATTTGTGGGTCTGGGAAGGAGCCAGCTGGTGTAACTGCTTCAGCCCTGAGAATCCAGGCAACTGCCAACTACATGAATGTAAGTGTTTCAAATGACCTTTGGTTTTGGAATCCCATGGGGAATTTGTCCAATTCCTTGCTTCTTTTCCACTTTACAGTTTCATTGTCTTTATTTAGTAGATCCAGTAAATAATACTAATTAGTAGTTCAAATTATATGAAAGGTAAAACAACTCTGTATATGAAAGTTACAAAAATTGTGTATGCAGGGCTGGAGAGATGGCCTAGCAGTTAAGAGCGCCGACCGCTCTTACAGAGGATCCGGGTTCGATCCCCGGCACCCACGTGGCGGCCAAGAACCGTCTGAAACTCCAATTCCAGGAGAACTCCAGTTCCAGGGGAATCCGACACCCTCTTCTGACCTCCGCGGCACTGCATGACACGGGTGCACAAACCTGCAGGCAGACAGTACATTCATACACATACATAAATAAATAAAATTAAAAAAAATTGTGTATGTAGCTTGATAAAATTCCATAAATATATCACATACTTATAACCAGCATTCAGGTAATGAACAAGATAAATAGAGCTAGACAGATTGCTTAGTTGTTATGAGCATTTACTGTTTTTGCAGATGACTTGAGCTCCGTTCCCAGCACCCATGTGAGTGAGCTCATGGCTCTCCGTAACTCAAGCATCTGGGGATCTAAAATTCTCTTCTGGAGTCAATGGATACCTGCACTCATACCTTCACATTCCAACACACAGACACACAGACATACACATAATTTTTAAAAATTTAGAAGCCATTTATTAGAAAAGCAAACAACAAATGACATCCCTCATTTATGGATGCTAGCACCAAATCCCTAGTTGTAAAGCAAACGAGCATTGTCAATATATTTATTTTTATATGAAAGCAACGGTACTGTTAAAATGTGAATCCCTTAATGGGTTCTAGAGTTAACCTACCACTTATTTTACAGGGTTAAAGAACTGACTGAAACAGTAAACTTCTGCCCCAAACAGTAAACCTCTACATAGAAAAATGTTTTTTTTAATTTTTTTTGAATTTTATTTATTTCTGTATGTGTATGAATGTACTGTCTGCATGCAGGTTTGTGCACCGATGTCGTGCAATGCCGTGGAGGTCAGAAGAGGGTGTTGGATTCCCATGGAACTGGAATTCTCTTGGAATTGGAGTTTCAGACGGTTCTTGGCCGCCATGTGGGCACTGGGGATCGAACCCGGGTCCTCTGCAAGAGCAGTCGGTGCTCTTAACCGCTAGGCTATCCCTCCAGCCCACATAGAAAAACTTTAAAAAGACTGAGAAAAAAATGCAAGACATGAATAGCAGAATGCATGATCTAGGGTGTGGTGGGAGGCATGGAAGGGGGAATGAGTCTAAATTGGTTTGAAAAATGTTGTATGAAATGCACAAAATTTCAGTAAAATATATATTTTTTTTTCTAGAACTAAGCTACCATTTATTTTCAGACTTAGGATTTTTTTTTTTGTTTTTTTTTTTTTTTTTTTTTTGTATCAGGTTGATGTAGTAGCACATTTTAGAGTAATAAAGATCAAAAGAATAGGAAAAAAAAAAAACTAGTTATGTCATGACCATGGTGCTAACACAGCTTCATATTTTATGGAGTGCTTCTTAATATTTTTCCTATACAAGGCTGGTTATGAGCTTTTTGCCCACGTACTTTTCTAAAATCACACATGTAGTTATAAAGTATACAGCTTGGTGTAACTTAGCCCATTCTTTTTTAAACAAATCTAAAACATCTTTTAAACGTTATTACTTGAAGACGAAATCTGACTTGCCTCTGTAGACTCATTGGGAGGAACATTTTATGAATCCATTGTTGATTTAGCAGCAACTGGCTTTGTCTTGCCAATGAACCCTGTAGAAGCAATGCAAGTCTTCTAGAATGTTCCCTGTCCCAGGAAATTCCAGTAGGAAGGCACATCAAATGTGAGACCCCATGCACTTCTTCTCAACCACCATTGGGCACCTTTCTTTTCTGACACCCAACACGACTGTGTATTGAAAAAGTGATGCATTTTATATCTTATTTTTTTTCTAATTTTTTACATTAATATTCAATATTTATAAATTTCAGGATGCATGAAAACCATAGAAAATAAAATTTTATAGGCACGTTTTGGCTCCAACGAAAGGTGAAAGTTCTGACCTTGAGTCACTTATTTTTTTCTTCATTCTTTTATGAGTTTTGACATTTCTATACAAACTTTTCCCCATATCAAAATTTAGACCCATTTCCCCACTTGCCCCCCCGTCGCCAGCGCTCATGCCATTCTACCATACTGTTACGATCCTGTCTCTTTTCTGAATATTACTTTTTTTTTCTTATTTTTTAAGTTTTTAGGGTGTTTCTTTTGTAATTTTGACCAAATCTTTGTGTTGTTGTTTTCCTTTTAATTTATGTTTACCTACCAACCTCATCACACCTCCCCATATCCAATTATAAAGTTTCGAAATAAACTCTAGGTTAATTCCAACACATGTTTAGGATTTCACATTTTAACGTGAAGTTGACATCACAGGTAAATAATATAACATACTATCTGCAAGTTTCCATCCATTTACCTAAAAGTTTCATGATGTCATCTTCTTTACCACGGCATACAACTCCATTGTGTAGATTCCCTCACATTTTCTCTATCCCCATTGTTGAGGGGCACTGGGTTGGTTCTAACTTGTTGCATGTTTTAATGTAACTTTTACGAAGAGATTTATTCTTTTAACATAAATCTTAGAACTTAAGAAAACAGAGACATAAATGTCACTATATCTACAGTAATGTCAGTCACTATGATATTATTTTTATTAACAAATCACCCAACCTGACTTACAAATAAGGATTTTGTGCTAGGATCCATATATGAGGGACAACATACATCATTTGTTTTTATGAAACTGTGTTACCTCACTTAGTACATGGGTTCTAGTTCCATCCATTTACCTGAAAATTTCATGTGTCGCCTTTCTTTACTGCTGCATAGAACTCCATTATGTAAATGTCCCACATTTTCATTATCCACTCATCAGTTGAGGGATACTTGTGTTACTTCCAGCTTTTCTCTGTTGTGAAAGAGCTGCAATAAACATGGTTGTGCGTGTATATATGCAACAGTAAAGGATGAATCTTTGGGGTATATAACCAGGGTGGTAATGAAGGGTCAGAGGTAGGTTCCTTTTTAGTCTTTTTAAAAGAGTTTCTCCACAACTGCTTTCCATACGGTTTGCACAGTTTCGCATTCTCAACCAGCAGTGAATGGGTGTTCCCCTTCCCCACAACTTCTCCAGCATTGGTTGTCTTTTGTTTTTTGAACTTAGCCAGTCATGTCAGAGTGAGATGATATCTGAGAGTGGTTTAATTTGTAATTCCTTAATTACTAGTGATGTTGAACATGTTTAAAGATAGTTTCCAGCCTTCATTTGAGAAATCTCTGTTCAGATCTTGACACCATCTTTTGATTGGGTCATTTGTTTCCTTGATCTTTGTGTTTTATTTGAGTAATTATATATATCTGGTTGTTAAAACTCTGTCAATGTATCACTTTTGTGAAGGATTTCCCCCACTCTGGGTTTTCTCTTCTCTTCCTCTTTTTTTCCTCTGCTCTACAATCAATAAGCTTTGGTATTAAGACTGACATCCCACTTATCAATTGTTTGACCTTATTTCCTGCATTACACCTATACTTCTTGTAGGTTTCTGAAAATGTTTTCTTCTATTATTGTCAGAGTCAGGTTTCACATTGAGGTCTTTGATCCATTTGGAATTGATTAAAATGTGATATATTTAAACCTTGTTGGTGGAAGTGTTGACTGTTGCAAATGTTTTGCCCATGAGATTTTCTGCCGAAACAATCACTATGGAATAGTTTCATCTCTCGACTCTTACTTTATTACATGAGGAATTATTCTTTAACAATTTCATACATGTATATAAAATATTCTAGTAACATTCACACTCTCATGCCCTCTTAACCCCTTACCATTTGACCCCTTTTCTATTAGCAACACTTTGTCTTTGTTTTGTGACCCACTCAACTTCAGTGCAACCACCAGGCTTGACATGAGTAGAGCCATGAGCTACCCACTAAAACACAGGTAATAATGGCTCTCCCAGTAGCTATTGACTGCCAACAGCAATCCCCAGTGAGGAGCCAAGATTCTTAATTTCAAACGTATTTATGTTTAGTGAATATATGAAACAGAGAATATATTTTGAAATAACATGCCATTATATTAAGAGATATAGAAAAATGGATACAGAGAGAAATAAGCTACCTATAAACTACTTCAAAATATCTTTCCAAATAGTAACCAAAATATAAGTAGTAAACAAAATAATTCAAACTATGTCATACAGTTACAAGCTTTAATTATCTGCTTGTAGCTCAGAAAATTATAGTTATTGTCAACACAATTTATTCAAAAAATAATTCGAGAAATCTTCACAGACAAGATTATTTATTTTCTATACTTAATAAAATACTACATTGTATCTTAATCATTTTCTCTTATTTGTTGTAGCTGGATACAATTGAATGAAAATTCGAATGAGTAGATATCTTTCATAAAGACAGGTATCTGACCACAGTATAATTATTTAACAATAAAGGCATTTGTAAGTAATTTGTTACATAGGCCTTTTTTGGGGCATATTTGAATTAGTATCTTATCTTGTTTGTATTTTGTGTGATAGATACGACAGACGTGGCTTAATAGAAGGATACTAGAGAGATTCGTGTGCTTTTAAAATTTAATCTGAACAAATGTTGATATGATGATTTTTTCTGAAATGATTCTTAAATACTTTATTAGGTTCATAATATTACAAAATCTATTTCATTGGAAAAAGAGTTACTGAATTTTGCTGCTTAAAGTCATATGTCTCAATTTTCATAATTAAAAGCTACCATTATTGAAGCATGGTCAAAGGAAGATTTTACATGTTAAATGAGCTGTGACTCAGAATGGCTTTTCCTCCGAGTTAGTTTGGGAATGGCATTTTATAATAATTATCAGATTTATAAAACAGGAATAGATATTTTACTCTTTGGAAAAGAGCTTTGTATATAAATTAAAAGATTTGTAACTGCCAAGATCATCATATCACCTACTAGATATTAGATATCAATTTAGTATTCCAAGTTGCTCCTTTAAAAAAATCAAGCCTCCACCCTTAATTTTAGATGTTTTAATATTTAAAAACTTAAGTTGAAATTTAATTAAGTAGTATCTATTGGGGGGGCAGAATGTCCTATATCACATGGTTGCCTCAAACACAGGTTATCCTTAACTTCTTGATCTTCTTGCCTCTATGGGTTACAGGCATGCACCACCCTACCTGGCCAAGCATTAATATTGTTATAAGGGAACATTAAAGTGTGACTGTGGGGAGATGGCATAGAGGGTAAAGTGCTTACTGAACAATTAAGGTCTTGAGTTCTAGTCCTCAGATTCTACTTGAAGCTGTGCAAAGGAGTGTGTGTCTATAATTCTAGATTTTTTTTTTTTTTTGGTCTTTTAGAAAGGCAAGAGGCAGAGACATGAGACTAGCCAGAAGCTCAAGGGCCAGCTAGCATGATCAATGCAATTATGAAAAACAACAAAAGAGACTCTGTCTTATGCAAAGTGGAAGGTGAGGACCACCCCACAAGGTTGTCCTTGGACTGCTACAAGTCCACTGTGCACATGAATGTCTGGCAACTTCCACACTGCGGGAATGCATACATATAACAACATGTCATAATGGTACAACTAAAATAAAGATATATTTGATTTGAAAAACCTGATGTCGATCAGAGTTTTGTTTTATATTTAAAGTCATTGCATCATTGTTGTTTGACACTTTTTCTCAGGAGACATGAAGGACTGTCAAATTATTCCAGATAAGAAACCAAAGACAGAACAAAGAATACCATCAAAGTCAACATAATGAACCGATGATATATTGCCTTTACTTACAGGAGTGTGGGCGGGGTTACTTACAAGAGTACAAATGCCTGAAAGACAGTTGAATTACCAAAAAGTTTGCCTGGGCATGAATGGCAGCTCAAAAAAATCAGGAAACCAGGTGCACACTGCACAGCCTGCAGGAGACCGTCTTTTCCAGCTAGCACACTTGCAGGTGGCTCGATTAGCCTGCCTAAGCCTCTTATAGGCAGCTGGTTTTTAATTTTAAATTTATTTTTTAATGAGCATTTGTGCAACTCATACAATGGTTCCCAATCAAACCCAGACCCACTATGCCACACCCGCCATCAGAATTCACACATTACAACATCCAAGCTAAGCCCTATCCAGTCAAGTTTCCAAACCCAGACTTCCTTCTGTGCAAATAGATTTGCTGGAGTCGGGGCTGGAGAGATAGCCTAGCGGTTAAGAGCATCGACTGTTCTTGCAGAGGACCCGGTTCGATCCCTAGCCCCACATGGCGGCCAAGAACCGTCTGTACTCACCAATTCCAGGAGAACTCCAGTTCAGGGAATCCAAGACCCTCTTCTGACCTCCGCGGATTGCACGACAGGGTGCACAAACCTACATCAACAGTACACATCATACAGCACACACACACACTACACACACACAACACACACACATACACACAATGAAAAAAAAAAAAAGATTTGCTGGAGTCTAATCAGAATAACAACTGAGAATCATAGTCAGGTAAGGCACATTCTTCCTCACACAACAGTATCCCACCTCTAACAGTTTTCAGTCCAGGGTCTCTATTTATTTATTTATTTATTTATTTATTTATTTATTTATTTATTTATTTGTTTTGCGTATGAATGTACTATCTGCATGTAGGTTTGTGCATCCATGTTGAGCAATGCTGCGGAGGTCAGAAGAGGGTGCCGGATTCCTCTGGAACTGGAGTTAAAGACGGTTCTCAACCGCCATATGGGTGCTGGGGATCAAACCCAGGTCCTCCGCAAGATCAATAGGCGCTCTTAACCACTAGGCCATCTCTTCAGGCCCTCATTTTTTTTTTAAGTTTCCTTACATTTTACATATTCTTGTGGGGGTAGAGCGTATGCAGAGCCTTGTTTATTTAATATGTAGTTACAAATTTACTAGAACGTACTTGGTTTGATTTTCTATTATCAAAATATACATTTTTAATATTCATATTGAAGTTTGTGCATTTCATACATCATTTCTCAGTACAATTTAGACTCATTTCCCTTTCCATGTTCCCCACCCCACCCCACCCAAGTTCATGCATTGTGCCATACATGTCTTATATCTTTTCCTGAGACTTATTAAAGTTTTTCAAAGGAGAGGATTATTGTTTGGGGGAGAACTTTACTGTTTCAATTGGTTCTTTGTTCCACTTTTGTTGCTGTTGTTCCCTTCAATTTGTGTTGCTTTAATTGTGTGTGTGTGTATGTCACCTATACTACCACTATGTCATTTGAAAATAAAATGTATGCTATTTCCAAATCATACTTCAAGATTCACATTTTCCCTTTTAATTTTATATTACTGTGAAATATGCATGCATACACTCCATCCATATACCAAAATTACACTGTCTGAAAATAAATGATAGGTTAATTCTAGAGTCTATTAAGGGATTCGGATTATAAGAGCACAGTTTTCAGATAAAGAGAGATATAACATTAATATTGCTGACCTTGCCTTACAAATAGATACTTGGTGTTAGCATTCACAACTGTTATTTCACTTAGTATAATGGCTTCGAGTTCCGTCCGTCCACTTACCTGCAAAGTTCATGATGCCATCTTCCTTTACTGCTGCATAGAATTCCACTGTGTAGATGTACCACATTTTCTTTATCCACTTGTCTGTTGAGGGGCACTTGGGTTGGTTTCAGCTCTTTGTTATTGTGAAGAGTGCTTAAATAAACATGGATGTGCATGTATCTCTGCAGTAAGGTGACTCTTGTGGGTCTATACCCACGAGTGGTATGATTGGGTCAGATGTCAAGCTCATTTTGAGCCTTTTTTAAGGGTTCTCCACACTGCTTTTCATAGTGGTAGCATTCCCACCAGCAGTGAGTGAGTGTTCCCCTTTTCCCACAACCTCTCCAGCATTTGGTATCATTTGCTTTATTGATCCTATCCAGTCTTATTGGAGTGAGATGACAATTTAAAATGGTTTATTTTGAATTTCCTTAATTATTAGCGATGTTGAACACTTTTTAAGGTGTTTCTCAGCCATCTTTATTTCATCATTTGTAAAGTCTCTGGTCAGCTTTACTTCATCCTTTGAGTGAATCATTTGTTTTCTTATTTCTTTGGTTTTTGAGTGGTTTATATATTCTGAAAGTTAACGCTCTGCCACATGTGACAATGGTGAAGGTTTCTTTCAACTCTGTGGGTTTTCTCTTCAATTCCCTGATTGCTTTGTTCATTGTACAGAAGCTCTTTAGTTTAATAAGGTCCCCCTTATTTCCTGTGCAACTGCTGTTTGATTTATAAAGTCTTCTCCTACGCCTATGTCTTATAGGTTGCTGCCAAAATTTTCTTCTATCACCTTCAGAGTTTCTAGATTCATGTTGGGGTCTTTGATCCATTTGGAGTTAATTTTTGTACATGATGAGAGGTAGGGGTTTATTTTTATTCTTCTACAAGTGTTGCTCCAGTATTGACAACACCATTTGCTGAAGATGCTATCTTTCCTCCATTGAGTTGTCTTGGCCCCTTTATCATATATAACGTGGCTGAAATTGTATATGATCAAGTTTGGATCTTCAGTTTTATTCCATTTGTCTACTGGTCTGTTTTTGTTCCAGTACCAGGCTGTTTTTATGACTATAGCCCTGTAATATACTTTGAAATCTGATGTAGTGATACCCCCTGTGTTGCTCTTTTCACTCAGGGTTTCTTTGGCTATTTAGGGTCTTTAGTTTTTCCATATGATTTTAAGGATTTATTTTTTCCAAGTCCGTGAAGAAACTCATGGGGATTTTAATTGGGATTGCAAATAATCTGTATATTAGTTTGGATAGAACGAACATTTTTACTATATTAATTTTCCAATCCCTGAGCATGAGAGGTCTTTCTATCTTCTAATTTTTTTCCATTTTACACCTAATTTGTTTAATTTTTATTTAATTTTAGGTCTAATTCCTTTGAAATCACATTCAAATTAAAAAAAACATTCTCAATATTAAAGGTTTTGGTACTTGGAAAATATTTGAGTAGAAATTTAAAGTCAAATGATATTGTGGAAGAGTGTAGACTGTGTTCTATTGTGTTAGTAATAGCTTTCTTGTGAAAAAACATAACCAAACTAGAAAACCTACAAAAAGTTATTAGAAAAATTACCTTATTTTATATTAATAAACTGATATGTAAGTTGTGAGATTTATAGAAAAAGCTAAATTTACCCTAATCGAAGGAGAAGCTTTTGTAAACACAAAACCCAATAAACACCACTACAACAAAGTGGTTGCCAAAGAACATCAAAGACTATTCTTGTTTAACTCTTAACATGGCTAGTGAGGGAGAATTACCTTGTTAATTTTTGTAAATGCTTGTTCAATTATTTTTCTTTTCTTTTGTTTGGTCTTTTTCAGACAGTGTATCACTGCAGACCAGGCTGGCCTTGAACTCACAGAGATCTGCCTGCTTCTGCCTCCTGAGTGCTGGGTTAAATGCATGTGGCACCACGCCTGGCTTTGATCAATTATTTTTATTTATGTGTATGTGTGTGTGTGTGTGTGTGTGTGTAGGGGTATGTGCACATGTCAGTACATGTGCCTACACAGTCAAAAGCGGATCATGGATCCCCTGGAACTAGAGTTACAGGGGATTGTGAGTTGCCTGACATGGGTGCTTGGAACAAAACTCAGGTCCTCTGAAAGAGCAGTTTCTGCCCGTCCCACTGAACGATCTCTCCAGCCACATTGTTTTATATATATATATATATATATATTACCAAAGGATCTGAGATTGAATGAGATATTATATAATAGCTTAGTTTATAGGCAGAACATTTTCCAAGAATTTCTCAAATTTCTGTTGAATGAGTGAACAGGGTATATACCATTTCTAGGTTTTAAATTTGATCTTCTTCCACCAGAATATTTCAACCTATTGTGAGATTTCAGGACAATTAGCAGTCCATAAGCAGAACTTACTGCTGCTTTTCATTTTTAATCAGCATAATTAGAAAAAGTAAAACCAGAATCTTCAGTTATAACTTCTAACTGTGGGACAGGTACTATTAGAATGCCTCAATTCTATCTGACTTGGTAAATGTGTTCTTTTTTGGTTTGAGACCATATATTATGTATTTGTTTAAAGTTTTATATTGTCCATTGAAGAACAAGAAGAAATAGTATTTAAAAGATGGAAATGAAATGATGTATATAATGGAATTTTTCTAACATGTCTTTCTTCAGACATGTAAATCCTTATAGATTTCTCTAGGCTTAATGGAATTGCTTGGGAAAAAGATCAAAAAACTCTCTAGGCAGCATCTTTTAATGACTGGCTAATGTTGATCTATCAGAGTCAGTAGATTCTTAGTATCTGTGAGTTTCACATCCCAAACAAATCAATGAATTTTAGAATAAATTTATTTGAAGAAATCAATTAAATCTATAATAAACATAGGTAGATATTTCCTTTTAATTTCATTAGCACACTAGAGTAGTCACCTCTATACATTTTGCATATAGTTATTAAAATTAATTTTACATATAGAAAGGATGGTATAAGTTATGATATGCTAAACGAAAAACCATGCCATA
The DNA here is from genome assembly GCA_009823505.1 of Rhizomys pruinosus. Classification (NCBI taxonomy): domain Eukaryota; kingdom Metazoa; phylum Chordata; class Mammalia; order Rodentia; family Spalacidae; genus Rhizomys; species Rhizomys pruinosus. The sequence goes on from VZQC01008874.1 coordinate 1,077,742, forward strand.
TCTTACAATTGGAGCTTCCATAGGGGATTATAGAGTGAACATACAAATACCAAGGCAGGATGGTACTATGCACCCTTTCTCAGTTGGCCTAACTTTAAAGGAATTTTTCTGTACTTACTAGCAGGAATTGCATCTTATGTCAGCAATACACTGTAAAAGTATGCCTAACCTTTTGAGATTGTGACATGACATTTCAAACTAGAGAACCATGGAATTGAATTACAGATATTTGTAAAATAATCTCATAATGTTTTCAACAAGTTTAGAGATATTTTGAGCTACATTTACAACTGTCCTTGGCACATGTGACCCAGCGACTAAGTCTACTCTTTTACATACAACACCCCAAAAAACTCATTTGATGAGAATTTAATGTTGTTTTTCCAAGAAGTTTCTCTTGCGTAGATGTTTTTCTCTGTGTGATTATTAAGAAAAGTTTGCCTGAGCAAGCCTAGAGTAAGTAGAAAGTCAAACATGAAAAGGTCATCACTACACTACCAATTCACTATCTAGTCAAGCGTTTACTATTTACTCCTCAGATGCTTATTGCTTCCCACATGCTGAAGTCCTCACTAGACCATGAGCACCGATACCACTTTAAACTCATACCCTGCAGTCTGCTCTGCAGTTAATGTATTTTCTTAGTTCACTAATTACTTTACTTTTGTAGATGGCTCCATATTTATGTTTCATCAATTATACAACATATCTCTTTCTTTTGCTTAGACTCTGCCCATTTTCTATTTCATTGAGAAAAAATCAAACAAGAATCTCATAGACATCCACAACATAAACATATAAGATCATTCATTTGCATTCAATTTCCTATGTTCATACATGGACTCATGGGAGTCCTATCAAAGGCCAACCCTTTCATCATTCCTCTTTTTGGATCCCCAATCTCAATCCATTTTTCAATTCCACATTATATAATTCTATACTAGTATCATTGTGAAAAAATGTCATAGCTCCCATTAGAAATAAATTCACTTGCCTGCTCAGCCTATGTCCACTCTATTCCATTTTTAAATACTTTCATGGCATTCCCAAACTCATTTCAGCCAAATTTTCATGTCACCAATTCTTCAAAACCAGTCTTCTTAAGGCTACTAAATTACTCATGTTGATAAATTCAAGATTCAATCCATAGCCATACTGAAGCAGCATTTACATACTATTCTCTCCTTTTTATTAAAAGTAAAATTAAATGAAAGTTCTCTTGGCTTCCAAAAGCACTCACTCTCACTTCTATGCCTATATTAACAGTCAACATTTTTGTATTCTCTTGCAGGGCTTTCTTCATTTTTTACTCCACTAATCCTAGAATTGCGAGACTTGGTCATTTGTTTACACATTTAGGAAATTTTTTGTACTTTCTTCTATCTCTGTAAATACTGTCTACCATTTCATAACTCCCAAATGTCTACCACCATCCCAGTAACATTTGTGAATTTCATTTAGATATTTATCATATTAGTGATCTATTATCTCAAGTGAAAGTGTTAATATTTAAACTTAAAACCTTTGCATCCTCACTTTGGTCCATGAAAACTTACTAACTGCCCTTGTCCAGTCTAACCTTCCACTTTATTAGGCCAACCTCTTATGCTCACTCTAGATTTCCGTTAATATGTTTTAATCAGCATACAATGCAATATATAACATTATGGTTAATTCGGCCACACTCTATGCTTACACATCTTTCCTGTTACTTCTTGTTATTCTCTTCCTCATGTCAGATTGGCTTCCCTTATGCTCTCATTTGATCATATGCAATCCATATACATGCCTCTGCTTTAAAAACATCTGCATTGGAGCTGGAGAGATAACCTAGCGGTTAAGAGCTCCTACTGCTCTCGCTGAGGATCCTTGTTCCATCCCCAGCACCCACAAGGTGGCTAAGAACCATCTGTATCTCCAATTCCAGGAGAAGAACTCCAGTTCCAGGGAAATCTGAGACGCTCTTCTGACCTCCGCGGCAGTGCACAACACGGGTGCACAAACCTACATGCAGATAGTACATTCATATACATAAAAAATAAATAAAATTAAAAATAAAATAAAAAAATCTGCACAATCCTACTTCTTATGCTCATCTTCACTAACTGGCTTACTCTATCATCACCTCTCAACTGAATTACTGTCATGCCAAATACAGATCTTTCTCAACCAAGTATTTGTATAAAACTGAACCCCACCTAATTTATACTCAAGGTCCTATGCTACATATTCCTCCACTGTTTTAATATACTGTTTCCTACCAAGTTCACACTTTTTGTCATTTTACTCCAAACACAGTTAATTCCTTGCAATCTTATGAGAAGGCCATGATAAATTCTACCTCAGGACTTCTGCATCAGGGGTTCCTGACATGCATATTCCTTAGGAACCTACATGGCAGCTCCCTCCCAGATACCACACTGCTCAGTTTATTTTCTACTAATATTCATTAACTTACAGCATAATACAACATATTACAATTACATGTATAGAATCTCTGCTCAAAGAATAGTGTCTTAATTTAGTAGATACTCAGTAAATACTGGGAAATGAAAGTCTGAAACAAACAAAATTATAATGTCTGACTTCAAAAGTCATATATAGAAATGACAGTTCCTGTTGGTATATTGGCAGGTATGCAGTATACTATTTGGGGAAGAAGGTAAGAAAATCAGCCATGTAATTATAAGTGGACAAGAAGTGACTAGGGCTTTGATAAATGTATATGATGACTTGTGGTACAACCTAACTTGTCTAGGTAGATCTCATTGTTGTACTTGGAATCACGCTGCTTCTCACGTGTGACATGATTGATCATAGATCTACCCAACACCGTATAAAGTGTGACATGATTGATCAGAGACATACCCAATACTGTATAAAGTGTCATAAAATTCTCTTTGCAATTTCATTTTAGGGATTTCAGGACCTCACATCATTTTATAAAGTATACTACAGTTCTTCAAAAACCATTATTTTCCTCCAAGTCTCCATGTAACCTCTTGTGCTTTGGTCTTTTCTTTGTACCCACTATGAAGCTTGAGAATCGAATAATAAGTTGCACATCTCCTTGAAAGAAAATGGGAGAGATACACATTATACTTCTATGTGGAAACTAAATAGGAATTTATATCACTGTTTGAAAGAAGATGGGAAAGACAAACTCTGTACGTGTATGTGGATTTCTCTGCTTCAAGTTTGCACAATCATATTGCATGTACCAAACAATGAATATTTATGCTATAATATATACTCTCAGTGTAAATTTTATGATATTGTGGGCCATGGATGAATATGAAATTAAAAGCAATGTTATTTTCTTAGATTAGTTTTCCAGCATGTAAATGCTCAGTCATAGAATCATGATAGTAAGAGCAATGTAAAGTCCAGGAAAACATGAGAGAAAATCTGGGAGGCAGAGTTACTAGCATGAAGATACAATTTTCAACCACACGGATCTTGATTAAAAGACTATTTAAGGGTGACTTTCAAACAGATTACCTCAAAAAGAAATAAGAAAAATAATTTCCCTGCCCTTTTAATTTTACACTGGGTTAATATACTCCTTCCTAAGGTCTTGTTCACATCTATTTTACATATGCTTGCATATAACACTCTCTGATTGGCATATGATAATGCCAATGATAATGGCTTGATGATAGAGATAGGAGCTTGAAATTGGTTAATGTAGGCCACCACTCATAACCAAGACATAAACATATCCATTTAATATGACAGCAGGTGAATGAAGTATGAACGCAAAACATTCAGGGGCAAACCAGAAAGAGAGGAGCTAAAGATGGACATGAACGGTGCTTGGAGAGAGATCATTAAGTGTGTCTGTTCTTTGTGGTCCAGAGAGTGGTCTACTATAGCCATGGCTTCACTTTTGAATGAGAGAGTTTATTTTCATTTTTAAATATTTTATTTATTATTTTATTTTAGTGTATTCTGTATGGTCTACATGCATGTAAATGCATCTGTGTGTGCAATGCTCATGGAGATCAGAAGCTGCTGAATTCCCTTGGAACTGGATTTATAGACATTTTTAGATACCAAGTAGGTGTGGAAATTGAAGCCAATTGCTCTGTAAGATCGGGCACTGTTCCTAAACATTGCCATCTTTCCAGTCCCATGTAGCGAGAAAGGGGGAGAGAGAGAGAGAGAGAGAGAGAGAGAGAGAGAGAGAGAGAGAGAGGATTAAGTATATAGTGAGCTGAAAAGCAGATAGTAAGATATAGGTAGATAGGTAACGATGCATCATCAATTACATCCAATAGGAATGAACTGGGGAAGCCTCATTTAAGGAAGACATTTTGAGTTTCCAATACAGAGAGTCCAGGGAAGAGCAGAATGTCCTTTGAAGTGAGGCATCCAAGTAAAAGAACAAACAGCAAAGAGAAATATAACATCAATAGATCAAGGGCTCATTACAACCATCAAAGATCTGCTGGAGAAGCTGAGGCAGACAGCTGGAGTTCAGACTGAGGTTTGTCTCTATGGATGAACTTTCTGTATCTGAACTTCCAGTTTCTGTTTCCCACTGCAGGCAGTATTATTTCACAGAACAAATGATAGTAATCTGTAGAAGATACTTAAATTCCAGTTACTCTCAAGGGTACAATGCTTTATTCTTGGGCTGCTTGGCTGTTTTCTTCCCCTCTGACACTGAGTTAGGGAGCCAGTTCATCCCTAAACAAGGGGCCTTGGAAGACACTTTGAGACAAAAAAAATCCTTCTTTCTGAGAACCCTGCTTCCAGTGGCAGGCTTTTCCATGACTTCAAACAGTATATGATGTTTCCCAATATAATGTTCATACCACATGTATTTTTATAATAGCCTTTGAAAAATTTAAAGACAGAATAATAAGTTTGTATTAAATAGATAAAAATATCAACAACTGTGATAGGATTCATTTAATATTAGGCACAAAAATCCCAATAAAGGAAACTATTACATAACTACGTTTGAAACTAAGTTAGAAGGTTTCAAAGAGATTACACAACCTAATCAGAGCTCAGCTGTTTTCTGGCTCTGCAAAGGTAAGCACCTTTGTGTTTCCTATTCTATCCTCTTCACAAGCCTAAAATTATAAAGATGCTAGTGAGTGCTGATTTAAGAACTCTACATGTATATCCTTTTCCATTCTTTCCACAGATGGAACCAAATTCCCAAGCAAGTTGAAAATGTATTTGGAAGAAAGTCATTATGAGACACTATATTTTTCATTTGCTACCTCTTTTGATGGTTCATTAAATCTGGGGTCTAGTGCTCTATTAAGAAATTTCTAGGTAGCTTAATGGAGAAATCCATGGTACAAGCAACTGAGGCCTCCAGTCAGTGACTATGTGTGTGAGCCTTCTCATACATGGGTAGCTTGGACCACGTCTTCAGATGGCTTTAACAGTGGCCAGTATTTTGGAGACAACGTCCTGAGAGAAAATGAGATGGAAACAGCGGACTCAATTGCCCCACCATTCCTATTCTCAGAAATGCAAGCTAGGAAATGATGTCTATGGTTATTTTTGAGGAAAATCTCTTGTTCATTGTCTATTTCTGTGCAGACTCCCTTGAGATATATTCCTCTCTAACAATATTCCTGGATATTATCTGAATATTAACAAAAGAATTACATTCTTCTTTGTAGATAATAATATTGCATTTTCTGTACATATGTGCATGTTTTCTTTACTCATTCTTCCAATAATGAGATTCTAGGCTGATTATAACTTGACTGTTTGGGAATTAAAATTATGAGTACAGGACTGCGGATATCCTGTGTTATATGTTTACTATGATTCTTTGGGTATATATCCAAATACCATATACCCGAATCAGTGATAATTTTGTTTTAGTTTTGAAAAGCATCCAAACAGCTAGACTAATTTTTATTTCCACCTAGAGTGTACAAGGCAACTCAGCCTTGCTGGGATTACAAATCCACTTTATGTCTTCTAAACCATTGTAGTTGCCACTGAGTTGGCTTAAATTATGACCTTAGGAATCTTCTTTATTTTTGTTACCCATCCTCCTCTGCAGCCATGAAGACTCATCTGTACAAGTTATGAGCAAGCCTCTGCTACTTGCATACATGTTAACACTTAAGTGCACTCTGTAGGATATTTCCATTTCTACTTTTCCTTATATATTCACACAATCATTTGTTATTGTAGGCTTTTTACCTGGACTCTGTTCTCTTATTCACAGCTTTTCCTGAAACATCCACTTTTATCACAGATATTATTTGGAATCCATGAACACATGTTTGCAAATTAAAATTGTATAGTTTTTTTTTCAGCTCATTCTGGAAAATTAATCTCAAATTTGATCTTCAAATACATTTATATATGTATTGTTATTTTAATGTAAATTTGGAAAACATATTAATTTTCACAATGTAATCTTTTACACAAAACTTACTAAAGTCAATTATTATGATTCCTATTTAGTGTCAGAAAACACTATACTATTATTTAGGTATCTGTCTGAAAACTAAGTCACATAAATTTGTAGTTGTGATATCTCTCAACCATGCTTCTATTTTGACCTGAAGTTCTTGAAAACATTACTATAAATGCAATGATCAAGAAAAACAAGGCAGAGATTTATATATTTTATTTGCATATTTTCATAGGCTAAGAAGAAAGGCTGAGAAATGTTTTGGAGATTCCTTGTTTTAAACTTCTAAATTTTACAAGTACTTAAATGAAAGTCAAGTTCTTAAATAATTTGCTATGAACTTCATTAAAAAATTGTAGTATGTAAGTACCACTGATTATTGATTCCTCTATTAGCTTATTCTGTGTTTCTGAAATCTTATACCTAATGCAATGTGAATAGTGAAGAAATAATTTATTGCCCGAGGTTCTGGGGCACGGAGCTCCATGACCAAGAGATCACACAAAATTGTGGGCCTCATTGTGACATCACCGTTCATGTATTACCAACTGCAGATGTAATTTGGTCATATTCACCTTCCATTCTTCCACTTTATATCCTTCCCTTGTTCTTAGCTAATAGTTTATCATCAAATTTCATAATTTTTTTCTATAATTCAGATGACAGCATTTATCTTTGTGAGTTCATCTTATTTTACTTAACACAATAATCTTCATTTACATTTATTTTCTTGCAAACAATATGATTCCATCATTTGCAGATAATAATATTACATTTTCTGTACATATGTGTATGTTTTCTTTACTTGTTCTTCCAGTGATGAGTTTTCAGGCTAATTTTGTAACTTCACAGTTTAGGAATTAATGTGATAAGTACAGGCCTGTGGATATCCTCTGTTATATGCTTACTTTTATTCCTTTGGGTATATATCCAAATGCTATATAGCTGCATCAGTGATTTGTTTTGAAAAGCATCCAAACACCTAGACTAGCTTTTATTCCCACCCACAGTGTACAAGCAACACAGCCTTGCCAGCATTTTAAAATTTCTTTCTTGATGATAGCTATTCTAACCAGAATGAAATGGGAAATCTCAATGAAATTTTGTTCTATATTTTAATAATAGCTAAAGATGGAGACCATTTTCACAAACATTTATTATCTTTTTGTGTTTCTTTTGGGAAGTACGTTCAGTTCATTCACAAATTTTGCATTTATAACAAATCATCCCATGGGAAAATGAGCAGTTTCTCCAGCATAACAACATAAATCCATTCATGATAATCAACACCATGACCTAATTACCTCTTAAAGGTTAAGATATTCCAACACTGTTACATTGGGGATTAATAGCCTAAGTTGAAGGACAGATTCCAATCATAGCAAGTTCCCAAAAACCACCAGAAAATATGGTGAGCCAAATATTTAAGATCTACAGTAGGTCAAGAATATTTTCAGTGTTATCTTAATAAAAGATAGTCAAATGACATTTTTTAGTATTTCAGTTTCCGAACTCAGATGACTTAATTGATATAGGCCCTTATATGCAGAAAAAAATGATTAGTATTAAAAACTTTATGTGGCATAATATAAGATTCAGTAAAATAGAAAGGTGACATTCTCAAAGGGAATTTTCCCAATAAAATGTTATTTGACCACTTAGCTATTTACCCAGGTTAGCAATCTAGGATTCTGATATGAGAGGTATTTGCTCAAGCAAGGGAACCATTTATCTGTTTATATTGGTTCAAATCAATTTTCTAAGGCAGAGAATAAAGTCATAGGTCTACAATCTAATGTTTCTAAAGAAGAAAACTTCCTGAAATACATGGTAAAGTAATATTGACATACATAGTCCAAGGTTTCATTCTTAAATGCCAAGCTGCATTGAGGAATGCTGTAAAAATTCTCTATAAAAATTCAGAAACCTGAAGATTTTTGTATTTAGAGCTCCTATATCCATATTCTTTTACAAATATCCATATGGTTATTTTTCTTGTAATCTGTGTTTTATTAAGCAAACCAGAGGTGGTGGTCAAACATACTTTTACAACAAACATGCTCTTACAAAATTGAAGTATAATTTTTACATTATTTACATTAAGATTTTATCAAGCAATGTCCCTAGGGATGAAAATCAATCAATATATATTATATATATATATATATATATATATGATGTATGCGTGTACACACACATTACACTTCTGTTTATCTGTCAACTCTTTATCTGTTTATCTATCAACTACCTTTGTAATCTTTATCGAGCCAAAACTGTATCCATTCTTTAAACATTGTCTCTAACTATTTTTGTATTACAACAGTGCAGAGTAGCTACACTAGATACCTTATAGCACATAGACTAAATTATTTGCTGACTAATCCTTTACGGAGAAACATTAAACTACGCTTCTTTTAATTTATTCAATTAATAAAATTTAAAGTTTGTAAGAGAAGGAGTTTATGATGAAAATGCATGCAATTCAAATAAAAAGGAGTTATTTATGCTATGTAAGGTATGGGTTTTATTATATTTCTTTATTCTGAATGCTATCATCACAAGTTGTAACTTGTATAAGGAAGGACACATCATATTTTCATGAATGTCTTGAGACTGTGAGCAAGGTTTTCAGAAAGAATCTGTGGTTACAAAAGGCAGTTGGAACTTCAATAATGTGGAAAGATGGGAATGTCCTAGTTCCAGACCTAAATTATCTTGAAATATCATTGCCGCCCCCATTATAGTCTCTTTAATAGTTGTTATTTCCCAGTTCTCTTTGTGACTATTAGGTAAATCCATTGGAAGGTATGAATAGACCCTTAGTTTTTATCAAATGCCAAACTAATAATGTCATGAGATAGATCCGAGGCATATAGCAGCGTTCTCCCTACCTTGCTGCTATCAGCTTACCAGACGTACTTAACAGCATATTTGAAATGTGTATTGATTTATACCTTTTCTCTGTCTTGTTCCTATACAACTTCATGAAGAGTGTTTTGGTGTTGGAACATAGTATATATATGGACCAACTAGGATCTGTGTTCCGAGGACATGACCTTTGATATTTGGGTATAGAGTAAACTATCTTTTATTCACTTTGAGGTATGAGATTTTTTGTGTGTGTGGACAAGAAGACTGAAGATCAAAATGTATATTAATCAAAAAATAATTCCTAAGCTGAACATGGTAACACAAACCTGGAATCTCAGAATCTGGGAAGTGGTTTCAGAAGGATTAGTACTTCAGATACATAGTAAGTTGGAAGTCATCAAGGGTTAATTGAAACTGAGTTTCAAAACAAACAAACAAAACAAACAAAATAACTCCCAACATTTGAATAAGCATCAGTATGAATAGAAAACAATACTTGGATTTTGAATTTGTAACATTAAGAAACACATTTTTTAAAATATTAAAAATACAAGATTTTGTCTCTGAATGAAGGGCTATATTCATTCATTATTTTTGGATTTTCTTTTATTTGAATGCCATCTAAGAAAGAAGAGCACTTTCCCTGTAAGATATTTTTGTAAGACTTATGTATGTGTGATTGGGTTATTGTTTCTTATATAAATCTGTGTTCTAGAAGGCCTAATGGAGTCACTAAGGCTAAGATGTTAAATCAGATCAGTAAATGTAAACTTTCAGTAAGAGCAGATCACTTGAATATTTCATATTGAAAAGAAATCTATATTGTCCTTTACATATTTTCGGCAGCTGAATGTAAAAAGCATAAAATATATTTAAAAAAAAAATCAGGGACCCAAACTGAAACCCAAAACCTCTGAAAGCACATTTGAGAAGCTCCAAGAATGCAAAGGTTGTTGAATATTGTTTACATATTTATAAGCTGAATGGTTCTCAGGTGGGGTAAATTACAATATTCCACTTTTTACTATTCACAAATTCAGTCTTTGGAGCCTAAACATCTCAAGTCTTGTAAAAAAAATCAAATTTAAAGAAAACCAAATATCCTGAAACATCTCTAAAATAAGCTATGGATGTCGCTATGATACACTGATTCCTGTCAATCTTGGTTCATATAAGAACACCCACACTCAAGGAGTGTCATAAAATATACATGCAGAATTGAAGTATCCAAATGTTACACTAGTGAAGATTATTCTTGTGACTCAAATACATGCCAAATGATTTTCTTTGGGTAAATACTGTTGGATATTGTCTCTCAAAATAGTTGGATGCCTACTATGAAATTAGTAAATACATGTATAACTGAATGTAAATGTACTTGGTATTGCTTTGATAATCAAAATAGAATTACACTCTATTAGGAAATACCAAGAAATATCACTCTGTCTAAAGGTACTGGCTAGCAGATAAAAACTGTTAATGTTAGGCATGTTAATGTTAACACAAGGTCTTTATCATAAGTGTTATTTAATATTTAATATTTTCTTTCATTTTCTTTCAAATAAACTAAATTGTCTGGGATCTGGTAAATTTAATCTTTTGATTGGCAGTTCTGAGAACTTTTCTTTGTGTCAGACTGCCTTGAGCAGGAATTACAAAGAAAACAGGCCCTCATTTGGAGACCTGTTGTGTTGTGATAGGGCTAGGGGTGTGTGGATTGCTTCACATATACCTTAAATAAACACATGCCAGACTCCAGAAACATGCCAGCAAAGTGACACTGAAACCACAAAGGTCTAGTTCAGGAAGCTTTGCAACATCATGACATCCCAGGCAAACTGAATGGGCTCAGAAGACCCCACTAAAGGGGAGGCAAGTCTAAGTGAACTCTAAATGTTCCTGTCAGCCTTTTTTTAAAAATTTTCAATCACAAAGAAGTCATGGAAAGGGCCTCGAATTGGTGCAATGGTACCTTGATGTTGATGCCTTTGAAAGGGTTATGATTAGTAGGTAAACTGCTGTGACTAGTGAAATTAAAATCCATACACTTGCATGCTACATTTTTATTGTGGCCATATAATCAAGATGTTTGGCAGGTTTGGTGGTTAGTCTTGGAGGATTTTCTCCTAAATAAGATCTGCTCCCAATTCCGTGATGTCAAGTTGTACTTTAATATACGTGTCTCCCAAGTGATATCTTTGCCTGTGGCTTGTGTTGTGCATAAGGCAACCTGAGACATTTTTACAAAGAGCCGATGAGACCATAGAGCTACAGCTTCTGGCCACAGCAGCAGCAGCAGTAGCAACTCTGAAGATGTGGCTGAAGACTTCCAGATAATAACCAAGAACTGAGCATCATGTAACAAGTTCTAACACCAGGAGATGGCTAATGTTTTCAAAGACAACCTCACAGCAGAATTCGTAAGAAGCTAGGATTGTAAACGATGACTGTACTATCGAAAAGCTAAGATCCTTTAAGAAGGGCCAAAGGTGTGAGGTGACAACCTTAGCTGAGGAATGACTGGATGAGTGAGGATGAGTTGGTCTTCCTTAAATAGTGACCCTAGATAGGCTGACCAGGCAGCAGGAGATGAACTCACACCAAAGAACATCTGAGGACGCAAGTGACTCTTTTTAGTCAATAACACAGATGACAGAATGCACAAAGTCAGGTGAGACTTCAGATAGAGGATGGTTACAAATATGATCAAGATGTATTGTATGAACTGCACAAAAATTCAATAAATATGCTATTTAAAACATGGGAGAGTAAAAGGATTTGGTCGCTAGAAGAGTTCAAGATAAACAAAAATTGAGGAGACAAGGGTCTGACATCTACCACTCAGGAACTATAGCTGTACCCACTGGGTATTGTGAATCCAAGCCCAGAAAAATAAAACTCAGCTACTTGCTAAAAGGAAGTAGTGTGATATCCCTCTGACTTTGAAAGCTTGAGTCCATAAGCTTTTATTTCTCAGGCTGAAGGTCATAAGGGTGCTGCAGTGTCTACACATAATGTTGATCAAAACGGAGTGAAATAATCCCCTGCCAGCATTTGTGAGACATGCTCTGCATCTTACATGGATGTGAAGGATAATTATAAACCCACATAATTTTCTGTTTTATAACATTTTTTAAATTGACGAATTAAAGCTATAACCAAATATCTGCATCCCTCCAGTGTTTATTTGCTGAAATTTCATAACAATGATAGTAATATTGATGGAATATATCATCGAAAATTGTACAGACTTGGAAACCTAATCCATATTTATATACAAGTAATATTTATTTAAAGGTAGAGATTTTTGTAAGTAATTTGGGTCCACTATAGATTATGACAATGGTTTCCCCATATGTGATAAGTAGCTTTATAAGAAAGGAAAGAGATTCTTCTCCTTCCTGTATGCCTACAATTCTTAGATTTAGTCTTCTCATGTTGTCTCACATTTCCTTCATATTTCTTTCTTTTCTTTAAATTTTACATTGTTTTGGCTTAAGGATTCCAGATCTTCAACTGTGTCACACAGTCTTGATATTCTATCTTCTGTTTCACTCATTCTGCTTGTGAGGATTTCTGCTGTTGTTTCCAGTTGGCTTACTGAGCTCTTTGAATTCGTGCAGATTTCTGTTTGTGTTTTCCTCACTGTACTATCTCTTTTGTGAATTAAGTTTTCAAGACATGAATTGTTTTTTGATATCTCATTAAGACTCATATTTATATATTCCTCAGCTTGCACCACAAAGTGCTTTGAGTTGTTTGTCTGTGTTTTCTTTAAGTTTTTTGAACGTTTGTAATTTTTCTTTTAAATCCTGAGTCTAGTTGTTCCTTGGAATAGTTTACATTGTAGTGTCCTTCTGGAGGCATAGTGGGTGTTGTTGGGTGATGGTTCTCATTCCACCACACCTGGAGGCCAAGACACAAACCTCATCCACTAGACTAAAGGGAGAGGGAAAAGGAATGAAAGGCAGCCACCTATCTTTAAACCTTAGGGGCTAAAGGCTGATAACTTTCCCTTAGTCGGCCTGTTTCCACCTAATATCTACACCAGGCAGTGCCCTTTTGCCACTGCTGTAACCCCAGCCTGAGGCTTGATCAGCACTCCTCAGCCTAAATGCTGCCAGCACAGACTCACCACACACTGGTCATCATGCTGAAGGCACAAACACTGGACTTCACAGGATGGCATCTGATTGATTTTCCCCAGCCAAATTCTGCTAGCAAACACAACTCAAGCCTGATGGGCTAAATACATGCATTCATTCATAAAGGACTGGAGTTTCCTGTCTGATGGTGAAAATAATCCATTTATTCATCCACAGGACTTTGTTTTTGTATCCAGTGTGACATCATATCTCAGGGCCCGCTTTCAGATCCCATGCTTCATGTTCTGTAAATATCAGAAGTTCTTGTTAGGGTTTTGATCCCAGGGGCGGTCTCATGGGTTTGCTAATGCAAGCAAATCCCACCTAGGGCCTGGTTTTGGTGTAAACAGATAAGCAGGTAATTTAGCACAATGTAGCCACAAGTGGCCTCTTTCTACCTACAGTTTAGTCCTGAGAAGGAATTGGTGTCTGCTGGGATCTTAGTCTGTTGGAGAATGGGGGTGGGGGTGCTGAATGGGGTGGCCACAGGCAGGTGGTGAGGGTCTGTGGCAGATCAGTGCCAGGGGGGTTGGGGCAGAGAAGGACCAACTTGGTCTGTGCTGGCTTTGATTTACCAGCTTCCTAGGAGGGTCAAGTATGTTAGGAGAGATGGGGTTTGGAATACCTGGAGTGGGGGAACTGAGCTGCCTGTGGTGGGATTCTTGGAGACTACAAGTGGATCAAGGACCTCAATATAAAATCTGAACTTATGAAACTGCTAGAAGAACACATAGGCAGTACCCTCCAAGATGTAAGTATAGGAAAAAGCTTTCTTAATGGGACATCAGCTGCTTAAGCATTAAGGGCAACAACCAGTAAGTGGGACCTCATTAAGCTGCAAAGGTTCTGTATGGCAAAAGAAACAGCCAAGGAAATGAAGAGGAAACCCACTGAGTGGGGAAAAATATCTTTACCACAATATACAAAGAATTCAAAAAACAAAGTAGCAAGAAAATAAAAGACCCAATGAAAAGATTGGCTATATAGCTGAACAGAAAATTCTCAAAGGAAGAAATAAAATTGACTGAGAAACACCTTAATAACTGCTCAACATCCTTAGTAATTCAAGACAAAGCACTTTAAAATTCCATCTTACATCAATCAGACTGGCTAAGATCATGAAACCAAAGGACACAAGATGCTGGTGAGGGTGTACAGAAAGGGAAATACTCAGTCATTGTTGGTGGGGATGCAGACTAGTGCAGTCACTATGGAAGGCAGAGTGGGGAACTCTCAAAAGACTAAAAATGAATCTACCATAAGACCCAGTTATACCACTCCTTGGCATATACCAAAAGGACTCATCATACTGTAAATATACCTGTACATCCATGTTTGTTGCTTCTCTCTTTACAATAGTGAAGAAATGGAAACAACCTAAATGTCCCACAACCAGTGAATGGATAATGAAAATATGCTACATCTACACAATAGAACACTACACAGCAGTAAGAAAATATGAAATTCACAGGTAAACGGATGGAACTAGAGAATGTTATTCTAAGTGAAGTACCATAAAGCCAGGAAACCAGGTGATGTATGTTGTCCCTCATTTCAGAAAAGAAGCACCAACCCCCTCACATGTATATATCCTGATATAACACCAGGAGCCAAGAAGCTGGAAAGGATAAATGGAGGTAAAGGAAAGGAAAATCCTTAAACAGGGGCCAGTAAGGAACAGATGTTAGAAGATGAGAGGTAGGGAGGTTGGAGGTATTGGGTTGGAAGGGGAGGAGGGGCAGATGAAAAAGGGGTATAATAGGAAGGGGGGGAGGTCAGGAGAAAGGGAGGGTGGGGATGATGGGAGTGCAGGGGCTGGGGAGGTAGGAGGGGGTGTAAGGGAAGAAGAAATAATAGGGATGATTGGAGCTCGAGAGGCTGGGAAACTCAGATGTGTAATGTGATTCCCCTGAGACCCCATAAGAAATTCACATGTAGTGTCTGAACATTAGTGCAATGGCTGTGTAACCTTGTATGTGTGTGGCAGGAACACAGGGTAAGACAGAGGATACCTCCCTTTGAATAGTTGGCAAGAGTGATCCAAGTGATTCTCAAAACAAAATAGGTATCTGCAAATCTCTTGATTAACTACCAGAAGTAGAGGATGATTCCCTACTGTTTAGAGCAGCACATGCTTCAGGGATGGGACTTAGATTAATGGGACAGGAACTGAATGCAGTTTAGCAGTCTCCACCACTTGGAAACACAAACCTCACCTGCTGGATTAAAGGAAAAGGGGAGGAGGGGCTGTCAGTGGCTTCTCTTGGGAGCTGGTGCAAAAACACAGCACACTAGCTGGCTGCGAGGACTTCCAATTCACAGCCCAGTCTGCCACGTTGGTAGTCCAACAGGAGGACCCTATTCCAACCAATTCTGCTAGCTCTCACCATTCAAAACACAAGCCGGATGGGCTTAACTTATGCGTGAAAAATAACGGATCCAGAAATCTCATCAGGTGGTATTGGGGATTTGATTTATTGTTTACAGTTCATTCTTTATATAGATAAAATGATGATGTCATCTCTCTCAGCCAACCCTAGACCTCTGCATTGCCCCTTCCATACATCACTCACTATTGTTTTGCACCTTATGATGTGTTTGTGTCACAAGTGAGTCACAAATTGTTATGAACCATTCTCACCCAGGGGCAGAGTCAGGTGTGAATGACAGGCAGGCAAATTAAGATAATGCAGCCACAGGTTGCCTGCCTCTACCTACAACTGGCCTGCAACTTTTCTATCTGAAGTTAAGCACTCATAATGCTAGACAATGTGCACATTGCTATGGGAGAGGGTCAACCAATGGAAAAGCCCAGTGTCAAACTCTAAAAACCATTAGAGCTGTCCAGGAAACTGTTGGTAAAGTGGAGGCACTGTTGTCTGGGGGATGGTCAACAGCTATCTAATTGGACCTGGAACCATTTCAATGGGAATAAACACATGAGAGCCGCTATAAACTCAGCCAAATGCACAGGGCTGGAGAGGACATAGAGACTAGAGAAAAGCCTATCAGGGTCATATCTCTAGACAAATGAAATTTCTTACCACACACTAACTATGGAATATTGTATTTATAGACAAGCATAGCATATGCCACTAGTTAAAAAAGCTACTCTATGTAAAAGAGGGAGGCCACTACAGTATCTGACAACTGGTCAGACACAGAACATATACATCTGAAAAATCCCCATTCCTAAAAGACATTTACAATTGAACCTCTACACACAGGATGAGGGGCAGAGAGAAAATGAACATTCCTCTCAGTTCTCACCAGTAAAGCTTCTGTACACAAAAGAGTGTGAGACAAAGAGAAGGGCAAAACTAATCAGAGCAATAGAAATGGGGGGTGGGGGGACGGACCCTGGACTGAAAACTAGAGAAGACTAAGTATTGTTGGGTGAGGAAGAGTATGATTACCTAAGTTTTATAGAAGTTCTGACTAGGCACCAATGGATCTATTTGCACAGAAGAATGCCTGAGTTTGGGAGCTCGACAGGATAGGGCTTATTTGGATGTTGTGATGCATGAGTTCTGATGGGTGGTTGGGACACGGAAGGAACTAGGTTTGGTTGGGAACCGTTGCTTGAAATGTACAGATTCTCAAAAACAATAACTAAAAGAATGGAAAAAGAGCTGAGTCTGTTACAGAGAGACGGTCCTCTGCTTTTGTATATCTGTGTTGTTGTTTTTTTTTTGAAGAAGTCTATCAGATTTCTATTTTCCTTCTAACAGTTGCTTTCTGGTCATGTGATACCTTCTGTAGTATCACAAGGCAGCAAAAAGCTTCTGTCTAGATACCAGAAGTTTGTTTATTGGGCTGGAGAGATGGCTCCATGTTTATGAACACTTACTGCTTTTGCAGAGGTCCTGGGCTTGTTTCCCAGCACTTACATAGCACCTCTGGTGCATTTTGATTTGTCTAGTTTATAGGTACGTATATGCAGATAAAATAGTTATACACATAAAATTTCATTTAAAAATTTATTATTAGAACTCTCAGCTACTAGAAATGTAAGGAATAAACTTTAAGAAATTAATATTTTTTGTATCTGGTGTTCTTTTGTCACAATGCATTGGGGACAAAGAGAGATGGTGTAAGAGATTTCACATTTGAGAAGATATGCTTGGATTGTAGAGTTCTGTTGAGTGGAAATTGTTCTCTTACAAGAAGAGTTCTGAAAGCTTGATGGCCCTCTGTGTGTCGTGCAATCACATAAAAAAATGACTCTAAAGCATACAAAGGTCTTTACCAAATCCAATCCTGTTTTCTCCAGAGACCTTAGAATTTCACAATATGAAACTGAGAATACCTGTTTAAATCAGGTACCCCCCCAGGGTCTCAATTTTGACACAATTGCATTCCTAAGCAAAATGGTTGATTTTGAATGGAATAGCTCATAACCAATGACAAAGTCCAAGTTTATCATAAATTATCATGTCAGGAAAGCCTTAAAATAGACTAGAAACTTAGATTACAATAAATTTAATAACCTCAGTGTTCAAGAGTTTTTTTTTTTAATATTTATTTTATTTTATTTTTTATTTATTTATTTTATGTGTATGAATGTACTGTCTGCATGTAGGTTTGTGCACCCGTGTTGTGCAGTGCCATGGAGGTCAGAAGAGGGCGTCAGATTCCCCTGGAACTGGAGTTCTCCTGGAATTGGAGTTATGGACAGTTCTCAGCCGCCATGTGGGTACTGGGGATCGAACCCGGGTCCTCTGCAAGAGCAATCGGTGCTCTTAACCACTAGGCCATCTCAAGAGTTTGAAGCAGGAGGATGTTAAGTTCAAGGTCAACTTGAATTAAACAGGGAGATGCTGTCTCAAAACATGTACCTTGGAATAACAAAGGAAAATAGTTTAAGTGCTTTATAATTTTAGTTATTTCTTGATGAAGTTTGTATAGTAAAATGCTCTGATTTTGTCTTTTTCATGGTTTTCATAAATATTTTATGAGTTTGAAAAAGATTCACTGACATTCTTTGCAAAGATTCCAAGTCTTTTTTTTTTTTAAATTGAACATTTCTCCATTTCATACAATGGTTCTTAATCAAATTTAGCCCTCTCCTGCCACAACCCCCCATCAGAGCTCATGCTTACATAATCCAAATTAAGTCCTATCTGGTCAAGCTTTTGAATGAACCCAGATGTCCTTCTGTATAAATTTAGCCACTGAAGTCTAGTCAGCAAATCTAGAAATCTTAAGTAAGGCATACTCTTCCTCATCCAGTAGTAGCTCAAGATTCCAAGTTTTTATCACATGTACTACAAAAGAAATTAATGAAAATATCTTTCCTTGAAGAGGCTAGACTCCATCACGGTGGAGAGGAGCTCCTCTGGTATTGAATAGCTGTTTTTTGAGTAGTTTTATCAGAATCCTTTTGTCCCTCCAAATTACACTATATCATTTATATTTTTATT
This sequence comes from Rhizomys pruinosus, assembly GCA_009823505.1. Classification (NCBI taxonomy): domain Eukaryota; kingdom Metazoa; phylum Chordata; class Mammalia; order Rodentia; family Spalacidae; genus Rhizomys; species Rhizomys pruinosus. Next base: position 1,096,581 of record VZQC01008874.1, read on the forward strand.
TGTTTTTGAGACAAAGTCTCCCCATTGCCCCAGCTGGCCTGGAACTCACAGATATCCCCTTGCCTCTGCCTCTGGAGTACTGGGATTAAAGACATACACCACCACACCCAGCTACTATATGGTATCTTAAAACAATATAAATGTGGGCTGGAGAGATGGCCTAGAGGTTGAGAGTGCCGACTGCTCTTGCAGAGAACCAGGGTTCCATCCCCAGCACCCACATGGTGGCTAAGAACCATCAGTACCTCCAATTCCAGGGGAATCTGATACCCTCTTCTGACCTCCATGGAATTGCACGACACGGGTGCACAAACCTACATGCAGACAATACATTCATACACACAAAAAATAAATAAAAATGAAAAAAAAAACCCAAGATAAATGTGTTGTCTTTTTCTGGAAGTCAAAAATCGTGTCAGCATGCACAAGACCCATGTAAACCCAAGCAGACAAAAATACTAGGACAGAACTGAGGAAATGAACACCAGGCCTTAATCGTCTAATATATGTTTCCCAAGTGCTCCTGTGTGGGGACATCTGTCTTTCGGAATCTGGTCAACATACTTGGCATCCTCCCACCGACTCCCTCTCCTAGCAGTTATCATTTGCCAATAAACCTCCAGCTAGGCTGGTTTTCCTGCCCACCTCTACAATCCATTCTGAGGCCTTGTTTGGCTTGGGGTTGCACAGGTCTTGTACATGCTGTCATAAGTGCTGTGGGTTCACATGCACAACTGCCATGTAGTATCTACTAGGTAGACATAACATTAAACTGACTCAAAACAAAGTTTTATATTACTAATAATGTAACAAAAGTTTCTTTTGTACCTATCTCTACCTAATGAATTTGGGCTGCATCAACTGAAGGCTTTGGGTTGTTAAACTTAGAGTCTGGAGAATGGATGATTTACAATAATATTTTCTTTTTTCCTGCTTTTTAATATTTTATTTATTTTATTATTTTATTTTTTCTCTCTCTGATCCATCCTAGAGGCAGGACCTTTACTCTCTGATCCATCCTGGAGGTGGGTCATTTACTCTCTAATCCATCCTGGAGGCGGGTCCTTTGGTCTCTGATCCATCCTGGAGATGGGTCCTTTGATCTTTGGTCCATCCTGGAGATGGGTCCTTTGCTCTCTGATCTGTCCTGGAGATGGGTCCTTTGCTCTTTGATCCATCCTGGAGAGAGGTCCTTTGCTCTCTGATCCATCCTAGAGATGGGTGCAATGCTATCTCTACAATGATATTTTCAAAGCTGCAGCATGGAAGCGAAAATTTTCTCTTTAACATTGAATTGACTGTGTATCAACCATTGCCTGATTATTTTCAAGAATATTTCCAATTGAATTCTTCTATTCCAGGGAGAAGATGATAACTATTATCAGAACATGAGTGCACTTTATAAACATTTGATAAATATTGATAAATATAAAAAATAGGGAACTATAATAAATATAAATTTGTCATGAAAGTGCTTCTTCCAAAGAAAGGTAAGTCCCAATCACCTAAGTCTACATCATGACTCTCAAGCTAGGAAATTAAGCAGCTTGGGGGCATAAGTTAGCATGAATTTGATTCAGAAAAGTTGTTTGAAAATACATAGGATTTTTGAGTGCTTGTCTCTGATTTACTGGTGTCAGATTCATCATAAAAATATGATTTGGTTTTTCTATTTAAATTCCTGGGACAAAGGTTATGCATACTGAGTTGAAGAATCCCAGTTCACTAGAGTGAAGAAAAAACACTAGTGATTAATTAATTAGCATAACTTGTGAAGTTGTGGTTTAAATAATTATGGAATCAAAGTTCAAGGTTGGTATATAAGTTTTGTTTAGAATGAGTTTTATTTTGCGTAAATTCATAACAGATGAATCTGCACAGATAGTAGTTCCCATGGCAATCCTACTATTCTATATACATTTGCTCCTGGATCCTCTTCTGTGAAGAGATGAGATCCTTTCAAGATTCAACTAATATCTCAGAAAAAGGAAGGCATAATTGATAAGTCAATAAGTTCCTTACATATGAGTTCTAAGAATAACTGTAATAAAATGTTTCTAGCCAGAGAATTAGCAAGAGAGGGAAATACTGAAAACTAGCTTGGAAAAAAAAAACTGAAAAGTTTAATGTTAGAGAATTTAAATTTAAGTAATGTGGGACATCCCAAATCACTTTCTAAAAAGTAGGGTAAAAACATGAAGCTGATGTTTGACAGCGGGTTTGATTCAGAGAGATTAAAATATTTTATTTAGAACTCAAATTTTAAGCCTATGGAATAAATACATTTTATGACTGGAAATGGGAGCCTATGAATTCAGAACAAAACTTTGTGGACTAAGCTTATTGAATATCCAAGACCACAATCATTGAGATAAGAACTTGAAACAAATGCAAACCAAATCCATAAGCGGCAATTTGAAAAGAAGGGCCATTTTCAAGCACTTACAGGACTTTAGTATTTAATTATAAGAAAATGCCCTGAGGGGCTGGAGAGGTGGTTCAGCCATTAAGGGCACCAACTGCTCTTGCAGAGGACCCAGGTTTGATTCCCAACACCCACATGGCAGCTAAAAAACAGCTTTAACTCTGGTTGCAGTGGAATCTGACACCCTCTTCTGACCTGTGCAGCACTGCATGGCAGGGGATATATATCCATAATATATCCATAATAGAATAAACTTTGATGTGAAAATCTCTTTACATGTTCCATTCAGTTACTCCATTTCACAACTATTGTGAAGTTGATGCTATGCTACATTTTGTTAAAGCCTTTATATATAACAAGTAAGAAAATAACACTTAATCTGCTGAGAATTCATAACACACCTATCTCTACTCCCATGACCCAACCATCCAAAGACAATTATATGTGCAAGTACTTTCATCATGGTTAATCAGTTACCCTCTAGGAGCTTGAAACACTTGATAGAAACTCTGAAAAATGTCAGGAAATATAGTCAAATATATATTTTTACTTGCAACACTTCATTGCAAGAAGCCTATATCCAATAGAATGGATATATAAGCATGACTACTCAAATGTCAATCAAATCTACTCAACTATTTGGTATATTTCAAAGTCTCAAGTATGTTCAGTTCATTTTCACCTTACTTGCTCAGGCCCATCAAGCATGCACTGACATAAGGTGTCCATAATTTGACTTCTCATGTTTTAGTTCTGAGTCTAATGTTACCACTAGAAAAATCTCTCCCTGGAGTACTGACCAGAACCACCCTTCTTCTATCCATTCAATTTTAACTCATTTCTAAAGGTGTTAATCTTACAATTGTCTCAGATACCAGTCATCATGATTGTACCATAAGAGCAGGAAATTCTCTGCTGCATTTGTGGAACATAGAAAAACTAACATATAGTAGATATCCAAAGAAGTGAAGGAGTGAGAATAATAGTAAATAAAAGTAATACCAAGTGTATTACTTTTATTTTATTTTTTTTAATTAGTTTTTATTGATGCTTTGTGCATTTCATACATTTTTTCCAATTCAGTTCAGGCTTATTTCCCTTTCCCTCCCCCCCACCCCTTTAATAAAATAATTTTGCTGACGTTTTGTGTATTTTTTATTTTATTTATTTTTGTATGTGTATGAATGTACTGTCTGCATGTAGGTCTGTGCACCCGTGTCGTGCAATGCCACGGAGGTCAGAAGAGGGTCTCGGATTCCCCTGGAACTGGAGTTCTCCTGGAATTGGAATTACAGACGGTTTTCGGCCGCCATGTGGGTGCTGGGGATTGAACCCCGGTCCTCTGCAAAAGCAGTTGGTGCTCTTAACCGCTAGGCCATCTCTCCAGCCCCAGTTTTGTGTATTTTAAACATCATCTTTCAGTTCAATTAAAACAAATTCTTCTCTCCCTCCCCCCCTTCCCACCCCAGTTCATGCATTCTTCCATACATGTCTTACATCTTTCCCTCAGTCTTTCCAAAGTTTTTCTCTTCAGATTATTATTGTTTTGGGCAGAATTTAATTGTATCAGTCAGTGGTTTGTCCCAGTCTTTATGCTGTTGTTTCCTACCCTTTTATTGGTCCAAAATATGCCTATATAAATGTCACATATGTACCAAAGTTATAACCTCTGAAAATAAACTGTATGTTAATTCCAAAATATGTTTAGGAATTCACATTTTTCCCTTTAGTATTATATTACTGTAAAATATGAATACATATCTTCCACCCATATATGTTAATTGCAATGGGTGAAAATAAGTGGTAAGTTAATTCTAGAACCCATTAAGAGATTTATTTCAGCTCTCTTCACAATAGCAAAGAGCTAGAACCAACCCAAATACCCCTCAACAGACTAGTGGATGACAAAAATGTGGTACATTTATGCAATGGAGTACTGGTCAGCGATTAAGAAAGATGACATCATGAACTTTGCAGGTAAATGGATGGAACTCGAGGCCCTTATGCTAAGTGAAGTAACACAGTCCCAGAAAAACAAGCGGCTAATGGTTTCCCTCATTTGTGGATGCTAGCACCAGGTCCCCAGAGGAAGGGAAAGCTGAATAACATTATTATTATATTTCAATTTATCAGGATGCAACTATGCTGTTATAATGTAAATCTCTTAATGGGCTCTGGAATCAATCCACCACTTACTTTCAGACTCTGTAATTACTGTATATGAGTGGAAAATATGTATTCATATTTTAGAGTAATATAAAATTAAAGGAGGAAAATGTGAATTCCTAAACTTTGAAAAAAAGACAGTGAGAAAGATGCAAGACATTTATGGCAGAATGCATAAATGGGTGGGGTGGGGGGACGGGAAAGGGGAATATGTCTAAACTGAACTGAAGAATGATGTCTGAAAAACACAAAACAGCAATAAAAGCATTAAAAATTCACATTAAAATAGTACAGTTGCCTTCAGATAAAAAGAAATATAACAATAGCATTGCTCAGCTTTCCTTTCAACTGGGGAAATGGTGTTAGCATCCACAAATGAGGGAGCAATTTGCCTTTTTTTTTCCTGGGAATGTGTTACCTCACTTAGCATAATGGATTCAAGTTCCCTCCATTTACCTGCAAAGTTCATGATGCCATCCTTTACTGCTTCATAGAACTCCATTGCGTAGATGTACCACATCTTTCTTATGCACTTGTCAGTTGAGGGGCATTTGGATTGGTTCTAGCTCTTCGATATTGTGAAGAGAGCTGCAATAAATATAGACGTGCATGAATCTTTGCTGTAGAATGAGTCTTGTGGGTTTATACCCATTAGTGGTATAATTGGGTCAAGTGGAAGGCTCATTTTGAATTTTTAAAGGCTCTTCACACTGCTTTCCGTAGTGGTTGTATGAGTTTATATTCCCACCAGCAGTGGATGAGTGTTCCGCTTTCCCCACAACCTCTCCAGCATTTGGTGTCTTTTGTTTTCTTGATTTTAGCCAGTCTTCTCAGAGTGAGATGATATCTTAGAGTCGTTTTAATTTGCATTTCCTTAATTATTAAAGATGTTGAACCTTTATGATGTTTCTCAGCTATCTTTACTTCCTCACTGGTGAAGTCCCTGTTCAGCTCTTTCCTCCATCTTTTGTGTGAGTCATTCGTTTTCTTCTTTGTTTTTTGAGGAGTTTGTATATTTTAGATGTTAATGCTCTGTCAGATGTATCACTGAATGTTTCCTCCCACTTTGTGGGTTTTCTCTTCACTTCCTTGATTGTTTCTTTCATTGTACAGAAGATTCTGAGTTTGTTGCCTTGTCAGCTGTTGACCTTACCTCCTCCTGCACAGCTACTGTTTGATTTAGAAAGACTTTTTTTTCTTTCTTTTTTTTTTTTTTTGCTTATTTATTTGACCAGTTCGTAACATAGGCAAAAGGAATATTCATGTAAACCCAATTAGCAAACATTTGAGTCCAGTTCTTGTACAACCCAAGGTCCCCAATTCCAGTTGAAGAGATTTGCATACACAAACATGATCAAATAAATGTTCAGTCTGTTTTTGCTGTGATCTCACAATTTACCTCCCTTCCTTGGCCCTTACAATCTGACATGCCAATTCAACATGTTAAGGTTATCAAATTATTCTTTAAATTCTCTGAGAGAGAGAGAGAGAGAGAGAGAGAGAGAGAGAGAGAGAGAGAGAGATACATGTATGCTGTACACATGTGGAGACTAGAGGCTGGCATTGGATGTCTCTATTTCCTCTCATCTCATTTTATGAGATATGATCTCTTCATGAAGCCAGAGCTCACCGATTCTATGTCCTCTTTTTGCTCACCAAACACTTTATATACTGAGCCATCTCCCAGCCCCCTTTCTCCATTGATTCCAACATATTTAGTTAATCTACAAGTGAGTGTTTAGGAACCATTCATATTAATTGACTATATCAGAACCTTGACACATTCAACAGCACTGCTTTGCTTTGCTCTGCACTCCAGAAATGTCGTATTTCTGTTGAAATAAGGAACAATTATTTCTATGGGTTTCTGGAATCTACTCACATCCTCTAACGAAGAGGTTATGATGGGATTTTAGTAATGAGGCAAAGCAAGTCAAGAATCAAGATACTACCAGTCCATTGCAAAATGAACTTGGACAGAACCCCCCCCCGAAAAAAAAATGGATCTTCCTATCTCTCACTCTCTCACCTCCCCCTTCAAAGCCCAGGGACTCTCATAGAAAGTTTTTTTCTAACCCTATGTCTTGTAGTTTTCTGCCTACTTTTTCTTCTATCACCTTCAGAGTTTCAGGTTTCACGTTGAGATCTTTGACCTAATTGGAGTTGATATTTGTACAGGATGAGAGGTCGGGTTTAATTTTGTTCTACAAATGGTAATCCAGTTTTGCCAGCATCATTTGCTGAAGATGCTATCTTTACTCCATTGAGCTTTTTTGGATGACTATGAGGTACCTAAAATTTTATGAGCTCAAGTTTGGATCTTCAATTTTGTTCCCTTGGTCAATGGGTCAGTTTTTGTGCTTTTATCAAGCTGTAATATAGCTTGAAATCTGGTAAAGTAACCCCCCCTGTGTTGCACTTTTCCTTTAGGGTTGCTTTAGTTATTCTGAGTCTTTTGTTCTTCTGTATGAATATAAGGATTTGTTTCCCAGACTTTAAAGAAATTCATGGGGATTTTGATTGGGATTGTATTAAATCAGTACATTAATTTGGGTAGAATGGACAATTTTACTATATTAATTTTTCCAATCCATGGGCATGGTAGGTCTTTCCATCTTTCTATGTCACCCTCAATATCCTTCATCATGCTTTTAAAATGTATGTTGTAGAGATGGTTGGTGTCTTTGGTTAGGCTTGTTCCCAGGTATTTTTTGAGGATATTGTGAGGGCAAAAGTCTCCTTATGTTCATTCTCCAGTTGCTTGTTGTTGGTGTAAAGAAAGGCTATAGATTTTGCTATACTAATTTTATTTTATTTTATTTTATTGGTCTTTTTGAGACAGGGTCTCCCTGTCATCCCAGGTGTTCTGGAACTCACTCTGTAGACCAGGCTAGACTTGAACTCACAAAGATCAGCCTGCTTCTGCCTCCCAAGTGCTAGGATTAAAGGCGTGCACCACCATGCCCAGCTAACTATGTTAGTTTTCTATCCCACCACTTTTACTGTAAATCTTAATCATTTCTAGTTTTCTGGTGGAGTTTTTAGCATCCTTTAGATAAACTATCATATCATCTGCAAAAAGGAATAGTTTAACTTCCTCTTTTCCAATTAATAGTCCATTAATTTCCCTTTCTTGCCTTATTGACCAAGCAAGAATTTCAAGCACTATATTGAAGAGTAGTGGGGATAGGGGGCAGCCTTACTGGTTTCCCACCTTTAAGGGGAATGCTTCTCATTTTTCTCCATTTACGATGATGTTGGCAGTGGATTTGCTATATATGGCTTTGATTATTTTGAGGAATCTTCCCTTCAGTCCAATTCCCTCTAGAACTTTAAACATGTAGGGATGCTGGATCTTGTCAAAGGCTTTCTCTGAATTGATTGAGATGATTGTGTGATTTTCATCCTTTAGTCCATTTATGTGTTTTACTATATTTATTGATTTATATATGTAAATCCCTGCATCTCTGGTATGAATTCAACTTGATCCTGATGGATGATCTTTTTGATGTGGGTCCGTATGTGATTTGCAAGTACTTTTCTGAGAATTTTTTCATCTATGTTCATTAATGAAATGGGCCTATAGTTTTCTTTTTTGGTTGGATCTTTGCTTGGTTTCAGTATTAGAGTGATGCTGGCTTCACAGAATGAATTCGGGAGATTTCCCTCCTTTGGTATCCTTTTGAACACTTTGAGTAGTAATGATTTGATTAATTGTAGTTTTGTATTCACAATAGTACCTTTAGATTTTTGCATATTATTCTAATAGGAAAAGGTATTTCACACTAAATCTAATTAACACACCTCCTATTCTCAATCTTGAATTTCTGTACATTTGATATTTATTCACTGGCAATTATTTATTACTGGAGGGAATTTCCATCAGGAACAAATTGTGAGTCCTCAAAGCCTTGGCTTGCTTCTCAGTGTCTCTGATATTAAAATGCTGCATCTTACTATATGCTTAATTTCAAAGTAGCAGTGGTGCCATTTTGTGGTTAAAAATTACAATAATGTACACAGATAACTTTTGTTTTTTGTGACTCAAGGGATCATTCCTCAATAAGGCAAGCTGAGCAACATTTGTGCTATATATTAAGTAGGAATGCATTGACTCCATACACTACTTTTAGTTGATGGCCATTTTCACAAAATTATTCATTTTATTCTATAAACATATATTTCTGGTGTCTTACTCAATTTTGTTTTATTTTTATCTTCAATATCTTAAAGTTTTCATTATGATTTTTTTGTTTTCTTGGTTAGGTTCATTCCCAAGTTGTGTGTGTATAGATGTGCATTTGTATGTATGCGTATCTGTGGGGCAATTTATATATATATATATGAATAATGTAATTATGTAATTATAAATATATTTTCAAATGCCAATGCAATGTGCCAGTTTCTTTAATAGTCAACAAATTTTCCAATTATAAAAATAAAAAGAGGGAAATATTAAAGAAGGAAATTACTTTTAGCTGGCTAAGTAAACAGTTCTTTGCAATTATGAGCTAATATCTGATTTGATACTAACTAGCATTTGATCCTAACATTTGATGCAATTATCACCAGACTGCATTAATTATTTCAGGTATAAGCTAATACACCAGTGTTAGGTTTCCAATATTAATGGAAGGAACTTTTGTTGAAGAGATGCTTATGAAATATTTTGACACTCCTAATTAAATAAATTCATCATCTGTATTGTGATATTGCAAAAATAACTTTTAGATAATCTTAAAATGCAGAGGAAAAAAAGAAAACAAATGCACATTCACCAACGGTCATAGTAAATTCATCACTCCCCACTTCCATTCAATACAGTGAATGAAGTTTAAGCTAGAGCAATAAGACAAGAGAAGGAAAGAAATGGCACTTAAATAGAAAGAGAAGTCCAATTATTCATTTTTCCAGATGAGAAGATTTTTATACATGAGAGACCAGAAGGAGGAACTAAAAAATTCTTAGAGCTGATACTTTCAACAAAGTGGCAAGATACAAAATTAACACAAAATTAGTAGTATTCCTATATACCAATGATAAACATATTGAAATATAAATCAGGAAAAAAAATTCTACTCAACAGGCACACACATACTCACACATACATACAAATACACATCCATACACACACAACTTGGGAATGAACCTAACCAAGAAACAAAACAAACAAAAAAAATCATTATAATGAAAACTTTAAAATATTGAAGATAAAAATAAAACAAAATTGAGTTAGACACCAGAAATATATGTTTATAGAATAAAATGAATAATTTTGTGAAAATGGCCATCAACTAAAAGTAGTGTATGGAGTCAATGCAATCCTACTTAATATATAGCACAAATGTTGCTCAGCTTGCCTTACTGAGGAATGATCCCTTGAGTCACAAAAAACAAAAGTTAGACACACACACAGAACAACACCAGCATACACCCAGCTCACGGCGTGAGCAGACTTCACCTGTGTTCTGCACAACAGCCTGCAAAAGACCAGGTGAGCACTGTGCCCTGTGGAGGCTTGGTATAACCCGGGACCTTCCAACCTTCTGGTCCCAGCCCGTGACATGGGTGGAGTCAGATGTGCACACTGCACAACAACAGTGTGTGTCCTGCTCATGGCATGAGTTCACAAACAGGGGATTGCCACCGGCCAAAGTAGCAAACCCCCCTCCCCAGCCTGGGGGAGCAGTGGTGCAGAGGCTCTAGCAAGTGCAGTATTAGTGATTATAGTCTGTGCAGCCAACATTGAAGAACCAGAACCAAAAGAAACAAATAAATAAACAAATCCACATGCTAAAGATGAGCACGCACACACACACACACACACACACACACACACGCACACACACAAGCACACACACCCACAAAAATAACAAAAAAATAAATAAAAAAACCAACATGGGAAAAGCTCATAATAAATCCACACCAAACTCTAGGATTCCTATAATGAGATCTTCTTGGAAGGAAACTTAGACATGAACTTTAGAAGAACAATTGTGGACATATTCAAAGGAAGTAGAGAATAAAGGGAAGAGAATGAAAAACTCGAGAACTAGCAAGAGGGTGATAATGACAAACTTTGGAAAGAACTAAGGAGAGATATTGAAGGACCTAGGGAGATAATGACAAACAGAAAAAAACTAAAGGGAGAAAATGTCAAACTCCAGAGGGAAGTGGAAACACTGAAAAGATCCCAGGCCAAAATGAAAAAAGAAAATGAGCAATGAACCAAGGAGCTACAAGATGAGAAGGACAGACTCCAGAAAGAAGTGGAAATACTAAAGAAATCAAAAGATGAAATGAAAAGGGAAATTGAACATTCATCCAATCAACAGGAAAGGATGGTAAAAAAAAACAAAACAAACAAAAAAAAAAAACTCAGAAGCAGAAAGGAAGAAGCAGAAAAAAGAATACCAGACCTGCAGGATAACAAGGACCAACTAGAATACTCAAGTAAAAATTATGAAAAATTTAAAAAAATACAAGAGCTGAACAACCAGTAAATGCGGGACACTATGAAAAGACCAGACCAAAAAAAAAAAAAAACAACTGCCGGGCATGGTGGCGCACGCCTTTAATCCTAGCACTTGGGAGGCAGAGACAGGTGGATCTTTGTGAGTTCAAGGCCAGCCTGGTCTACAAGGTGAGTTTCAGGACAGCTGGGGCTGCAGGGAGACCCTGTCTCGAAAAGATCCAAAAAAAAAAAAAAAAAGAAAAGACCAAATCTCCACATCATAGGGATAGAGGAAGGAAGGACAAGAATCCCAAGACAACACAATTGACCAAATCTTCAACAGGATAATAGAAGAAAATTTCCCAAACTGAAAAAAGACAAACCCATAGAAATACAAGTAGCATATAGAACACCAAACAGACAGGACCAGAAAAAGAAATCTCCCAAGCCATATAATTGTTAAAAACCTAGATTATCAAAACAAAGACAAAATACTTGAAAGCCACAAGAGAAAAACGAGTTACATATAAGGAGAAACCCATCAGAATCACAGCTGACTTCTCAGTGCAAAATATGAAAGCTAGAAGAATATGGACCAAAGCATTCCCAGTGATAATGACTTTAGATGCCAACCCAAACTACTATGACCAGCAAAAATGTCAGTTATAGTTGAAGGAGAAAGAAGAATGTTTCACAACATGAACAAAATGAAAGAATACATGTCTAAGAAACCAATACTTCAGAAAATCCTCAAAGCAATCCAAAGAACAAAAGAAAGGAACAAGTATCCCTAAGCAATTAAAGAGAGAAAACAACAAAATCATAACAGAGTAAATATAAACCTAGACCAAAATGTAAACAAAACATAAAGTAAAAGGAAACAACACACATCCCTCAATAATAACCTTAAATACTAATGGTCTAAATTCCCTAATCAAAAGGCATAGATTGGGAGAATGGATTAGGAAACTGAATCCTTCTATATGCTGTCTACAAGGAACCCATCTCACCTGCAAGGACAGACACCACGTTAGAGTGAAAGAATGGAAAAAAATATTCAAAAGGAATGGTAGCAAGAAACAAGCTGGAGTGGCTATTCTAATATCAGAAAAAATAGATCTCAAAGTAAAATTAATCAGAAGAGACAAAGAGGGCTGTTGTATCCTTGTCAAAGCAACCATGAAGATTTCACAATCCTAAATGCCTATGCACCAAACTCTGGTGCACTTAAGTTTATAAACACAATTCTTCAGGACCTAAAGAAACAGATTAATCCTAACACACTAAGAGTGGAAGATGTCAACACCCCATTGAGCCTCTTAGATAGATCAACTGAACAAAAAAATAAACAGAGAGACATCAGAACTGAACAATACAATACACCAAATGGACCTCACAGACATCTACAGACTATTCCACCCAAACACCAGAGAATATATTTCTACTTAGCAACTCAGGGAACATCTCTCCTCAAGGAATATCAACAAATACAAAAGGATAGAAGTTATTCCATGCCTTCTATCAGACCACAGTGCAATAAAGCTCAATATGAACACCAGAATAAGTCCAACTAGCTACAAGAGCATGTGGAGACTAAACAGCACAATCCTGAATACTGAATGGGTCAGGGAAGAAATAAAAAGTGAAATAAAAGAATTCATGGAACATAACGAAAAAGAAAATACAACACTAAAAAACTTGTGGTATACTTTAAAAGGAGTCTTGAGAGGGAAATTTATAGCCCTAAAAAAACCCACTCAAAAAACCAGAAAGGGAACAAATAAATGGTCTAAATCTGCAGCTAAAAAATATTTGAGCGACAACAACAAATGAACCCTAAACCCAACAGACAGGAAGAAATCACAAAAATCAGAGCAGAAATCAAAGAAATAGAAACAAAGAATACAATATATAGAATCAATGAATCCAGCTAGTTCTTTGACAAGATAAAATAGAACTCTAGCCCAGTAAACCAAAAAAAAAAAAAGAAAGAAAGAAAAGACAAAAAGAGCAACTCCACATCAATAGTATTCGTGATGAAAGGGGAAACATCACAGCAGACAAAGAGAAGATGGAGACAATCATACCAGAATACTTCAAAAACCTATACTCCACTAAATTTGAAATCCTAAGAGAAATGGATGACTATCTGAAATCCTGGGAATTAACAAAGCTTAACCAATAAGAGATTGCCAGTTTAAACAGACCCATAATATTTGAGGAAATTGAAGATATTAATAAAAAAAGCCTCCCAACTAAAAATGCCTGGGCCCAGATGGTTTCACAACAGAATTCTATAAAATATTTAAAGAGGTCCTACAACCATTGCTACTCAAACTGTTCAGAAGGGTATAAACAGAGGGAATTCTCCCAAACTCCTCTATGAAGCCAGCATCACTCTAATACCAAAACCAGGCAAAGATACAAGCAAGAAAGAAAGCTATAGACCCATCTCACTAATGAAAATAGGTGCAAAAATTCTCACCAAACTAATTGGAAATTGTATAGAGACCCACATCAAAAAGATCATCCATCATGATCAAGTTGGATTTATTCCAGAGATGCAGGCATGTTTCAACATAATTAAATCAATAAATATCATAAAGCACATACAAGGACTGAAAGGCAAAAACCACCCAATCATCTCAATTGATGCATAAAAGCCTTTGACAAGATCCAGCATGCCTTTATGTTTAATGTCCTAGAGGGAATAGGACTGAAAGGAACATTCCTCAACTTGATCAAAGCCATATAGCAAACCCACTGCCAACATCATCCTAAATGGAGAAAAATTGGAACCATTTCCTTAAAGGCAAGAACCCAGCAAGGCTGTGCCTTATCGCCACTGCTCTTCAACATAGTGCTCAAAACACTTGCTACGACAATAAGACAGGAAAAGGAAATTAAAAGTGTACTAATCAGAAAAGAAAAAGTTAAGCTATCCCTTTTTGCAGATGATATGATAATTTACCTAAGGGATGCTAAAAACTCAGAAAAACTTGGAACGATTAAGAGTTTTAGTAAAGTGACCAGCTACAAAATTAACCTAGAAAAATCAGTAGCCTTTCTTTACACCAATAATAAACAAGTGGAGAAGGAATATAAGAAGAACTTCCCACTCACAATAGCCTCAAAAATAATAAGATACATGGGAAGAAATGTAACCAAAGATACCAAAGACCTCTACAAGAAAAATTTTAAACCCTTGAAGAAGGAGATTGAAAATGACATCAACAGATGGAAAGATCTCTCACACTCATGGATTGGGAAAATTAATATAGTAAAAAATGTCCGTTTTATCCAAATTGATAAACATATTCAATGCAATCCCAATAAAAATCCCTATGAGCTTCTTCACAGACTTGGAAAAAATAATTCTTAAATTCATATGGAAAAACAAAAGACCCCGAATAGCTAAAGCGACCCTGAGTGAAAAATGTAATAAAGGGGGGATTGCTCTACCAGACTTCAAGCTATGTTACAGGGCCATAGTCATAATTACAGCCTGGTACTGGCACAAAAACTGACCCCTTGACAAATGGAATGAAATTGAATATCCAAACTTCAGCTCATACAATTTCAGCCACTTCATATTTGACAAAGGGGAAAAAAAAATACACCTCCATGGAGGAAGGATAGCACCTTCAGCAAATGGTGCTGGCAAAATTGGATCACCATTTGTAGAAGAATAAAATTAAACCCCTACCTCTCACCTTGTACAAAAATAAACGCCAAGTGGATCAAACATCTCAACATGAAGCCTGAAACCCTGAAGGTGATAGAGGAAAATGTGGCAACAACCTATAAGACATAGGCATAGGAAAAGACTTTCTAAATCATACATCAGCTGCACAGGAAATAAGGTCAACTGTCGACAAATGGGACCTCATCAAACTTAAAAGCTTCTGTACAGTGAAAGAAACAATCAAGGAAATGAAGAGAAAAACACATGGAGTGGGAGGAAATATTTACCAGTGATTCCTCTGACAGAGCATTAACATCAAGAATGTATAAAATGAGTAATCTATATATACTGAGTAGTTTTTGAGTAAAAAACAAAGAAGTAAGAAAATAAATGACCTACTCAAAAGATGGAGTAAAGAGCTGAACAGAGACTTCATCAGTGAGGAATTAAAGATGACTGATAAACATCTTAAAAAGTGTTCAACATCATTAATAATTAAGGAAATGCAAATTAAAACCACTCTCAGATATCATCTCATTCCTATAGGACTAGATAAGGTCAAGAAAACAAAAGACAACAGATGCTGGAGAGGTTGTGAGGAAAAGGGAACACTCATCCACTTCTGGTGGGAATGTAAACTTGTATAACCACTATGGAAAGCAGTGTGGAGATCCCTTAAAAGACTCAGAATTAACCTACCACCTGACCCAGTCATACTACTCCTGGGTATATACATTAAAAACTCATCCTACCGCAAAGACACTGCACATCCATGTTTATTGCAGCTCTCTTCACAATAGCAAAGAGCTGGAACTTACCCAAATGTCCCTCAACAGATGAGTGGATGAAAAAATGTGGTACACCTACACAGTGGAGTACTTTTAGCAGTAAAGAAAGATGGCATTATGAACTTTGCACGTAAATGGATGGAACTCAAAGCCATTATGCTGAGTGAAGTAACACAGTCCCAGAAAAACAAAAGGTGAATTGTTTCCCTCATTTGTGGATGCTAACACCAAATCTCCCCAGATGAAAGGCAAGCTGAACAACATTATTGTTATATTTCTGTTTATCTGAAAGCAACTATGTTGTTATACTGTAAATATGTCAAGGGGCTCTAGAATCCACCCACCACTTATTTTCAGATTCTGTAATTACTGTATATGCATGGAGAGTATGTATCCATATTTTAGAATAATATAAAATTAATGGAGGAAAATGTGAATTTTAAGCATAAAAAATACTGAGAGAAAGATATAGGACAGTTATGGCAGAATGCACTATCTGGCATGGGGTGGGGGGAAGGGAAAAGGGAGTATGCCTAAATTGAATTGAAAAATATCTCAAATACACAAAACATCAATAAATTCACAATAAATGAATAAATAAATAAATAAATAGGAAAAATGCCAGCAAAAATATTTTGTCATTTTCAGTTTTGTGTTACTGAGGATGAAACTATCTCACACATGCTAAATAAGTGTTCCACTACTGAGGTACATAGCTAGACTGGATCATAGTAATGACTATTGGTTCACAGAAGAAATCAAGTGTACCACTGAAAGTAAAATCTCCTCTGCAAAAGACACTGTTAAAAAACAGTCAAGGCACAGGCTCAACAGAAATGTTTGCTACAGACACATCTGATAAAATACTCAAATAACTTTTAAAGGCTAACCATAAGGGAATGAATAGCCCAACTAAAAATGGACAAACTACTAGAACAGACATCTCACTAAAGTAGACAGAGGTGAATAACCCAAAGACTAAATTAAGTGCCAACTGATTTCTCAATAGTTGAGAGTGTAATGGTGGTCACTAGGGGTCATTGAGTGGTCACTGAGTGAGGGGGGCAGTCATCAGTGAGTGCTAGGTGGTAGCATCAAGAAGCTTCACAGAGTCACAGCCACTGACTATAGATAACAATAATGCCTTTCCACCATAAATAACTCCTTTGTCAAAAATCAGGAGGCTGAAAATGTGTGGCTGTAAATCTAGGTCCTCAATTCCATTGCACTGATCAATTCATCTGTTTTTATGCCAGCCATGCTTTTCTTATTACTACAGCTCTGCAGTATAATCTGGACTATACTAGCTATCTTGTTTTTTATGTATTTCCATATAAAATTTGAGATTTTTTTTTGAATTTCCATGAAGAATTGTGCTGAAATTTTAATGGGTGTGGTATTAAATTCATAGACTGGCAATTTTCACAATAAAAATTAAGTTTAACATTTTAAAAAACTGTTTGTTATTTGTATTTCTTCTTTTGAAAACTCAATGTGACCTGGTTTGTAATTGAAAGTTTGTTTTCTGGTGTTTAGGACTTTTCTTTTTGAGTTATTTGAATGTAATTGGCACTTAGCCACTGTCAATCATGTAGCTAGATCATGTTTCCCATTACATGTGCTGTATATTCACTCAATTGGTTGTGTCCTTTTACTATACAGAAGTTTTACAGTATTATTATGTTTATGAATTCATTTTGTAAATATTTCACAGAGACTTTTGTGCCTACAATACACTGGGGAAATTGGTCTATAATATTCTTTTTGGTAGTGTCTTTATCTCCTTTAAGTGCCAGTTTAGTTCTGGCTTCATAAAGAAAATTTTTGAAAAATTCTCTCCCTTCATAATTTATTGAATATTTCACAACCATTTGTCTTTCTTTAAAGGTCTGAGTATTTTGTAACAAATCGAAATTGACATAACCCTTTTTAAAATTGGAGGGTTTCATTACACTTTGGATCTTACTGCTTGTGATGAATCTGTTCAAATTTTTAATCACTTCTTCATGTAACTATAGAAGGCCATATACACTGGGATATCGATCCATTTCTTTTAGGTTTCCTTACTTTGCAGAATATAATATTTAAAGCAAGTCCTTAATGAGCTTCTGGATTTCATTGATGTCACTTGTCTCCTTTTTCATCTAGAATGTTGTTAATTGATTATTTTTCCAATTTGGCTAAAGCTTTGTCAATCTTGATATTCATGTTCATATTTTCAAAGAAACACCTATTCTTCTAGCTGGTTCTTTGCACTGTTATTTTATTTCTACTTCACTATTTTCTTCATTGGTCTTGATTAATTCTCCACACTTACACTTTTGGGGTATTATTTATTCTCATTTTATCACATCCTTAAGGTGATGGAATGAGTTTCTTAGAGGCAGCAAAATGATAAACCCTGCTTTTATTCCAAACCGCTGTCATGATTATTTAAGGATTAAGACCACTAAACTTCAAACGTATTCTTGAAAGACTCCTGTCATCTTGTTATTCATATTTGTGCATTTTTCCTTATCCATCCTTTGTTTAATAACTGAATTATATTTTTTCTCCTCTTTCCCCTTGGATATTTTACGCTTTTATTCATTTTGTAATATTCCTTCCATGTCCTCTATAGGACTTATATTGTGGTCATGCATTCCCTTAACCTACTTTTATTGTGGAAAAATATATTCTCAGTTGCAACAGCTGTATTTGGGGGTATAGTATTATGGACAGACATTTGTGGTCCTTCATAATTTAGAGTTCTGAAACACAGTTCAAGTCTTTCTCAATTCTGAAGTCTCCATAGTGATGCACACCTTTAATCCCAGCACTTGGGAGGCAGAGGCAGGTGGATCTCTGTGGCTTTAAGGCCAGCCTGGTCTCCAAAGCAAGCTCCAGGACAGCTGAGGGTACAGGGAGACCATGTCTCAAAAACACCAAAAACAAAATTAGTAGTCAACTCCTGTAGCTCCATGGTTGACATCTACCATCTTTAGGTATTTAGAACCAGCCCACCCCATCCACTCAGGCTTCTATAGGCCTAGGACCCTTCCCTATGCCACAGACTGTTGCAGTCTTGCAAATCAGATCTCACTCATCAGGACACTCTACCTGCTCTGGTACTAGTCTGATTTGTTAAGATACAGGGCTGATGTCTACTGTGCTTAATCACGTAGGACCAGGCCAGCCCAATGTGTCTTGATCAGTCTTTGGGGGTTTACACCCCTTTTTTTTTTTTTTCTTCTTTTTTTTATTTTCTTTTTTTTTTTTTCTTTTTTATTTTTTTTCTTTTCTTTTTGTTTTTCTCTACCTTAAAATCAGCCTCATTCTTACTGCTCCAGAGCTCATATCTACTTAACTTAGTGCTAGTTAAAACTGACTTCCTTTACCCCATTGGCCCTGCTCATACCTAGTTCCCTTCACACTGTAGGAGAGATCCTGATTAGCCATCCTGAAACTGTCCTGTCCCTTAAAAAAATAAAATTTGAGACCCAGAAGCACAGACCTAACTGTTCATACTTGATGAGAAGGCAACTAAGTTACATGAGAAAGGAAAACATAACCTAACTTCACCTCAACATAGGAAAGCTAGAATTTCATATCAGACACAGACCCAACAGCAGATATCCATATACCCAGGTCAGAACATAAAAACACAAATAATATGAAAAATTAGGATAATATATCCCGAACAAAACCCACAAGTCCTATAGAACTGATCTACAATGAGAACTACCCAGATGAACCCTAGAACACAGGTTTTAAACAACAATGTTAAATGTGTTCAAAGAATTCAAGGACTGTAAAGAACACAAAAACAACTCAAGAGCACAGAGAAGATAGGAACAAACTCCTGACTGAGAAAAATACAAGCGTATGGCTGAATTAAATGACAAAGATGACCAGTATTATTCACAAAGAGCTGGGTATAATGAAGAAGATTCATTCTGAAATGAGATGGAATTGAAAAAAATCAATAAGCCAATTTGAAATTATGCAAGAAAGCCTCAGAAACAGAATGAATCAAATGGGAAAGAGTAGATGACAAAGTTCAAGAATTTGACTAATCAAATTTAAAACCATTTTTTAAAAATATAAGAATGGAATATGCATGAAATGTGGAACACTATAAAAAACAAATCTGCATATGATAGGCATAGAAAGAGTAGAAGAATTTTAGGCCAATGAAATTGAATATATCTTCAGCAGGATTATAGAAGAAAAATTCCTTAAATTAAGGGAAGATATACCCATACAGATACAAGAAGTACACAGTACATCAATTAAACAGGAACATAACTGAAACTTCCATGGCATATAATAATAAACAGAATATGCAGAACAAATTAGGTACAAAAATTTTAAAGAGAAAATAACACATTACATATGTAAGAAAACCCATCAGAATTACAGCTGACTTTTCAGTACAAACTACAAAAGCAGAAGAGCCTGGAGCAAAGTATTCCAAGTTCAAAATGATCATCGATTCCAACACAGAATACTTTAACCTATAAAACTTTCTATCACGGTTGAAGGGAAAAGTGTGATACGAATAAGTTGAAATCATTCATTTCCTCCAAAGCAGCCTTATAGAGAAGAATCAAAGCAATACAAAAACCAGAAGAAAAGGAAAGTCATCCCCAAGAAGCTATGGGAAGAAAACAACTGAAATTTTAATAACAGAAACATAACATCAGAGTAGTAACACAAAGCGAAAATAAAATGATAGGAGTTTGCACACATCTTTCAGTAATAAATCTAAATATCTCAAATTTCCATTAAAAATGTATATTATTACTTGAATGGATTAAAATATAAAAACAAACCTTTTTGTTGTCCACAGAAATGAATTTTAGGGGCTGGAGAGATGGCCTAGCGGTTAAGAATTCCGACTGCTCTTGCAGAGGACAAGGGTTTGATCCCCAGCACCCGCATGGTGGCTGAGAACCGTCTTTAACTCCAGTTCTAGGGGAATCCAACACCCTCTTCTGACCTCCGCAGCATTGCACAACACGGGTGCACAAGCCTGCAAGCAGACAGTGCATTCATACACATACAAAAAAATAAATAAATAAATAAATAAATAAATAAATAAATAAATAAGAAATGAATTTTCCCATCAAGGACAAGCATCATCATACAGTGAAAGGATGGAAATCATATTCCAAGAAAATGGCATTAAGAAAACAAGCAGGCATCATGATTCTAAAATCAGACAAATTAGGCTTCCAATTTAAAATAGTCAAAAGAAGCCAGGCGTGGTGGCACACTCCTTTAATCCTAGCACTTGGAAGGCAGAGGAAGACGGATCTTTGTGAGTTCAAGGCCAACCTGGTCTACAGAGCGAATTCCAAGACAGCTGGGGCTACAGGGAGACCCTGTCTTGGAAAAGACCAAAAAATAAATAAATAAAATAGAAGAAATTAAGGTCACTTCATTCTGATGAGGGGAACAATTGGTCAAGAAAACAATGTAATCATGAACATATATGAACCAATTTCTGGTGCAGCAAATTTCATTCAAAGAGTAGCATAAAACTTCAAGACCAGGGGCTGGACAGATGGCCTAGCGGTTAAGAGCGCCGACCGCTCTTACAGAGGACCCGGGTTCGATCCCCAGCACCCACATGGCGGCTGAGAACCGTCTGAAGCTCCAATTCCAGGAAAACTCCAGTTCCAGGGGAATCTGAGATCCTCTTCTGACCTCCGCGGTGTTGCACGACACGGGTGCACAGACTTGCATGCAGACAGTACATTCATACACATACAGAAATAAATAAAATTAAAAAAAAAAAAACTAAAAAAAAATAAAACTTCAAGACCAAAATAAATAATAGTTCATGACTTCAATAATGCACTCTCTCCAATAGACAGGTCAAATGGATAAAGAATAAACTAAAATCTGAATTAAACGATATCATACCTAAAATAGATCTAATAGACATCTGTAGACTATTCCACCAAACCACAAAACAACACACTTTCAACTCAATAGCCCATGGAAGTTTCATAAAAATAGATCAGAGAACAAATCACACCAAATTAAAAATTTAAATATTTCCATGTATTGATCAGACCATAACAAAGAAAGCTTACAATCAAGTGCAAGAGAAGCCCTAGTAACTACACAAACTCATGGATAGTAAACAACACCTTCCTCAATGATGAATAGGTCAAAAATAATTTAAAAACACATAAAATATTCCTGGTACTAAATGAAAATGATAATACAACACAACGAAACCTCTTAAACACTTTAAAAACAGTTTTAAGATGGAAGCTTATAGCTCTAAATGCTTACCTTAAAAAAAATCAGAAAAAGCCCAAATAAATGACTTAATAGTACAACTCAAGAACCTGAAAATGAAAGAACAAACCAAATACAAACACAATGGATAAGAAAACATAACAGGGGCTGGAGAGATGGTTCAGCAGTTAAGAGCACCAACTGCTCTTGCAGAAGACCTGGGTTTGATTTCCAGCACCCACATGGTGGCTAAGAACGGTCTTTAACTCCAGTTTCAGGGGAATCCAATGCCCTCTTCTGACCTCTGCAGCATTGCATGACACAGATGCACCAACCTACATGCAGACAGTACATTCATACACATAAAATTAATAAATTAAAAAAATTTAAAAAAAGAGAAAACATAATAACAACAAATGACTGAAAGAGTAGAAATCAAATAGAAACAAAAACTACAAAGAATTGCTAAAACAAAGAGCTGTTTCTTTGAAATGATAAATAGCATAGTCAGACTCATAGCCCAGTTACCCAAAGAAAGATCAATCCCAAATCACCAAAAATCAGAGGTGAGTAAGGAAACATCACAACGGACACCAAAATGATTCAGAACAGTTTTAGGAAATACTTTAAAAATCTTTACTATATTAAATGGGAAAATCTAAAAGAAATGGACAGATTTCTAAATTCAATGGATCCCCAAAGTTAAACCAAGAAGAGGTCAACAACATTATATGAACCAAAGCAAATAAGGAAATTGAATCCGTAATATAAAATCTCCCAACTAAAAACACCTAAGTTAAATGATTTAATAACGGAAATTTACTAGACCTTATAACCCCTACTCTTTAAATTATTAAAAAAAATAGAAATAGAGGGAGAACCTCCTATTCTCCTTCTGTGATGTATTACTCTAATACCAAAACCAGATGCAAATATTCTCAAAATGATACTCCCAAATTGCATACAAACACACATCAATAAGATCATCCACCAGGACCAAATTTGCTTTATTTCAGAGATGTAGGGATGGTTCAATACACATACATCAATAAGCATAATAAAACATTTAAATACACTTACAAACCAGAATCATATGAACATCTCAATAGGCACAGAGAAGGTCTTTGACAAAATCCAACATGCTTTTATGATAAAAGTCTTAGAGGAAATTGAATTGGAGGGAACAAAACTCAACATAAATAAACTGTATAAAACAAACCATAGGTAACATTATTCTGAGTGACAAAAATTCGAAGCAGTCATATTAAAATCAGGAACTACACAAGGCTGTTAATTCTCATTTTGAATGTGCTAATTCAAACTCTAGCTAGAGAATTAAGACAAGAAAATGAAATTAAAGGAGTACTAATTATAAAAGTTCAAATTATCCATATTTGTAGATTATATGATCTCTTTTTCATAAAAGATCTCAAAAATCACACCAGAAACAATGTAGAAATGTCTCCTTGAGTCAAGCAAGACTCCTCCGTCAGCACCAGCTACACCTCATCTGCCTGGAAATACTGTACAGCAGTGGCAGCCATATGTCTGTATATCCCAAATCTAATTGGGTATTGGCTCTCTCCTTGGAGGAATAACCCACGGCTGATATCACAAGCTTACATCCTCTAATGGTTAGGAGATGTTATAAACCACACGAAGACCCTGCCATACTTGACAGAAGAAAATGTAGATCATGAATTGACATACCATCCAAACATCTGTGTCTATACCAAAGTAACCTACCATAACAATTAGTACTGTTTAAATACCCATATATCTAATTGTGTGTGCTTCATTAGTAGGATCGAAAGGCTATATATTATACTGTTTAAATACCTAAATATCTAATTGCATGTGCTTCATTAGTAGGATCGAAAGGTTAAGCCTGGACAAGCTGGCAGCCCATGAAAGAAAACAGCCAGAACTGACTAGAGACCAAGACATCAGCTCCAGAGAAAGTAGAGTGTTTTGCTTCTCATCCACCTGTGCCCCTTTTCTAAGCCTAGGGAACAATCTGCGGAAGAGGGGGCGTGGTAGAATGTAAGGGCTTCGATTGGGGTTAATGGTGAAACTACAACAATATAGACTGGACACTCATTTGATCAACTTGATTGAACATACAAGCCCCCCCTGTTAGGATGGTGGGACCCATGAGCTGTGTGGGTTTGGGCACAACTGCTTGCAAATTGGTTTTACATGAAGGATGCTTGTACTCACAAATTATCACCTATTGTTAAAAAAAATGAAAACAAAACAAAACAAAAAAGCAGAGAAAGATGCAGAAAACTTACGGCAGAATGCATGATCTGGGATGGGTAGGGGTGGGGTGGGGGGAAGGGAAGGGGATATATGCCTGAACTGAATTGGAAAATGATGTATGAAATACACAAAGCATCAATAAAAATAAATTTAAAAAAATGTAAAAATAAATAAATAAATAAATAAATAAAAGTTCAAATTATCCATATTTGTAGATTATATGATCTCTTTTTCATAAAAGATCTCAAAAATCACACCAGAAACAATGTAGAAATGATCAAAATTTTCAGCAAAATTGTAGGGAACACAATCACTTAAAAAATCCATAGTCTTTCTTTATACCAATAACAAGCAATCAGAGAAAGCATCCATGGAAATACTCCCAATCACAATAACCTCAAATAAATATTTAATAATAAACCTAACAAAAGATAATAAAGAGTTCTTAAAAACTTTGAAGAAAGAGATTGAGGGGGTTACAGGAGGTCGAAAGGCTTACCATGGCCATTAATTGGTAGAATTAAAACAAGAAAATGAATTATAGATTCAGTGTCATCCAAATCAAACTCTGCATGTCTTTCATCACAAAAATCCAAACAATCATCATAAAATTCACATGGAATCTCAAAAGCAAAAAGAGCAATGCTGGGAGAATTACTATACCAGATCTCAAACCATATTACAGAACTATAGTTATAAAAATATCATTGTACCCATAGAAACAGAGACATGTAAATCAATGGAACAAAATAGAAAGCCAGACATGGTTACGCACAATTCCCACTGCTTGGTATTTGACAAAGTTGCCAAGAATACATACTCCATCACCTCCAGCAAATAATGCTGGCAAACCTATATCTCCATGTATGAAATAGTGAAATTACACCCATATCTAAAAACATAAAAAGTCAGCTCCAAGGGATCAAAGAGATCAATTTGAAAACTGAAATGCTGAAACTGTTAGAAGAAAATATAGGGAGCACCCTAAACTATATAGGTTAGGGGAGGACTTCCTAAATCAAACATTATTTACTGAGGAATTAAGATCATCAATTGATGAATGGGACTACATTAAATTAAAAAATCTGAATAGCAAAGGAAAATGAACTTATTGAAGGGCAAGTCCCAGAGTAGGAGAAAGTTTTCACCAGCTATACATATAACAGATAATTAGTATCCAGAATATACAAAGAACTAAAAACATAACCAACAAAGAAGCAAGAAAACAAACAATACAAATAGAACATGAACAGAAAACTTTTAAAAGAAGAAATAAAAATTTCTAAGAAGAAACACCTTAAAATGTTCAACATCATTAGTAATTAGGGAAATGCAAATCAATACAATACTACTTTAATATTTTTTCTAACCTCAAAGGACTCATGCTTCTGCATAAATACTTATTCAGCCAATGTTTGTTGCTGCTCTTTTTACAATAACTGATCAATGGAAACAAATTAAATTTCATTCAACTGACGGATGGGTAGAGAAAATGTGGTATGATTACAAAATTGAGCTATATTCAGTTGTAAAAAATGAGATGATGAAATTTGCTGGTCAGTGGTTTGAAGTAGAAGCTATTATATTAAATGAAGTAACACAGACTTTAAAAAAAAAAAGACATATGTTCTCTCTCACTTGTGGATCTTAGTTCCAAATGCCTATATGTGAGTATGTATCCTGAGATGTAACTGTGGGAGCTGAGAAAATGGAAAGGAAATGGGGGTAAAGAAGATGAAGGGGTTTGAAAGTGGGGATGTGGGAGAAAAGTGTTATGAAGGGGAAAATGGAGAAATGGGGGAACTTTAATTGGGGATGAGTGAAGAAGGGTACTTTAACTGGAGAAGGAAGAGGAGAGATCATTCATAGTTGGTGTGAAAAGAAAACAGAGAAAAATGTATTACTTCAAAAACCTAGTGAAAAATACTGCTGAAAGCAATATGACTAGAAACATGGATAGTGTTGGGCAGAGGAAACTTTCACTGGATTTTTTCTGGTCAGAGTAGTCCAAGATATTCCCCAAATAACAACAAATTTGCCAGCTCCATTGACTTGCTCTAAGAACGTGAAGGTAAGACCTTCAGACAATTTGGAACAGTGGAACTGGAACTGACCTGGAAGCCTCCTCCATGAAGATTAGCTGTCATAGCATCAGAGGTTATTATGGAAGCTGCCAAGGAAGAAAACTAATCAATGGTCCTACCAAGCTATAAAGTGTAATAAACAGAATGGCCCAGAAAATGGTCTCTATTGGTATAGTAGTGACATTATTATTTCAGGTGCAGGCAACAGCTTTCTAATTGAAATTAAGGTCATTTTACTTGGATAAAACTCATGCGTTGCACTGTAAACATAACCAAATAAACATGGCTGGAAATGTCATAGATGCCAGAGAAAAACCTATTTCTGTTACATCCCTAGAAGGATATAATTCCTTACTGTATTCCAAGTATCCATCCTTATATATGAAGACAATTTCATCTCTTACCACTCATGAAAAACTTCTTTTCCAACAAATAGATTCTGTGACAGATTTCCAGAATTGGTCAAATGCAGAGAGTAAGTTTTTATCAGAAGCCCAGCCTTAAGTGATATACCTACAATTCTGCATCTATTCCCAAGATTCCCAAGGGAACATAGCAGAATGGGAGACAGAAAGAATATTAATGCATCTGTCAATTCTCAGCAGTGAAGCTTCCGCATGCAACAGATAACAATTAACCCAGAAAACCAAAAATGGCCAAAATGCAGAGACCAGAGACTCCACAGTACTTATTACTGATAGGGTACCTGTATTAAACCTCTGCCTCCCAGGGCTCAGGGACCACTGAGGAAGAGGCCTCCAGGCCAGAGGGACTGTAAGAGCCTGGAGTGTTGGGAGACCAAAAGGAAAGAGACTTTTCCAGACATCTGGAAAGTTACTCATATAAACTTACAGCAATGGTGACAGGATACACCAGACTCCTTCAAATTCAAACTAGAGAAAACTCCAGCATAGAACTGGGGAAATGGGTAAGAAACCCCAGGTTTAACTGAAAAACTATTGGCAATCAATGACTACTATGAGAGCCAGAGTTATTTTTTATTAAGGGAGTGATGCTAGATAGGTTGATTAGCAACCAGTGCAAGAATTCATACAGAGGAACATTTGGGACATAAACTTGGCTCAATAATCCTTAACACAGATAACAGAATACATGAAAACTGAGGGGGTTCTATTGGAAGGTGCACAATGTGGAATGGGTCTAAATACAATAAAGATGTTTTTTTTCCTTTTTTTTTTTTTTTTTTTTTTTTTTTTTTTTTTTTTTTTTTTTGGTCTTTTCGAGACAGGTCTCCCTGTAGCCCCAGCTGTCCTGGAACTCACTCTGTAGACCAGGCTGGCCTTGAACTCACAAAGATCCGCCTGCCTCTGTCTCCCAAGTGCTAGGATTAAAGGCGTGTGTCACCATGCCCAGCTAATACAATAAAGATGTATTGTGTGAAATTAAAAAGAGAAACAGAAAGAAAAAGTAAAACTGGTTATGTTTTTGGGAAGCAATAACAGTAACCTCCTTGGGTGGCTGATGAATTGAGAAGGCATGATAAATGGAGAATCAAGTCATTATTTGGGTGATTATAAAGCAAGTTTTAGGGTTGGAAAGATGGCTTATTTAGTAAAAGTATTTTCCATGTAAATCTCACGACCTGAGTTCAACCCTCAGAACTCACAGAGGGAAAAGAATACCAACTTCTAAAAGTTGTCTCTGACCTCCACACACATCCTTGTGCACACCCCCATACATGCTATTAATAGTAAAAATAATACTCATAAGACTAGTGATATTATTTTAAGCAAAGAAATAAGAAAATCAGCTGTAATTATTGGTAGGCCTACATTTACATGTGGCCTGGTATGTCTTTCCTGCAGTTAACACTATTCTTTTTCTGTACATGAGTGCTTTCATGGAAAATTTCTTTTCTGTTCATAGCTGTTTTGCTCACTCTTCTGTTACTGTGATGAGAGATGAGACACCATGGTCAAAAAAACTTATAAAAGGAAGGGGTTATTTGGCTTAGGGTTCAAACTGGCAAAGGATCCACAGTGGGGGGGGCATAATGGGAGGGGGATGGTCAAAACAGACAGCTAAGAGGTCACATCTTCAAGCAGGCACAGGGGGCAGAAACAACTGTAAAGAGTAAAGAACTCTCAATGCCACCCTAGTGCCGTGCTCCCTCCAGCATTGGCGTACTTCCTAAAGGTTTCATGATTAAGCAGTGTCACAAACTGGGAACCAAATACACAAATACTTCTAGCCAATGGAGGGTGTTCCCATTCAACTTTCCACAATGTATGTTTGCTGATCTCTATGCCTTCCAATTAGATAGACATCTGTTTCCTTACATTTTGGGAAATTTTTATGATGTGTTGAAAAATATTTTCTATCCCTTTGGTGTGAATTTCTTCTCCCCCATACCAGTGGTTTACAGGTTTGATCTTTTTGCTAGTGTCTCCAGTTCTCTTTTAGTGAGCATTTGTACAACTCATTCAATGGTTCCCAATCAAACTCGTCCCCCCACCATGCCTCTCACCCCTGTCAGAACTCATGCATTACAACATCAAAGCTAAGCCCTATTCAATCAAGCTCCCAAACCCAGATGTCCTTCTGAGCAAATAATCTGCTGGAGTCTAGTCAGCCTACATTGCCACGGATCTACATGTGAAAACTTACAATTGACTGTAAGCCACTGTTTCTCTACATTCATACATCAGCTCTTACAATCTTTTGGTCCCCACTTCTGCAAAGATCCCTGAGTCATATCTCAAGTTCCTAATATCCATGATTTTTTTCTTTGTTTAAACCTATCATTACCTTTGACTGCAGGATCTCAAACTTTTGTTTGCGCCCTAATCTTTTCTCTTAGGCTTGATCCTCTATTGTTGAAGCATTACACTGAACTTTTCTTTAGACTAACAGAATTTTTCATTGCAACTTTTTCAGTTTGGATTTTCTTTATAATATATGTTTCTCTATTTTTTAATTTATTTTTATTCTATGTACATAGGCATTTTGCCTACATGTATGTAAGTATATGTATGCCATGCAAATTCTGTGGAAGTAAAAAACATGGCATTAGATCTCTAGAACAAGAGTTATAGATGGTTGTTAGGGGCAATGTGGTATCCAAGCAAACCTGTGTTTCTGCAAGAGCAGCCAGTGCTCTTAACTAAGGAACCACCTCTTCAATGCCAAATTCATATCACTTTATTGAATTATATGGTCATATTCTGAGTTTTCTTCCTTATTTCAACAAATTGTGTTTTCTTGGTCTTCATTTAATCCTTTATTAATATCCTCTTTGAGTTCTTTGAACAAGTTTGTAATTGCTATTTTAAAGTCATTTTCATGTGTGTCATCTAAGTTGTTTTCCTTAGTGAGCATTACTTGGGGAGTAGTAATATTTTAGGGAGACATATTGCTGTGTTTTTTTTTTTGTTTGTTTGTTTGTTTGTTTGTCATTTGTGATGGAAGTTGAGAATATGGAATTAGGTCATTGATTCATTCTTTTGGTATAGATACTTGTAGATACTTGTCCTGCCTTTTTTGACTGGTTATTTGGATCTCTATTTGTTGTTATGCAACCTGGTAGGATTGGGATACCTGGCTGATGCTATGCCAAATAGCATGCAGTGTTGATGTGAGTTGGGGGCTCAGAAGTGACCCTAGCTAGGGCAAGTTCAAGCTTTGCACTACAGCTATGAATCATCCACTTAGCTATCATTTTGTTTCTCATCCTTAGACACCTGAGTCATAGTTTGTATAGAGATGGGTGGTAATCCCTATGAAGTCTGCTCTTCTCTCTTATTGAAGTCTTCATATGTTCCTTCTTTGGGTGCTAATATATTATTTTTAAATAAAAATTGTTTTTGTTCATTCTCCATCTATTTTTTTCCTTCCTCCTATGGTGGCTTATAGTGTAATAGCCTTCTTTCTGTTTCCATGTCATGTGTGGGCTTTGCCCTCTCCCAGACCAGAAGAAACCTTCTTGAAGAAATAAATCCTGAAAAGAAAGGAATGATAAAATACCAATACAAAGGCTGTCTAATGGCTTATTTTTGAATGCCACTTATATTCAGATAATTAAGACTAATCTTAGTCCAGCAACTCTTTTCAATACAAATGCTCATCTTTCAAGTAGGGTGTATTACCAACTATTTTAACTTTTTTGTTGTTCCTGCCCTGAACTCCTACCCTGACTTTCCTATGTTAATTGACTGTCACTTGTAAGTGTAATATGTAATAAACCATTTTTCTCTAAACAAACTAAGACAGAAATTGGATCCAGGAATATGGAGTATTGCTGTGATGGACCTGAATATATTGTTTTCTAGGAGGCTTGTGGAAGCACTTGGAACTGTGGGATGGGAAGTCTGTTGAATACTTGGAGCTTAAGGAGCTGCTGTGGAGGCTTAGAGGATAAGGATGTTGAGAGCGGAACATACAATGGAGGCTGAGCTTGTGAAGTGCCAGAGGAGAACAAAGACTCTTTCAATGTTATTTGATATGATAATTTTAAGAATTAAAAATATGCTGTCTTTGATCCTCTGAATAATCAGTTGTGATTACAACTGATCAGCACCTGTGAAGTGAAACCTTTCCTCAATAGGGACAATTGATTCTAGTTAGCAGGGCATGAAATATCAGCTGTGTTAATAATAAGAAACCAAGATTACTGCAGTGAAATCTGGGAAATGTTTCCTTAGTCTCAGCAAACACAAGCTGTGGTCCAGGGGGCCATGGCTAGTAGCTGAACTTGGTAGTTTGTAAGAGTCCCCTACAAGGCACAGGTTATCAAGACATGAATGACTGATGGAGAATAACTGAAGCCTGGCACTACTAGAGGCCAGGAGAGGCCACTGGTGAAGAGGCCTTTAGGAAGGTGCAGACTGCAGTGCAATGAAGATGTCAGAATACTGGAATTGACAGAACTATGAAATGGCCACCAGCAACACACACACACACACACACACACACACACACACACACACACACACCACACACAACAAAAGTAGGACAAACATCAGTACCAAAGACCCAACTAATGACCGAACTCCAGATGTCCAGGTCCCCAAAACAACCAACCAAAATGCACTTGACAAAACAGAATGTTCTTGATGCTTCTCCTTTTAGAAGTGACTAATGGCCATAGAAAATTAGAAATGTTGAATGGTAGATATGGCTACAACTTCCCATTGAGAAAAAAAGCCTCTGTAGGTCAGCATTGCATAGCTACCATTGAGTTCCTCTAAGAACTTCAGCTGTGCCTAGGGAATTACATTGAATTTTATTTTCTTTCTGCACAGCACAGAATGTATTAAGTTATTCATATATATATATATATATATATATATATATTTACCTTATAAATGTAAGCATAGGTATTAAGGGCAATAGACATGCTTAGGAAATGGACAGTGTACATCAAGATTTTGGTACAGTCTTCACAAGACAGAAGGTCACCTTTCTCCCCTGTGTTTCCATTAACATGTAGTTCTATCTGTCTATCTGTCTGTCTGTCTGTCTATCTATCTATCTACCTACCTACCTATCTATCTTCTATCTATCTATCTATCTATCTATCTGTCTACATACCTATCTGTCTATCTTCTATCTATCTATCTATGTACCTATCTTCTATCTATCTATCTATCTATGTACCTATCTTCTATCTATCTATCTATCTATCTATCTATCTATCTATCATCTATCTATGTATCTATCTACCTACCTATCTATCTTCTATCTATCTATCTATCTATCTTCTATCTATCTATCTATCTATCTATCTATCTTCTATCTATCTATCTATCTATCATCTATCTATCTATCAATCTATCTATCTATCTATCTATCTATCTTCTATCCATTTTTCTATCATCTAGTTAGCTAGCTAACATTTCTCTCTCATTCTCTCATTTGATCACTCTGTGTGTGTGTGTGTGTGTGTGTGTGTGTGTGATTGTGTGTGTGATTAGTTTTTAAGAGGTAGAGATGTTGTTTTGGGTCTCATATCAATAGCCTTGTAATATGAGATCTATTTTATATAATTTAATTCATTTATGACATTTAGAAATTTTCTTTTGGTTTTACACCCTTGAACATTTTCTGTCATGGGAAGTACATGTGAATTTGAAAACAGTATGTATTCTACAGCTGTGTTCTTAATTACATATTATGTTAAAGGGCTTGACAAAATTACATAATAGGGTATTGATTTTTTTTCTGCTGTATTTTGATCAATTGGTAAAGGATGAATTTAAGCTTAATGATGAAGTTTTTGTCCCTCTTTACCTTTATATCTCTGACATTTATTAAAGTAATAAAATGTAATATTGTGGGTTAGGTGAAGGTCAAACAATGAGACATGAAATAACAGAGTTGATAGGCACAGTATTCATCATCCTGTCCCCAGAAGTGGAAGCAAAGCCTGTGTTATAACCCAGCCTGGGAAATGCCAAGTGGCCACAGTTCTGACAACTGAAATTTATGCTTTACATAAGATTAATTGATGGATACTTAGGAGATAATTTTTCAGTAAATTTTGAGGAAATAATTTAATATTTTAGTGCTTTAGTGTTTTACTGCTTTAATTCATTCCAAATGTTGTTAAAGAAGATAAGGTTAAGTCCTTTGTGGTGTTCCATGCCTTTAATACCAGCACTCAGTGCTTGGGAGGCAGGGGCAGGTGCATCTCTGTGAGGTTCAGGGCAGCCTGCTCTACATAGTGAGTTCCAGGGCAGTTGAAGCAACAGTTGGCCCCAGTCTCAAAAAAACAAGAAGAAGAAGAAGAAGAAGAAGAAGAAGAAGAAGAAGGAGGAGGAGGAGGAGGAGGAGGAGGAGGAGGAGGAGGAGGAGGAGGAGGAGGAGGAGAAAAGGGAGGGGAGGAGGAGGAGGAAGAAGAAGAAGAAGAAGAAGAAGAAGAAGAAGAAGAAGAAGAAGAAGAAGAAGAAGAAGAAGAAGAAGAAGAAGAAGAAGGTATTTGATTATTGAATTCTGGGTATTGTTCAAAATTCTGGAGAACACTTTTTAAATTTTTTAAATATTTATTATTGAGCATTTGGACAACTCATTCAATGGTTCCCAATCACACAATTCCCACCAAGCCCCAACTCCTCATCAGAACTCATACATTACAACATGCAAGTTAAGCCTGACTCAGTCAATCTCCCAAACCCAGATGTCCTTCTGTGCAAATATTTCTGCTGGAGTCTAGGCAAGAATTCTAGAAATCTGGGTAAGACGTGCTCTTTCTCACCCAACAGCATTCAGTCTCCTATTGTTTTCAGCCTGGTGTCAGTCTCCCTCCGATTTCCCTTGCTCCTATTTGAGACCTTGTCGTACCTGGCATGGGTCCCATGTCTGATGCCAACATTGCCATAGGTTTACATGTGAAAGTTTATAGTTGGTTGTATGTTACTACCTTCTTTGTTCATGCACCAGCCCTGGCTCTTACATTCTGTCTCCTTTTCTGAAATTTTCCCTGAGCCATGTGTAGGTGAGATTTAATATAGGGGCCCATCCAGGAATACATATTCTGGGGGCTCCCGTTCTTTGAAGCTTGTCTAGTGTAAGAATTTAATAATCGTCTGAATAGTCCTTTAGTGACACGTGGCCAACATCCACATGTTGTTCTTCCCTTCTGCCTGCATTTTCCCAGGCTGTCTCCTCCCTGCAGGCAGACAATCTCTCAGCTTAGCTCTGGCAAGGAGGCGGGGGTTGGGGGTGGGGGGTGGATCGTGGGAGAGTTACCAGTCAGAATAGAAAGACAAGGAAAGATAAGGACAGAAATACAGAAATAGACTCAGAGGAAGCCTGGGAGAATAGAGTCTCTCTTTATATATGCCAGCAGTGTGCTTATATACCAAAAGTTAAGTTGCTCTGGGAAAGGAAGTGGGGGGCAGGTGGAAGGAAGGGCCGAGCCACCTTGGCTCTAATTGGGGGGCCGCAGAGCTCCTGTTTGTGCAACAGGTAACTACAAGTGCGACATTTTGCTCAGTGCCTCAGGGAAGGGGCCATCTGGTCCTGGAACTTTGCAGAAATGGGCGAAACAAGAAAACATTGCAATATCTCAAGCCTTCCAGAACTACAGATCACTCACAGAGGCAACTGAACGCCTACAGAGATGTCAGATAACCCTCCTTGGAGGTCTTACAGGACAGGTCTTGCAAGTTCTTGCCACAAGCCATGCAAAGTTTCATTCCTACAGACTAGTTGTGGTCTTCCATTTCCATCAAACTCTATTGTGTAAAGGGAGCTTTACTGGTCAGAATTGAAAGGTGCATGCATTGTCTCTCTGCCCCCAGTTCTATGTGTAGAGATTTAACTGTATATGTTCTGTGTCTGACCAGTTATGGGACTCTGCAGTGGCCACCATGTGTTCCAAAGAGTAGCTTTTTTGATGAGTGGCATATGATATGCTTGTCTGTTAATAGAAGATTCTATAGTTAGTGTATGGTAAGAAAATTCATTTGTCTATATACGATCTTGATAAGCTTTTCTCTAGACTCTAAGTCCACTACAGCTCTGTGCATTTGGCTTTTACAGTGGCTCTCGTGGCTTCACTATCATTGAGAAGGTTCTAAGTCCAATTAGATAACTGTTGTCCACCTCTCCCAGATAAAGGGCCCCTTTTGCAGGAATAGAGGTAGTTTGCTGAGCAGCTCATCATGGCTGTTAAGCTTTAGGGCTGGGTTGTACCATTGATTGATTTTATCCCTTAGCAATGTGCACATTGTCTAGAATTATGAGTGCTTAACCTCAGATAGAAAAATTGCAGGTCAGTTCATGGTCCATTAGTCCAAGTCCTATCCCGGAAGCATATCCTGCTCTGAACAGTAGGTCTTATTGTCTATTTCTGGTAGATAATCAAGGGTGTAGGAGGTAGCCTGATTTGTTTTGAGAGTCACTTTGTTTGCTCTCACCAACCATTCAACTGTGTTGCACAACCATGCACTAATATTCAGAGACTATATGTGAATTTCTCACAGGGCCTTAGGAACATCACCTTACCCTCTGGGTTTTCTAGCCTCTCAAAGTCCAATCATCTCTATTCTTTCTTCTTCCCTTCCCACCTTCCTCCTCCCTCCTCACCCCCAACACCACCATCATCCCCATCCTCCCCCTCTCTTGACCTCCCCCACTCACATTATACCCCTTGTTTATCTCCCCCTCCTCCCTTCCCACACTAATTAATTAATGAACTCTGTATGTGTATATGCTTATGGAGGAGATAAAATAACTTGCAGAAGCTGATTATCTTTTTCCTTTTGTGGATTTGGGGGGACAAATTCCCATCTTTAGCCTTGCAGCAAGCCCCTTTATCTGCTGAACTATCTCCTTTGTTCAAGTCCCATTTCTTTTTAATAAACAATTACATATAAGTCTGTTGAGTTCCACATAGAATTAACTTATACTCAATATAAGAGTTATAATTAACTTTTATATTAAAATCCTAGTTCAGGATGTTTCTGTAGTCAATATCATCAGTGTTTCCTCACAGCCATACTCTGAAGCCAGGCTTTGAAATCAAATTTTCAACTGTCCTGATGCATCATAAGATGTGGTAGTTCATACTACAGAAAAAAAAAAATCAGAAATAAAAGAAGTCATTTCTGGCATCTTTGGTTGGAAATAATGGCAAGAAAAACATCTGTCTTTATTCAGTTTTTTATGTGGAGACATTTTGGAGCCTGATTATTCTAACTACTAAGTGAAATAGAACTGTCAATATTATCTTCTACTTTTTACTTACAAGTAATTAATTTAGGTTAGAAAGCTTTCCAGTTACCATGCTATAATAGACTCCTCACATCTGAAATAGCAGACACATATGCTGTGGGTGTTCATGAGAACCTGCCTCAGGGGATCTCCCCATTGTCCATCCCACTACTGCTGCTGGGATCCAGAACATTCTGCACTTCAAAAACTCTACAGGTAATTATTAAAGTAGAAGTTTCTCCAGCAGCTGAAACCATTGAAAGTAGAATATATAAGGGTCATTTTAATAAAATTTGGTTTTAATAGGTAAATAAAGCATAAACATTCCTCCTATTAATGGAGCATAATGTAATTTCTTAGTATTTGCATTCCTAAGCAACATTTAAATCAGTTAAACCATGCTTATCTTTTCAGACACTTTACATTCATTCTTTGTAAAACTGAAAATCTTTCTTCTAGATTTTGGTACTTAGGGCCACATTATTTGGCATCTGTACCCAGAATTTCCTCCCTCTACCTCCTTTTAATTCTGTTTTTACTTCCCCACATCTCTGATAATTGTAATTCCACTTTCAGCATTTGTCAAATCAGTGATTTTAGGTACCACATAAAATGGGATCACTGTATTTTCTGTGCCAATCTTATCTCTCTTAACATAGTGACCTCAACTTCTATGCACATAGGTGTAATTCAAAGAAGAATAGTCTTCCACTGTAAATGCAGAGCACAATTCTTTATCCATCGTGTGTGTGTGGATTCAGGTGTTTATTTCATGGTGTCTTATTGCTCCAAGTGTCTGTATTTCTCCCACACCATTATGATTTTTTCCTTATAATTTTGTAGTGTAGTTGAAGACTTTCATGCAATGCGCCTGTTTTCTCATCCTCCTCCTCCTCCTGCTCTTCCTCATATTTTAACTTTGTTTTAAAAAGATATTTTATTAATTCATTTTATGTATATGAATATATTACCTGCATGCAGGTAAAAGTGAGAAGAGTGGCATGCATAGAGTTAGAGAGGCCACCACAAGCATGCTGGCTAGGTCAGGTAGGACAGGGCACAAGTGCACTTGCCAAAGCAGTACCCCCCCAATCCCACTCAAATTGCTGGTGCTGTTGTGGGGACTATAAGTTTCTGGTGCTGTGTGTGGTGGGGACAATCCATCAGGTGCACTGTTACTGATTCTAGGCTGGACAGACAACATCAAAGAACAAGCTGGCAGGAAGCAGAGTGAGTGACCAACCAGTCCTCCATATTTACATTAGAGACTATCACTAGAATAAAAAAAATGCCAAAGACACAAGAAAAAAAGAACAACATGGTTAAAGCTCATAATAAATCAACACCAAACTCTACCAGTCCTAATAGAAGATCCCTACAAGGAGAACTCTGTGGAAGGAAACCAAGACACAGATCTTAGAAGAACAATCATAGACTTATTCAAAGAAATCAAAGAATATAAAGAATAAATCAGAGAACTAAGGGGAGAGAATGAAAAACTCAGGAAGGAACTAGAAGGAAAGAGAGATAAACTCTGTAAAGAACAAGAGGGAGAGAATGACAAACTCTGGAAAGAAGTGGAAACACTGAAAAGATCTCAGGGTGAAATGAAAAAAATAAACTGATCATTAAAGAAAGGAGCTATAAGAAGAGAATGACGAGCTCCAAAAGGAAGTGGAAATACTGAAGAAATCACAGGTTGAAATGATAAAAGAAATTGAAAATTCATTTCATCAACAGGAAATGATGGGAAAAAGTCTCAGAAGGGAATGGCTCCAGCAGAATAAAAGAATATCATACCTTCAGAGTAAAGCAGAGCAACTAGAATCCTCAAGTAAAGATTATGAGGGATGCTTTAAAAAGACCAAATCTCTAAATAATAGAGATAGAGGAAGAAGAATCCCAAAACAATGGTATTGATCAGATCTCCAACAGAATAACAGAAGAAATTTCCCTGAATTGAAAAAAAAATACAAAGACCAGAAGCAAATAGAACACCAAATAGGCAAAACCAGAAGAAATTCCCCACACCATACCATAATTAAAATTCTAGATGCTCAAAACAAAGACAAAATACCAAAACACAGAAGAGGAAAACAAGTTACATATAAGACAAAACTCATCAGAATTACAGCTGACTAATAAGTGCAAATTATGAAAGCCAGAAGAATGTGAACCAAAGTATTCCAAGTGCTAAATGACTTTAGTTGTCAACCCAGATTACTATACCCAGAAAAAATGACAATTGTAGTTTAAGTAGAAAGAAAAATATTTCATGACATAAACAAAATGAGAGAACACATATCAAAAAAACCAACACTTAAGAAAATACTCGAAGCAATTCAAAGAACAGAGGAAAGGAGCAAGTATCCCCAAGCAGCTAAAGAGAGAAATTAACAAAAGCATAACAAAGTAAATAAAAATCTAGACCTAGAATGGAAACAAAAAATAAAGTGAAAGGAAGCAACACACATCTCTCAGTAATAACCTTAAATATTAATGGTCTAAACTCCTTAATCAAAAGACATAGACCAGGAGAATGGATTAGGAAACAGAATCCATCTATATGCTGCCTACAAGAAATCCATCTCGCCCTCAAGGTCAGACACCACCTTAGAGTGAAAGGTTGGAAAAATATTCCAAACAAATGATACCAAAAATCAAGAGTTGCTATTCTAATATAAGACAAAATAGACCTCAGAATAAATTTAATCAGAAGAGACAAAGAGGATTATTACATCCTTATCAAAGGAAACTGAACCATGAAGATTTCACAATCTTAAATGTTTATTCACCAAACTCTGGTGCACCAAACTTTATAAACACAATTCTACAGGACCTCAAGACAAAGATGAATCCCAGCACACTAATAGTGGGGCATTTAGTACCCTACTGTGTCCCTTAGGTAGATCAAGTGGACAAAGAATAAATAGAGAGACAATGGAATTGAACAAGACAATACACAAAATATACCTCACAGACATCTACAGAATATCCCACTCAAACAAAAGAGAATATACTTTCTACTCAGTAGCTCATGGAACATTCTCCAATATCAACCACGTAATAGGACACAAAAGAAATCTCAACAAATACAACAGGATTGAAATTATTTCGTGTATTCTATGAGAACACAGTGCAATAAAGTCCAAAATTAACACAGGAATAATCCCTATTAGCTACAACAACACATGCAGACTAAACAATACAATACTGAACAATGAGTGGGTCAGGGAAGAAATAAAGAATGAAATAAAACCATTCATGGACTAAACGAAAAAGACAATACAACACAACAAAGCCTGTGGAATACATTAAAAGCAGTCCTAAGAGGGAAATTTATAGCCTTAAGTTCCTACATTATAAAAATATAAATTGCATAAATAAATAATCTAACACTGCAGCTAAAAACACTTGAGAGACAAGAACAAATGAACCCTAAACACAACAGACAGGAAGAAATAACCAAAATCAGAGCAGAAATAGATGAAATAGAAACAAAGAAAATAATACAAAAACAATCAATGAATCCAGAAGCTGCGTTCTTTGAAATGATGAAGATAGACAGACCTCTAGCCCAGTTAACCAAAAGAAAGAAAGAGCAACTCCAAATCAATACCATTAGTGATGAAAAGGGAAACATCACAACAGACAAAGAATAGATCCAATCATACAAGAATACTTCACTCTACTAAATTTGAAAACCTAAGAGAAATGGATGAATTTCTGAAATTCTGGGAACCAACAAAGCTGAGCCAAGAAGAGATTGACAGTTTAATCAGACCCATAATATTTGAGGAAATTGAAAATGTAATTTAAAAATCTTCCTAACTAAAAAAAGCCCAGGCCCAGATGGTTTCACAGCAGAATTCTATAAAACATTTAAAGAGTTCTTACAACCATTATTACTCAACTATTCAGAAGGATAGAAACAGAGGGAAATGTCCCAAATTCCATATATGAGGGCAGCATCAATCTAACAACAAAACTAGGCAAAGATACAACCAAAAAATAAAACAATAAACCCATATCATTAATGAACATAGATGCAAAAATTCTCAACAAAATACTTGCAAACCACATACAAACCACATCAAAAAGATTATCTATCATGGTCAAGTTGGATTCATACCAGAGATGCAGGGATGGTTCAACATACATAAATTAATAAATATTATAAAACCATAAATGGACTGAAAGACAAAAAAATCTCAATCATTTCAATTGATGCAGAAAAAGCCTTTGACAGAATCCAGCATTCCTTCATGCTTAAAGTCCTAGAGGGAAATGGACTGGAGAGAACATTCCTCAATATAATCAAAGTCAAATACAATAAACCCACTCCCAAACTCATCCTAAATGGAGAAAATTTAGAAGCATTCCCCTTAAAGGCAGGAACCAGGCAACGCCGCCCCCTATCGCCACCCTTCTTCCATATAGTGCTTAAAATACTTGCTAGGGCAATAAGGCAAGGAAGGGAAATTAAAGAAGTATTAATTGGAAAAGAGGAACTCAAGCTACCCTCTTTGCAGATGATATGATAGTTTACCTAAGAGAAGCTAAAATTCTCCACCAGAAAACTCATAGAAACAATAAGTTTCAGAAAATTGGATGTATACAAAATTTACCTAGAAAAATCATTAGCCTTTCTTTACACCAACAATAAGCAACTGGAGAAGGAATATAAGGAGATGTTCCCAATCACAATAGCCTAAAAAAAAATAAAATTCCTGGGAACAAACCTAAACAAAGACATCGAAGACCTCTACAACAAAAATTTTAAACACCTGAAGAAGGAGATTGAAGATGACATCAAAAGATGCAAAGACCTCCCAAGTTCATGGATTGGAAAAATTAATAGAGTAAATATGTCCATTCTACCCAAATAAATATACAGATTCAATGGAATCCCAATCAAAATCCCCATGAGCTTCTTCACGGATTTGGAAAAAAAATCCTTAAATTCATATGGAAAAATAAAAGACCCCAAAGGGCTAACGCAACCCTTAGTGAAAAGTACCATACATGGGGGATTACTTTACCAGACTTCAAGCTATATTACAGGGCTATAGTCATAAAGACAGCCTGGTACTAGCACAAAAACAGACCTAATGACCAATAGATCAAAATCAAAGATCCAAACTTGAGCTCATATATTTTCAGCCACCTCCTTTTCTATGAAGGGTCCAAAAAAGTTCAATGGAGGAAGGATAGCATCTTCAGCAAATGGTGTTGGGAAAACTGGATCACCAGCTGTAGAAGAACAAAATTACACCACTACCTCTCACTCTGCATAAAAATCAACTCTAAGTGGATCAAAGATCTCAACTTGAAACCCAAAACCCTGAAGTTGATAGAAAAAAAAGTTGGCAGCAACCTACAAGAGATAGACATAGGAAAAGACTTTCTAAATCAAGCAGCAGCTGTGCAGGAAATAAGGTTAACAGTCGAGAAATGGGAACTCATCAAACTCAAAAGCTTCTGTACAGTGAAAGAAATAATCAAGAAAGTGAAGAGAAAACCCACAGACTAGAAGGAAATCTTCACCAGTGATACATATGACAGAATATTAACATCCAGAATATATAGGCTACTCAAAAAACAAAGAACTAAGAAAACAAATGACCACTCAAGAGATGAAGTAAAGAGCTAAACAGAGATTTCACCAGTGAGGAAGTAAAGATGGCTGAAAACATCTTAAAAAATATTCATCATCAGTCTTTAAACCAATGATGATGATGAATATTTTTAGTTAATTGGTGATATAAATTGCTGTTGTCCACATTAGCATTAAATAAAAACTTTATAACAATTACTTTGGGATTGGTATAAACAAATGTTCTCTATAATTTTGCTGTCATATAGTATCACCTAGTAGCAATCTCTTTCACCTATAGGATGATTTAACTCAAAAATAAAGTTTGTTTCCCAAGTTAATCACATACAGTAACCCAAAACAGCATGGGTGAACTTGATGAAGTTAATCACATACAGTAACCCAAAACAGCATGGGTGAACTTGAGGAAGCCTTGATTCCACCCTATATGTATGTATAATACAACTGCTTTTTTGAGACTCATGGGTCAAAAATAAAAACCTAAAATTAAAAAAAAGGGGATATAGATATGACAATTTTTGTCAAAAAACCTTGCAACCCAAATCTTAAAACTAACTACGGGGAAGGATTTGTATGTTCCAACAGGCCAGAGTATCACCAACTTAATGACTGAGAACGAAAATGCAGCTTTGCAGTGAGTAGGATGTACCAGAAAGTGCCAGCAGAAGGATTGACTCCTCTGGGCATTGAAGGGAAGAAATGTCTCATATTGCTGCAGACATCAGACCCCTCTGTGGATCCTACTAGTAACGATTTAAAAAAATTTTTTTTTATTAATTTATTTCTGTATGTGTATGAATGTACTGTCTGCATGCAAGTCTGTGCACCCATGTCGTGCAACGCCGCGGAGGTCAGAAGAGGGTCTCGGATTCCCCTGGAACTGGAGTTCTCCTAGAATTGGAGCTTCAGACGGTTCTCAGCCGCCATGTGGGTGCTGGGGATCGAACCCGGGTCCTCTGCAAGAGCGGTCGGCGCTCTCAACCGCTAGGCCATCTCTCCAGCCCCAGTAACGATTTTTAATGGAA
Organism: Rhizomys pruinosus; assembly: GCA_009823505.1. Taxonomy (NCBI): domain Eukaryota; kingdom Metazoa; phylum Chordata; class Mammalia; order Rodentia; family Spalacidae; genus Rhizomys; species Rhizomys pruinosus. The sequence continues at coordinate 1,138,996 of VZQC01008874.1, forward strand.
CCTAATGAGGCTTACCTTCTAGGTGCCACAAAGGTTTTAATACAAGAGACTTTCTTAACGCCCCCCGCCCCATAGAATAAGGAGAAATATGGTGATGATGAGGTCATTCTCCAGCTGTAGATTGAAGCCAGCTGTTACAGAAGTATTCTCTTGTAAAATCTGAAAAACTGCCTTTTTTAATTGACTAATGGACATAGAAACTGTGAAAAGGATTATTCTCTATTCAGAACCAAATATAATGCTAAAGTCTCCTTAAGCTATGCACTTAAGCAAAATATATTAATACAGGAGCTCTGACATCAACAATGGATTATTCTACCAAGGAGATGTTGGCCAGGGGATCCAAGCCCCCACAAAAGGTAAAGGCTCCTTGCCTCCAAACTGGGATATCTGCAGGAAGAGAGGCGATAAGGCCCTGCTGTTGAAGACCTGATATAAACATGGGAAAGATGTATGGAGACCGCACTTGCAAGTATACAGATGGTCTCTGGGATGCCAGAGAGTGTTACCAAAGACCACTAAACCAATAAAGCAAATATAGGTCTCCTTGAGTCAAGCAAGACTCCTCCGTCAGCACCAGCTACACCTCATCTGCCTGGAAATACTGTGCAGCAGTGGCAGCCATATGTCTGTATATCCCAAATCTAATTGGCTATTAGCTCTCTCCTTGGAGGAATAACCCACGGCTGATGCCACAAGCTTACATCCTCTAATGGTTAGGAGATGTTATAAACCACACGAAGACCCTGCCATACTTAACAGAAGAAAATGTAATTCATGAATTAACATACCATCCAAACATCTGTGTCTATACCAAAGTAACCTACCATAACAATTAGTACTGTTTAAATACCTATATATCTAATTGCGTGTGCTTCATTAGTAGGATCGAAAGGCTATATATTATACTGTTTAAATACCTAAATATCTAATTGCATGTGCTTCATTAGTAGGATCGAAAGGTTATGCCTGGACAAGCTGGCAGCCCATGAAAGAAAACAGCCAGAACTGACTAGAGACCAAGACATCAGCTCCAGAGAAAGTAGAGTGTTTTGCTTCTCATCCACCTGTGCCCCTTTTCTAAGCCTAGGGAACAATCTGCGGAAGAGGGGGCGTGGTAGAATGTAAGGGCTTCGATTGGGGTTAATGGTGAAACTACAACAATATAGACTGGACACTCATTTGATCAACTTGATTGAACATACAAGCCCCCCCTGCTGGATGGTGGGACCCATGAGCTGTGTGGGTTTGGGCACAACTGCTTGCAAATTGGTTTTACATGAAGGATGCTTGTACTCACAAATTATCACTTATTGTTAAAAAAAATGAAAACAAAACAAAACAAAAAAGCAGAGAAAGATGCAGAAAACTTACGGCAGAATGCACGATCTGCGATGGGTAGGGGTGGGGTGGGGGGAAGGGAAGGGGATATATGCCTGAACTGAATTGGAAAATGATGTATGAAATACACAAAGCGTCAATACAAATAAAAACAAAATAAAAAAAAATCATCATCATCTCACTCCAATAAAACTGGCTAAGATCAAGAAAACAAAAGACAACAAATGCTGGAGAGGATGTGGGGAAAGGGAAACAGTCGTCTACTACTGATGGAAATGTAAATTTGTACAACCACTATGGAAAGCAGTGCAGAGAACTCTTAAAAAACTCAAAATGGGGCTGGAGAAATGGCCTAGCGGCTAAGAGTGCTGACCGCTCTTGCAGAGGACCCGGTTCAATCCCCAGCACCCACATGGTGGCTGAGAACCGTCCGTCCGTAACTTCAATTCCAGGAGAACTCCAGTTCCAGGGGAATCCGACATCCTCTTCTGACCTCTGCGGCATTGCACAACACGGGTGCACAAACCTACATCCAGACAGTACATTCATATACATAATAAATAAATAAAGAAAGAAAGAACCAACTTAAAAAAAAAAAAACAAAAAACTCAAAATGAGGATTTTTTTCCTAAAAGATGTCATGTTTTCCTTAAGGAAGCGCTTGAAGGTTCCTCCTTGGCAATCCCAAACAACAATATGTATTTATATTGTAACAATACAAGTTGGAGTGAACAACAAAAGAACTGAAAAAAAAAAAAAAACTCTGAAAAGACTCAGAAAAAGATGCAGGGCACGTAGGGCAGAGTGCAGGGACTAAGGTGGGGGGGGTATGGAAAGGGAAGAAACTAGATCAATTGAGAAATAATATATGACCTATCGAAAAAGTTTAATAACAATAAAACAACTCAAAATGAGCCTACCACCTGACCCAGTAATACCACTCCTGGGCATATACTCACAAGACTCATCTGACAGCAAAGATACATGCACATCCGTGTTTATTGCAGCTGTCTTCATAATATGAAAGAGCTGGAATCAACCCAAATGCCCCTCAACTGATGAATGGATAAAAAAATGTAGTACTTGGGGCTGGAGAGATGGCCTAGCAGTTAAGAGCGCCGACTGTTCTTGCAGAGGACCCGGGTTCGATCCCCAGCCCCCACATGGCGGCTGAGAACCGTCTTTAATTACAGTTCTAGGGGAATATGACGCCCTCTTCTGACCTCCGTGGCATTGCATGACACGAGTGTACAAACCCACATGCAGACAGTACATTCATATACATACAAGAATAAATAAAAACATTTTTAAAAAGTCTTGGTTTCTGGTATGATCAATATTCAAAAAAATGTATATCTTCACAATGGAGTTCTATGCAGAGGTAAAGAAAGATGACATGATGAACTTTGGAGGTTAATGGATGGAACTTGAAGCCATTATGCTAAGTGAAATAATACAGCCCCAGACAAAAACAGGCGAATGATTTCTTTCGTTTGTAGATGCTAACACCAAATCCACAGTTGAAAGGCAAGCTGAGCAACCTTATTGTTATACTCCTTTTTATCTGAAATCAACTGTGCTGTTATTTTCAGACATTGTAATTACAGTATATGGGTGGAATATATGATTTCATATTTTAGAGTAATATAAAAATAAAGGGAAAAATGTTAACACCAAAGTATATTTTGGAATTAAGATACAGTTTATTTTCAGAGGTCATAATTTTGATACATATGTCATGTTCATATAAGAATATTTTGGAGTAATACAAAGGAGAGGCAACAACAACAACATAAGGACTGAGTCAAAGAATTGACTGATACAGTTAAATTCTGCCCCAAATAGCATGTCTCTGCAGAAAAATCATCCCTGGAAAGACTGAGAGAATGATGGAAGAAATGTATGGCAGAATGTATGAACTGGGATGGGGTGCGTGACAGGGAGAGGAAAAGGTATCTAAATTGTACTTAAAGATGATGTATGAAATACACAAAATATCAATAAAACATTTTATTATTTCACTTTATTTATATGAATGTATTGCCTGCCTGCGTGTAAGTGTAATCTGTGTCTGGAACTGGAGTTGCAGACAGTTTTTAGCTTCCATGTGGCTGCTGGGAATCCCACCTGAGGCCTGTCCAAGAGCAGCAATTGCTTTTAACTGCAAGGCCATTTCTCCAGCCTCTGTTTGTTTTGAGACACTGCATCTCTGTAGCCCTGGGGGGGGGGGGCTGAAATACACTGTGTAGACTAGGCTGGCCTCAGTCTTACAGATATCCACCTGCCTCTGCATCTGGTGTGCTGGGATTAAAGTTGTGCACTACAAGGCTGGATCTACTCTATTTATCTCATGGTGATTCTTGCCATTCTATATTCTGAGGGTTCCATACAACTTTTAGCATTGGTGTCTCTAGTTCTTTGAAGAACACCATGGATCTTTAGAAGAGATTCCGCTGAATCTGGAGATTTCCTTGGATAAAATGGTTATTTTGGCAATATTGATCTTTTTCCATTCTGAACACTGAGCATGTTTCATGGGTTTTGCCTTGGTTCCTTTCTTCCATCAATGTTTTATAATTTTCATCAGAGATCTTCTTTAATATCATTAAATATATGCAATCCCTGTTATGTCGTATAGTTCTGGATGGACAAACAGAGGTTAATAGTTTACAAAACATCCACTGTGTATTGGAGTCTGTTGTAAATTAACATATTTTGATAATTTAATTAGTCATCAAGCATGGGAGGGTAGATATTTATAGACTGTTGTGTTGTTCAGTAGCTATTAATGCTAAAGGTATTTCAAGTAGATACTTAGGTCTTATTTTGTAGTATGTTGCAACAGTTTATATAGTTTCTTAAAATTCCAGAATGGATGCTAACACCAAATCCCCAGTTGAAAGGCAAGTTGAACAACATTACTGTTATATTTCTTTTTATCTGAAAGCAACTATCTTATTATAATGTAAATCTCTTAATGGGCTCTAGAATTGACCCACTACTTATTTTCAGACTCTGTAATTACTGTATATGGGTGAAAGGTATATATTCATATTTTAGAGTAATATAAAATTAAAGGAGGAAAATGTGAATTCCTAATCATAAAAAAAGAGAAAGATGAAGGAAATTTATGGCAGAGTGCATGATCTGGGGTGGGGTGTGGGGAAGGGAAAGGGGAATATGTCTAAACTGAACTGAAAAATGATGTCTGAAATACACAAAACATCAATAAAATTATTATATTAAAAATTCCAGAATGTAATTTCCTTGGCTAGTGATTCATAATGTGTAAAATACAATGCTTTATGATGATACATATAAATTTTGTGAAAACCAGGTTTTTATTCTAGATTCTCAAATTCTGTTTTGTCCCAGTCAACATTCTGTTGTTTTGATAAAATACCCTGGCAAAAATAAACTTTGGGGAGAATGGGCTTATTTGGATATCAATTCCAAGTTACAGTCAACTATTTCAAGTAAATCAAGACAGGAACTGTAGTAGCTAGTCAACACCAACAAGGGAATAAACAAACCCTTGTATGCCTACATTCAGATGGCTTACTCCTGTATATACAGTCCAAGATACCAAGCTCAAGGGACCCATGCCTAGAATGTTCTGAGTCTTCTCACACCAATTCTCAAAGTAATCATGCCAGATTTTCCTACAATATAACCTCATCTAAATAATTCTTCAGTAAGACTCTCCTCCAATGGTCCCAGATTGTGTCATTAGCATTTAAAAGTAATATAACACAGTGTTTTAATCCATACTAGCAACAATGATATTATTAAGTAATCTCAGTCTGTAATTAGGAATACAGAGAAGAAAATTAACCTAGTCAACTAAGATGCTAACAATTTATTAACATTATAGTGGAGAGTTGTATGATTTTATTATTTTTGTAATGCCCAGCACTAAACTATTACTGCATTTGTAGGGCTGAGAATTTTGTTTGGCTGGAAGCAGGGCCCTGCAATTATTGTCCTGGAGACCCCCTAGGGGATGGAATATTCAGTATTCCTGCTTAATCTGGGACAAAGCCCCAGACTCCAAGGGCTCCCCTTTGATGCAAGGAGCATATGTCACACCTTCAGTTTATTATACACAACCAGGAGTTCTGTTCCCCTCCCAAAGAGCCAAGATGGCTCACACTTCCCTTTTCCTCATTCACACCCTCCTGTCCCCAATTCACTGCCTAGAGCACAGTACTTTAGTATATAAATCCATTACCTGTTATCAATAAACCAAGTCATTTCCCCTTGGCATCCCTCCTGGTCTGGCCTCTGAGTCCGTCTTTTATTCTTTCTTTCTTCTCTCTCTTTCTGTTTCACTGGGCATTATTTCCTAGCTCCCTCACCCTCCCTACCAGGGCTCAGGCCTTGATTGTTAAATGGCTGGCCAGGAACAATCCCAGAGCTTGCAGTCCCATGGAACTGTGGGCCTTGGTACAGAGAGGAGGAACACCTCACGGAAGGCTGCACGGGTGTGATACATAAATTGCTACATACATTGTCACATTTCGTAAGCAATACCCATCTAGTCTTTTTTCAAATAGTAATTTTAATAGAAGAAATAGCTTAATACATAACTGGGAGCACTTATTTGCTTAAGGTCTTTGGTTGATGTTTGGTCTTGACTGGAGTTGTCATTTCTGCTTAAAAATAAAACCGTCTGAAATTTAGCTGTGACAAGACCTATTGGAAAAGGGTAATGTTTGAGACTTGGCCTTTCTTCTCTATTATATTCTCATAACAGTCTAACCAATTTTCCTTAGGGGAAGAACTCCAGATCCTGGAATCTCAGATAATATTACAGAGATTAAACACAAAGAAAACCATAGCTAGTTATATTGCTCAAAAAGATAATAAATATAGATTAAAATGAAACAAGGTAAAATATATACCAAGTGAGAAAACCAAGGAAACAGTAGCAACTGGCCCAACAGAGAAATAAGAAACAAGAAAAAAGGTGAAAAGTCTTTAAAATGCTGCAAAGAAAAAAATATCAAAACACTAAACTATCTAAGCAGAGCAGTTACTCTAGCTGGTGAATATGTGCATCAATACAACTTTGTGTAAACTGTAGCACATATTCAAACATATGAAATCAAGTAAGCTGAAAATGGAAATAAATGGAAAATGAATTTCATAAAAGGTAGAGTGAGTGTATGGAGATCTGATAAAATGGACTGAGTCAAGAGACGTGAAATGAGGAAAATCTTGTCATAGTCATAAACTGGGCCATCCATCAAAAGGGCAAACAAGAGTCCCAAATATGTATGAACTTAATTGTGGCATTTTAAATACAGAAAAGCAAAAGTGACAATAGTGTGGAGAGGTATTCCAAACAACTTATAGATACGAACTTAAAATCTTTAAAAAACCGATAAGAATAAAAATTTGAGTATAGTTGTGCTTGCGTTTTGCCAGCTCTTGTGAGTCATTTACTAAAAGAGATTGTATCCTGGAACACTGAAGATTTCTTGATACATTTCAAATGTTTGATGTCACACAGTGTATGCTCTCTGTCCAAATCAATATAAATTGTTAAATTACAATCATGAGATACCTAGAAAAATCCCTAAATATTGAGATAAAATAATAAACTTCTAATCAATCCATGGATCAGAGAAGAACAAAGTATGCTGCAAAAAATGTTCAAAGAAACTCATAAGAGGGAAATGCACTGAATTTTTTTGGAACAGTTGAACATGTAACAGCTGATGTTGCCACTTATTTCTTTATATGTTAATGTTAGGAAAAAAAGGTCATTCTCCTTTGAGTACAGACTAAAACAGATTGCCTAAGCTATCCTCAGATGCCGATGATGCATCTGGATTCTTCCATTGTTTGAGGGGAGCAACACTGATGAGCTCAGGAGAGGAACTTTATATGGTGGGTGTGTTAGATGAATGCAAAGTGATTTTGATGTTCTTTTAAAAATATTTTATTATGTTTATTTTATGGGTATGAAAATATTACCTACGTTTTTGAAGTGCACCTATGTCGTGCATTCTGACCAAGGAGGTCAGAAGGGGGCATCGGATTACCTGGAACTGGAGTTAGGAGCCATGTAGGTGCAATGCTTCTTGATAAGAAAATGTTAAGGAAATGTTAAAAGGTTTCTTATTGGAGAACTTCTCTCCCTAGTGACTTTTCTCTGGTCCAACAGGGATCTGGTTCCTGGAAAGAGCACTGCACACTGCTTGTTCCCAACTAAAGAGATATATTGTTCTGCCAAGTGTGCTACATAAGAGGAAACACAGGAGGTAGCTTAAACAATGAAAATGTATTCTTTCATAGAGCCTAAGGCTCGGAGTCTAAAATGACAGGAGTTCTTTCATCTGAGATCATTGAAGTGGAATCAGCTTCACTACTCTTCCCTGGTTTCTGGTGTGATACTGGTAATCTTTGATACCATTTAGTTTAAAAAGTATCATATTGCCAGGCTTGGTGGTGCACGCCTTTAATCCTAGCCCTTGGGAGGCAGAGGCAGGCAGATCTTTGTGAGTTCCAGGCCAGCCTGGTCTACAGAGTGAGTTCCAGGACAGCTGGGGCTACAAGGAGACCCTGACTCAAAAAGACCAAAATAAAAAAAGTGTCATATCTTAGCATGCTGTCCTTAAAATGTTTGTATCTGTATCTAATTTCTCCTTCTCATAAGGTCACAAATCACATTCCCCATTTTTTTTTGAACTACATATAATAGATCTTATTCAAACTTTCATCCCCATTCCCTGTCCTGTCCCTCATATCCTTTCACCAGATTTCAGGTACATTATCATGTATGTTAAATCCAATCTGGTCAACAAGAGTTTGTACGCAAATATCCCTCAGTGTAAGTTCATCAACTGGAGTCTAGTCAACCTATCTAGAATTGCTCCTTTAAAGAAGATGTACTCTCCCATGCCCCCTAGTAATTATTTGCCAATAGTTCCTTGGGTAGTATTGGTATCTGCTGTCCATTTCTTCAATTCTATGTTGGGTTTTTATCTGATTGAGTATGTAAGGATCTTGTGCATGTTGTCACTGTTGTTGCAAGTTCATGAGCAAGTTCCCAGAGGCCCAAAAGCCTCTGTTTTCTATTTTCATGCACCTACACTGGCTCTTATAATCTTTCTATCCCTCTTCCATAATGGTCCCTGAGCTCTGGGTGGATGAGGTTTAATATAGGAGTCCTATCCAGGGACACAGACTCTACAGTCTCTAAAACTTATGAAAAAATGGACTTCTCTGTGCATCACACTCTCTTTTATGAGGAATCTTTGCTGTGGAGAGTTGGAGGGTGTATTAGTATTATCTTTACCCCTGTTCTGCTATGCTGTGGGAGCCTTAGGTATACAGGTTCCACTCCAGATATGTCATTTAGGGCTGGGTATCTCTCAGATATATATTCTCTGTGTGACCAGTTGTGGAACTCTGCAGCAGTCTCTGTCTGAGACAACGAAGCTTCTTTGATGAGTGATATACAGTATGCTTGTCTGTAAATATAAGTATCCATATTTAGGATATAGTAAGAAATTTCATTTGTCTAGAAATTTGACAGAGATAGATTTTCGTTGGGATTTGTGACATCTCCAGTCATGTGTAATTTGGCTGTATTTTCAGTGTCACCATAAATTCTCTTTCATTGAGAGGGATTTAAAGTCAATTTGATAGCTGTTGATTACCCATTAGATAAAAGGTACCACTATAGCACCAATACAGATAGTTTGCTGTGGCAGTGCTGTGGTTATTAGGTTTTACAGCTGGGCTGGGCCATTGATTCATTTTCTTGCCTTAGCAACTTACATTGTATTCTCTAGAATTATGATAGCTTGTCTTCAGGGGTAAAGCTTCATGGTCAATTCCAGCTCCATGGCTCCAAGTCCTATTGGGACAAATCAGTTTTCATCAGTGAAGACCTGATGTTTCCGCCATAACTGAATTATGCCAGGATTTCCTCTTCAATTAAGGCCACATTGTAAATTGCTTGGCTTTATTTCAAACATGTTTTCCACCCATAACAATGCTTATCATTATCTCTCTTGCTTTGGTGATACATGTTTAGAACTGTACAGTCTTAGCAGCCTTTGTGAGTTCAGGATGCTTGCTTTCATTTGTAAACTTTCTAAGCACCCCAGAGCAGAGTATACAAAGCCCAGAACCAAATGATGTGTCTGTACTGCTGGCCACTTGGAACATTTATTTAATTTTTCAGGTGAGCAAAAATAGCAATGAGAAGGTGGATGCAAAACTGAAGTAAATACTGCATTAGCTCTGTTATCTAGTTAGTTCAGAAATGTTTGAATCACCTCTCCAACCCCTCCCCCCCCAGGAAGAGAAAGACACAAGATCTGTTTGGGGACTTGATTCATACATGTCTCATTTATTCTAATTCTTAGAAGTCAGAAGTTGGCCTGTCTAACTATTGCTCTGTGGAACAGCCAAGTCCATTTCTGGCTTTTGCATCAGGCCATCTGCTTGGTTGTGCTTTCACTCTTCATCTCTGTGAGCTCTGTTCTGCTTGATTTATCACTTCCCCAAACATTATCCATTAAGCACATGGATTCCTCTGGGAATTTTCTGGCCCCTTTTCTTTGCTGTAGAATCCCTCATGGATTTTCCTTTCTTCAATGATTTGAACGTGATGAGGGTTGCTGAAAGGCTGACTCTATCTCAGGTTGTGTCTTGTAAATTTTCGCCAACCACCGATGGAGGATGGAGATGCTGCATCTTCACTACTCTTAGCCCCTATATCGACTTCCTTGAGGACTTAATGGGTTTTCAGGTACTATTACCTCTACTTGGCTTATTGTTCTTGAGTAAGCAATCATCACATCCACAGTGTCATCTATAAGGTATTTTCTTCTGGAAAACCTTGAGCTGGAAGTCTTCAAAAGAGTAATCTAGGACTGGAGATATGGCTCAGCAGTAAAGAGCACTGGATGTTCCTGCAGAAGACCAGGATTCAAGTCCCAGCACCCACATTGGCATCTAACAACTGTCAGTAACTCCAGTTCCAGGGAAACATGTGACCTCCATGAGCATTTCATGATATGGGTACACTTGCACAGATGTAGGCAATATACTCATACACATTAAAACAATAACAGCAACAACTCCCCCCGCCAAAAAAAAAACAAAACCCTGTAAACTAGAAACTAGCCAGACACTCAATCACTAGCACTTCATAGAGTCTTTCTATTGTCCCTAGAAGGGACACTTTCTACTGCTTATGGAATTTGTCAGACACTATTTTTTAATACTTTTATTGATGATTTGTATATTTCATATATAGTCTTTCATTCCAATTTAGACACATTCCCCTCTCCCTGTCCCCCCACCCCACTCCAGTTCATGCCTTCTGCCATACATGTCTTGTATCTTTCTCTCAGTCTTTCCAAAGTTTTTCACTGCAGAGACTTGTTGTTTTGGGCAGAATTTAACTGTATCAGTCAGTTCTTTGACCCAGTCCTTATGTTATTGTTGTTGTTCCCACCCCTTTGTATTGCTCCAACATATGCCCATATAGCCATCACATATGTATCAAAATTATGACCTCCAATAATAAACTGTATGTTAATTCCAAAGTATGTTAAAGCATTCACATTTTTCCCTTCAATTTTATATTACTCTAAGAAATGAATACGTACCTTCCACCCATATACAGTAATTACAGAGTCTGAAAATAAGGGGTAGGTCAATTCTAGAGCCCATAAAGAGATTTATATTATAACAGCACAGCTGCTTTCAGATAAAAATAAATATAACAATAATGTTGTTCAGGTTGTCTTTCTTTTTTTTAATTTTTTTTAATTTTATTTATTTCTGTATGTGTATGAATGTACTGTCTGCATGCAAGTTTGTGCCCCCGTGTCGTGCAATGCCTCGGAGATCAGAAGAGGGTGTCGGATGCCCCTGGAACTGGAGTTCTCCTGGAATTGGAGTTTCAGACGGTTCTTGGCTGCCATGTGGGTGCTGGGGATCGAACCTGTGTCCTCTGTAAGAGTGGTTGGTGTCCTCTGTAAGAGCGGTTGGTGCTCTTAACCGCTAGGCCATCTCTCCAGCCCTCAGGTTGTCTTTCAACTGGGGATTTGGTCTTAATATCCACAAATGAGGGTAGCCATTTTGGAATTCACATTTCCCCTTTAATTTTATATGACTCTAACATATTCATACATACCCTCTCCCCATATACCACAATTATAAAGTCTAAAAATAAGTTGTAGGTTTATTCTAGATCCCATTTGGTGCTAGCATCCACAGATAAGGGATACCATTTGTCGTTTGTTTTTCTGGGACTCTGTTACTTCACTTAGCATAATGTCTTCTACTTCCATCCATTTACCTGCAAAGTTCATTATGTCATCTTTCTTTACTGCTGCATAGAACTCCCTTGCGTAGATATACTACATTTTATCTATCCACTCATTGGCTGAGGGACATTTGGGTTGGTTCCAGCTCTTTGCTATTGTGAAGGGAGCTGCAATAAACATAGATGTGCATGTGGTAGTATGAGTCTTGTGGGTATATATCCAGTAGTGGTAAGACTGGGTCAGGTGGTAGGCTCATTTTGAGTCTTTTAAGGGTTCGCCACACTGGTTTCCATAGTGGTTGTAAGAATTTACATTCCCACCAGTGGTGGATGAGTGTGCCCCTTTCACCACATCCTCTCTAGCATTTGGTGTTTTATGTTTTCATCATCTTAGCCAGTCTTATTGGAGTGAGATGATACCTTAAAGTGGTTTTCATTTGCATTTCCTTAATTATTAATGATGTGGAACACCTTTTAAGATGTTTCTCTGGGCTGGAGAGATGGCCTAGCAGTTGAGTGCGCCGACCGCTCTTGAAGAGGACCCGGGTTTGATCCCCAGCACCCACATGGCGGCCGAGAACTGTCTGAAACTCCAATTCCAGGAGAACTCCAGTTCCAAGGGAATCCGACACCCTCTCTGATCTCCGCGGCATTGCGCAACATGGGTCCACAGACCTGCATGCAGACAGTACATTCATACACATACAGAAATAAATAAAATTTTAAAAAAGATGTTTCTCACCCATCTTTATTTCCTCACTTGTGAAGTCTTTGTTCAGCTTTTTACTCCAATTCTAGAATGGGACCTTTGTTTTCTTACCTCTTTGTTGTTTAAGTAGTTTATATGTACTAGATGTTAAAGCTCTGTCAGATATATAACTGGTGAAGATTTCCTCCCACTCTGTGGGTTTTCTCTTCACTTGATTGTTTCCTTTGCTGTTTCAGAAGCTTTTGAGTTTAATGAGATCACACTTGTCAATTGTTGACCTTATTTCCAGTGCAGCTGCTGTTTGATTTGGAAAGTCTTTTCCTATGGCTATGTCTTGTAGGTTGCTGCCAATGTTTTCTTATATCACCTTCAGAGTTTCTGGATTCATGTTGAGGTCTTTGATCCATTTAGAGTTGACTTTTTTACAGGGTGAGAGGTAGGGGTTTAATTTTATTCTTCTACAAATAGTGGACCAGTTTTTCCAGTGGACCATTTGCTGAAGATGCTGTCTTTCCTCCATTGAGTCTTTTTGGACCCTTTGTCAAATATGAGGTGAATGAAATTGTATGTGCTCAAGTTTGGATCCTCAGGTTTGATACATTGGCCTACAGGCCTGTTTTTGTGCCAGTAACAGGCTGTCTTTATGACTATAGCTCTGTAATATAGTTTGAAGTCTGGTATAGTGATACCCCCTATAGTACACTTTTCAATCAGGGTTGCTTTGGCTATTCAGGGTCTTTTTTTTTTTTATATGAATTTAAGGATTTTTTTCCAAGTCTGTGAAGAAATTCTTGGGGATTTTATTTGGGATTGTATTGAACGTGTATATTAATTTGGGTAGAATAGACATTTTTACTATATTAATTTTTCCAATCCATGAGCATGGGAGGACTTTCCATCTTCTGATGTTTTCTTCAATCTCCTTCTTCAGGGGTTTAAAATTTTTAGTGTAGAGATCTTTCATGTCTTTGGTTAAGTTTGTTCCTAGGTATTTTATTGTTTTTGTGGCTATTGTAAGTGGGAAGGTCTTCCTGTATTTGGTCTCCAGTTGCTTATTGTTAGTGTAAAGAAAGGCTACTGATTTTTCTAGGTTAATTTTGTATCCCACCAATTTACTGAAACTCTTAATCATTTCTAGGGATTTTCTTGTAGAGTGTTTAGCATCCATTAGGTAAACTATCATATCATCTGTGAAAAGGGATAGTTTGATTTCCTCTTTTCCAATTAGCACTCCTTTAATTTCCCTTTATGGTATTATTGCTCTGGCAAGTGTTTCAAGCACTGTATTGAAATGGAGTGATGATAGGGGACAGCCTTGCTGTGTTCCTGCCTTTAATGGGAATGCTTCTAACTTTTCTCCAATTAGGGTGATGTTGGATGTGGGTTTGTTGTATATGGCTTTGATTATGTTGAGGAATGTTCCCTCCAGTCCAAATCCCTCTAGGACTTTAAGCATGAAGGGATGCTGAATTTCGTCGAAGACTTTTTCTGCATTGATTGAGATGATCCTGTGGCTTTTATATTTCGGTCCATTTATGTGTTTTATGATATTTATTGATATATGTATGCTGAACCATTCATGCATCTCTGATAAGAATCCAACTTGGTCATGATGGATGATCTTTTTGATGTGGGTCTGTATGGGATTTACAAGTATTTTCTTGATTATTTTTGCATCTATGTTAATTAATGAGATGGGCCTATAGTTTTATTTTTTGGTTGTATTTTTACCTAACTTTGGTATTAGAGAGATGCTGGCTTTGTAGAAGGAATTGGGGGGTTTCTCTCTGCCTGTATCCCTCTGAACAGCTTTAATAATAATGGTTGTAATAATGTTTAAATGTTTTATCGAATTCTGTCCTGAAACCATCTGGGTGTGGGATTTTTTCTGTTGGGCGGTTTACTATTACTTCCTCATATATTATGGGCCTGTTTAAGCTGTCAATCTCTTCTTGGTTAAGCTTTGGTGAATTCCAGGATTTCAAATATTCATCCATTTCTCTTAGGTTTTCAAATTTAGTAGAGTATAGGTTTTTGAAGTATTTTCCTATGATTGTCTGGATCTTTTCTCTGTTGTGATGTTTCCCTTTTCATCACAAATGCTATTGACTTGGAGTTGCTCTTTCTTTTGTTTAACTGGCTTAGGGGTTTATTTATCTTGTTTATTCTTTCAAAGAACCAGCTTTTGGGTTCATTGATTCTTTCTATTGTTTTATTTGTTTCTTTTTCATTGATTTCTGCTTTGGTTTTTGTGATTTCTTCCTGTCTTTTGGATTTAGGGTTCATTTGTTGTTGTCTCTCAAGTGCTTTTAGCTGCAGTGTTAGTTCTTTTTTCTATTTTTTTTTATTTTTATGTATATGAATGTATTGTCTGCATGCAGGTCTGCGCACCTGTGTCATGCGGAGGTCAGAAGAGGGTCTCAATTCCCCTGGAACTGGAGTTCTCCTGGAACTGGAGTCACAGATGGTTCTTAGCCGCCATGTGGGTGCTGGGGATCAAACCCGTGTCCTCTGCAAGAGCAGTCGGAGCTCTTAACCGCTTTGTCATCTTTCTGCTTTTTTAATGTAGGAACTGAGGGCTATAATTTCCCTCTTGAGAGTGCTTTTAAAGTATCCCATAGGTTTTGCTGTGTTGTATTTTCTTTTTCGTTTAGTTCCAGGAATGTTTTCATTTCTTTCTTTATTTCTTCCTTGACCCATTCTTTATTCGAAGTGTCTTGTTTAGTCTCCATGTGTTCTAGTAGATAGTTGGGCTTGTTCTGGTGTAGATATTGAGATATATTGCACTGTGGTCTGATAGAATGCATGAAAATATTTCAATGCTTTTGTATTTGCAGAAGTTTTTCTGTGTTCTAGTATTTGGTCAATTTTGGAGAATGTTCCATGGGGTGCTGAGTAGAAAGTATGTTCTCTGGTGTTTGGGTGGAATATTCTGTAGATATCTGTGAAGTCCATTTGGTGTATTGTATTGTCGAGTTCAGATGTCTCTCTGTTTATTCTTTGTCCAGTTGACCTATCTAATGGGCTCAGTGGGGTATTGAAATCCCCCACTATCAGTGTGCTGGGATCAATCTGTGCCTTAATTATCTATAGAATTGCGTTTACAGAGTTCAGTGCACCAGAGTTTGGTGCGTATATATCCATGATTGTGAAATCTTCATGGTTAATTGTTACTTTTATAAAGATGTAGTGGCTCTCTCTTTCTCTTCTGATTAGTTTTACTTTGAAGTATATTTTGTCTGATATTAAAATAGCAAGTCCTGCTTGCCTTTTGGTATAATTTGCTTGGAATATTTTTTTACATCCTTTCACTTTAAGTTGATACTTATCCTTGAAGTTACAATGGGTTTCTTGTAGACAGCATATAGATGGATTCTGTTTCCTAATCCAGTCTCCCAGTCTATGTCTTTTGATTGGGGAGTTTAGTCCATTAATATTTAAAGTTATTATTGAGATATGTGAGATGCTTCCTTTTGCCTTATTTCTGTTTGCATTCTTGGTCTAGGTTTGTATTTCTGCAGTTATACTTTTATTAGTTACTCTCTCTTGGTACTTGGGGATAGTTGCTCCTTTCCTCTGACCTTTGAATTGTTTTGAGTATTTTCTGAAGGTTTGGTTTCCTAGACATGAATTATTTCATCTTATTTATGTCATGAAAGACTTTTCTTTCTTCTTCAACTATAGCTAACATTCTTGCTGGGTACAGTAATCTGGGTTGGCCCCTATAGTCATTTAGTACTTGGAACACTTTGGTCCAAGTTCTTCTGGCTTTCATCATTTGCACTGAAAATTCAGCTGTAAATCTGATGGGTTTTCCTTTATATGTAACTTGTTTTTCTCTTGTGTCTGTCAATAATTTGTCTTTGTTTTGGGCATCTAATGTTTTAACCATGATATGGCATGGGGTATTCCTTTTCTGATCTTGTCTATTTGGTGTTGTATCGTGCGTCTTGTATTTGTATGGGTTTTTCATTTTTCAGTTTAGGGAAATTTTCTTCTATTATTCTGTTGAAGATATGATCAATACCTTTGTCCTGGGATTCTTCTCTTTCCTCTCTCCCTATGATGCAGAGGTTTGATCTTTTCATAGTGTCCGTAATCCCTGATTGTTCCACTCTTGTGATTTAAAAAAAAAAAAAAATGGGCCAGACGTGGTGGTGCGGGCCTTTAATCCTAGCACTTGGGAGGCAGAGGCAGGCGGATCTTTGTGAGTTCAAGGACAGCCTGGTCTACAGAGTGAGTTCCAGGACAGCTGGGGTTACAGGGAGACCCTGTCTCAAAAAGACAAAAAAAAATCTAAAAAAATATAATGGAACAATAAGTCATATTTTTCAAGAAATTTGCATCATGAACTTTGCAGGTAAATGGATGGAACTTTAATGGAATGCTAAGTGAATTAACACAATCCCAGAAAAACAAATGATGAATGGTATCCATCATTTGTGGATGCTAGCACCAAATCCCTAGTTGAAAGGCAAGCTGAGCAATTTTAATGGTATATTTCTTTTTATCTGAAAGCAACTGTACTGTTATAATGTGAATCCCTTAACAGGCTCTAGAATTAATTTACCACTTATTTTCAGACTTTGTCATTTTGGTATATGGGTGGAGGGTATGTATTCATATTTTAGAGTAATATAAAATTAAAGGGAAAAATGTGAATTCCTAAACATATTTTGGAATTAGCATACAGTTTATATTCACAGGTCATAATTTTGGTATATATGTTATATATATATATATATATATATNTGATACATGTGATATATATATATATATATATGAATATTTTGGAGCAATACAAATGGGAGAGAACAACAGCAAAAAAATACTGGGACAAAGAACTGAATGAAACAGTTAAGTTCTGCCAAACAATAAACCTCTGCAGAGAAAAACTTTTAAAAGACTGAGGAAAAAGATGCAAGACATGGATGGTAAAATACATGAACTGAGGTGGGGTGGAGGACATAAAAAGAGGAATGTGTCCAAATCGAACTGAGAAATGATGTATGAAATAGACAAAACATCAACAAAAATATTTAAAAATTTTGAAATGATAAGTTTGAATAAAATTTAGCTTGAGCTTTACATATTTTGTTTGATTAATTATGTAAATAATGGTGCTAAGAATTCAGGTAGACATTTAAAAACACATAGGATACATTTTAAGGAACTTGTATACAGTTCCTTACTGAATCGGTCTGATCTTGGCTAAGGGACTTGATACTTAAAATCCCATGAAGAATCAGGATAAGAAATTAAAAAAGAAAGTATGGCACAAAAACCAGGCCTGTAGATTAATGGAACGCAATTGAGAATCCAAACCTGAGCACATCCAATTTCAGCCATCTCATATTCTATAAAGGGCCCAAGAAGACTCAATGGAAGAAAGATAGCATCTTCTGCAAATGGTGTTCGCATAACTGGATCACTACTTGTAGAAGAATAAAACTAACCCCCTGCTTCTCACCAGGTACAAAAACCAACTCCAAATTAATCAAAGACCTCAATGTGAAACCTGAAACTCTGAAAATGATAGAAGAAAATCTTGGTAGTAACATACAAGACATAGGCATAGGTAAAGACTTTCTAAATCAGACAGAAGCTGCACAAAAATAAGGTCAACAATTGACAAATTGGACCTTATTAAACTCAAGAGCTTCTGTGCAGTTAAAGAAACAAAGGAGTGAAGAGAAATCCCACAGAGCATGAAGAAATCTTCACCAGTGATACAAGTGATAGAATGTTAATATCCATAATGTATAAACTACTCAAAAAACAGAGGAGGAAGAAAACAAATGACCTACTCAAAAGGTGGAGTAAAGAGCTGAACAGAGACTTCACAAATGAAGAAGCAAAGATGGTTGAGAAACATCTTAAAAAGTGTGCAACATCACTAATAATTAAGGAACTGCAAATTAAAACCATCTTAAGATTTCACCTTACTCCTGTAAGACTAGCTATGATCCAGAAAACAAAGGATACCAAATGCTGGAGAGGTTGTGGGGAAAGGGGAACACTCATACACTGCTGGTGGGAATGCAAACTCATGCAACCCCTATGGAAAGAAGTGTGGAGAACGCTTAAGAAACTGAAAATGAGCCTACGATCTGACCCTGTCATACCACTCTTGGGTATATACCCACAAGACTCATCCTTTTGCAGAAATACATGCATATCCGTATTTATTGCAGCTCTCTTCACAATAGCAAAGAGCAGGAAGCAGCCCAAGTGTCCTTCAATCAACTAATGGATAGAGAAAATGGAATTCTATACAGCAGTAAATAAAGATGACATCATGAATTTTGGAGGTAAATGGATGGAACTCAAAGCCATTATGCTAAGTGAAGTAACACAGTCCCAGAAAAACAAATGATGAATGGTATTTCTCATCTGTGAATGCTAGCACAAAATTCCTAGTTGAAAAACAAGCTGAGAAATTTTAATGCTATATTACTTTTTATCTGAAGGCAACTCTGGTGTTATAATGTGAATCCCTTAACAGGACTAGAGTTAACTTACCACTTATTTTCAGACTTTGTGATTGTGGTATATGTGTGAAGGTATTCATATTTTAGAGTAATATAAAATTAAAGGGAAAATGTGAATTCCTAAAGATGTTTTGGAATTAACTTATAGTTTATTTTCAGATGTCATAATTTTGGTATATATGTAATGTATATACGAGAATATTTTGGAGCAATACAAATGGGAGGGAATAACATGACAAAGGACTGGATCAAAGAACCGACTGAAACAGTTAAATTCTGCCCAAACGATAAACCTCTGCAGAGAAAACTTTAAAAAGACTGAGAAAAGTGTATAAGACATGTTTGGCAGAATTCATGAACTGGGGTGGGGTAGGGGACATTGAAAAGGGAATGTGTCTAAATTGGACTGAGATATGATGTATGAAGTACACAAAACATCAATAAAGCTCTTTTATTTAAAAAGTTAAAAAATTATAAGGTAAGTTTCGCACATTTTTGAAATGATTGTTCCCTTTGCATAACTTCATGCTATGTAAAAGTATTTATCAATTACATACGATAAAATCCAAAGACTACCTATGTTCAGGAGAAATAAGTGTCAAGACCCAGCAGATGCCAGAAACCAAGGCCAGGACCCTAGCTTATCAGCCCTAGTTCTCCTTCTGCATTCTGTTTTTCTGTTATGGTTTGAATGGGAAACACTCCCACAGTCTCATGGGTGAAATGCTTGGCTCCCAGCTTATGTCAGAATGTTGAGAACTAGTCAGCCGCTAGGAAGTGAGAGCTGTCCCGGTGAATCTGGCCATCAGGAGTGGGGTCTCTGAGATGCCTGTCCCTCTTTCCAGTCCAGCATCTTTGCTCTCTTCTGCAAAGGGGACCATTTTCTGTCACTGAAACTTTGGAAAAAAATGAGCCAAAATAAACTCTTTTTTTTTTTTTTTTTGGTATTTTTGAGACAGGGTCTCCCTTTAGTCCCAGCTAGCCTGGATGTCACTCTGTAGACCAGGTTGGCCTTGAACTCACAGAGATCCACCTGCCTGCCTCTGTCTCCCAAGTGCTAGAATTAAAGGCATACGCCACCACGCCCAGCCATTATTTAATTCTAATTCTGCTGCCTTGTTCCTCCTTTTTTTTATTGTTACTAAAATTTTTCCATAGGTTATACATCATTTCTCAATCGAATCTAGAGTCGTTTCCCTTCCCATGTCACTTAAAGTATTTCTTTCCAGTGTTCTGGTCATGCCAGTGAGAAAATTAGCCCATACGTGCATACCATTGAAAAAGTTGTTTAATTTACAAATAAATGACTAAATAGAGCAAGCATTATTTTACTGTAATAAAGTATTTCACCAAAGAGCACTGAGATTCAGCTTAAATTCATAAAGTGATTTAGAAACTTCCTGCTTTATTCATATATACACCAAAATATATATTTTATTCCATATATTTCTTGAGACAATGTCCTGTTATACCTCTGTGACTGCCCTGGTAATCCCTATGTAGTAGAGGCTGGCCTTGTGTTTTCAGTGTTCCTGTCTTGGGCTCCAAAGTGCGGGGGTTATAGGAATGCATCCCAACAACAATATTTATTTAGTATTTCCAGAGTGTGATTCTCTTCAGATAACTGATGCCATGGGTGGTGAAACTATGAACAGAGGGTAACATCTTCTGTATTAAACTCATAGACACATTTTTGTTGACATCCCTTTGTTTTTGCCCAAACCAAACTTTTACATAATTTTAACTAAACTCCACTGTTAAAACTTATTTATGTACTTTGAAATAAGATATAATTTCATGTTTAGCTATTTATTGATGGCAGCATAAATTTTGCTATATTCCAAAATTTGTCAAATATTCCAACAATCCCATAATCTTCTCTCTTAAATAATTGATATAATCTTCTGTTCAGCTAAGGCTGTGTGATACCAAATGTTGCATTAAGCATAAAATCTTGCTATATATGTGTACCCACTAATTGCCTTATTTATTCTTATTTATATACATCTGAGCATAATAGAAAACCTGAAATTATGACTTCTTGTGATCTTTCCTGTTGTAAGCTATATGGTTACTTTCTATGGTTTCCTTGCTTGTAATTTTTAAATACTTTGTTCTAAGTTAAATTAATGTTCTGTTGGCAATCCATTAGATTTTAACTGGCGCACAGCAATAAAAAGCCCCCTGCCATTCACCCTCCTCTATCTTGATGCTCATGACTGTTTCCCACCTGCCCATTTGTGTGAATTTCACTGTACTTTGTGTGTCTCTAGGGGCTTCACCCATCATCCATTCCAGTCCTTGGGTGGACACTGTGTTATGTAAAATTTCTTTAGAACAGTCAGGTTTCTCCCAAGGTGAGGTAGTTTTGTTCCCCTTGAGAAAACTTGAATATATTTTACTTTTCCAGTGACTGATTTTTATTTTACCCCTGTGTATAGCTCTAGCTCTGACTCACAATTTTACTTCCTTTCTTAAATCACACTTAGAAAATATTAGAATGCAGTGAAGTAGGTCTGCAGATTTGATTCAACATTTCTACCTCAGATACTGTTGTACAATATTAGTAGAACTTTGATGGCCTTTGTCTCACTTGAATGTTGAGAATTTTGCATTTCATATGAAAATTGGCCCTCTAAAAGTACTTCCAAATAAAGTATGCTTCACTTGTGCTTACATTTTTAGTTTATTTGCTTTTATTATGTTGTCCAAATTTATCTGAGGCTGAAGTCTCATTCGTTTATATAAAATTATCCTTGTCTTGGCTATTCAAACTACTCAGTGTTTATAAGAGCATGTATAAAAATAATATGATTTAAAAATACAAAATCAGAGAAGCCCTGCAATTACTTTTCCACAATGGATTGAATGGAGAGTAATTATAGTGGTCACTAATTTATTGGGTGTTTTTCCTTGTTATCTATCATTGTTGTTACTATTAATGCCAATTATTTTTGGAACATGCAATGAATGTTTTGAAATGCCAACATAAAATATGACATTTTCATTACTTTTATGAGTTTGGAAAATGATGAAAATATTTTGTTAGGATTTTGGAGATAATGTAGGACCTTAGGTTGGATATTAAAATTGAGGTCTCAGAACAAACTCTGATGTTTTACCACACAAATATCTAAAGTTCATCCCTGTCTTATTCTCTGCTGATAGGGTGAATTCTTTTTGATGCATGTGGAGACTATGGTCAGTATTTAATAAATCACACATGGTTTCTGTTCTCTGGAAAATTTTCACTGTGATATTGAACAGATCATATTCAGTGTTCTTAAAATTCTATGATTGAAAGAATTATGAAAGAGCACATTTCCCATCATATGTCAAGGTAGTATCAGTGAGGAATTTTTCCGATTAAATTCTGCTTATTAACAGAACACAACATGGCTTCTTACAAATAAATAGCTCATAAATACTCAATTAAATCATGTGAATAAATGTGAATTCTAGGTACTTATAATTACTTTCATAAATTTTAAAAGTTATTTCTGTGTTTAAATGTATGGGTGTGTGTTTATACATTTTCCAGTGTAGAAATCACAGGACAACTTCAAAGAATCACTTAGTTTCCCTCCTACCATGTGTCATTGGAAAATTAAATCTAAGTTGTTAAACTCAATGTAAGTGCCTTCAGCAACTGAGCCATCTCACCAAATACAACTTTGTTTGCATATATATATATATATATATATATATGATTATATGTATTGAACATTTTATTATATATAATTTTTGTACAAGATTATGTTACTAATCAAATCTAGACCCATGTCCCCCACCCTACCCTCCCACCCCACCAGAGCTAATGCATTCTGCCAAACATGCTTTTCATCTCTTTCTCAGTCTTTCTCAAAATTCTCCATGTGGAAGTTGACTGTTTTGAGCAGAAGTTCACCGTTTCAGTCAGTTCTTTGATGCAGTCCTTTTTGTTGTTGTTGTTGTTGTTGTTTCCAATATGCATCACTCCCAACTACTTGGACAAAAGCTCAAGGGGTTGTGATTCGTCTTTTGTTTTTCTGGGACTGAGTTACTTCACCCAGCATGATATCTTCTAGCTCCAGCCATTTACCTGCAAAGCTCATGATGTCATCTTTTTTTTTTTTATTTAATTTTTATTGATGCTTTGCGCATTTCATACATCATTTTCCAATTCAGATCAGGCATATTTCCCTTTCCCTTCCCCCCACCCCATCCCAGATCATGTATTCTGCCATAACTGTCCTGCATCTTTCTCTCAGTTTTTTTTTGTTGTTGTTGTTGTTTTTTCCTTTTTTAGCTATAAGTGATAATCCATGAGTACAAGCATCCTTCGTGCAAAACCAATCTGCAGGCTGTTGTGCCCAAACCCCCACAGCCCCACCATCCAGTGGGGGGGTGACAGGTTGTTTGTTCAATCAAGTTGATCAAATGAGTGTCCAGACTACATTGCTGTAGTTTCACCATTCACCCCAATCGCAGCCCTTACATTCTACCACGCCCCCTCTTCCGCAGGTTGTTCCCTAGGCTTAGAAAAGGGGCACAGGTGGATGAGAAGTAAAACAGTCCACTCTCTCTGGAGCTGTTGACTTGGACTCTGGTCAATTCTGGCTGTTTCCTTTCATGGGCTGACAGTTTGTCCAGGAGTAACCTTTCGATCCTACTAATGAAGCACAAGCAATTAGATATATAGGTATTTAAGCAGCACTAATAGTTATGGTAGGTTACTTTGGCATAGACACATAAAAGAAAGAGGGAACAACTCCAGATGTCATCTTTCTTTACTGCTGCATAGAGCTCCATTCTGTAGATGTACCACATTTTCTCTATCCTCTCATCAGTTGAGGGACATCTAGGTTGGTTCCAGCTCCTTGCTATTGTGAAGAGAGCTATGCTTCAGGTGGACTTGGGAGATCTCCCATGTATTGAACTTTTAAAAATGTACTTTTGAGGGAGGCTGGAAAAGTGGCTCAGCAGTTAAGAGCACTGATTGCTCTTGCAGATGATCCAGGTTCAACTCCCAGCACCCTCATGGAGGCTAACAATTGTCTTAACTCCATTTTCAGGGGATCTGACACACTCTTCTTACATCATTGATCATTGCATGACATGGGTGCACTTAAATTCATGGAAACAATATACTCATACACATAAAAATAATAATTTGTCTATCCATATGCATGCAGTGTTTGTGGAGGGCTGAATAGGGCATTTGATGCATTGAACCTGGAGGTAAGGACCATTGTGAGACACCATGTGGGTGCTGGGAACTAAACCAAGGTCCACTGCAAGAGCAGCCTATCTTAGCTATTATTTTTGTAGAGACATCTACAAAATAATTCTTTTTATTTTTGTCTTTTTGAGACAGGGTCTCCCTGCAGCCCCAGCTGTCCTGGAACTCACTCTGTAACCCAGGTTGGCCTTGAAGTCGCAGAAATCCGCCTGCCTCTGCCTCCCAAGTGCTAAGATTATAGGCATGCGCCACCACATCCAGTTTGGACAAAATGATTCTTAATAACAAAATATAGATGCCAATTGAAAGAATTAATTCTTTTTTTCTTTTTCTTTTTGAGACAGGGTCTCCCTCTAGCTCCAGCTGTCCTGGAACTCACTATGTAGACCAGGCTGGCCTTGAAGTCACAGAGATCTGCCTGCCTCTACTTCCCAAGTTCTGGGATTAAAGACATGTGCCACCACACCTGGCCAAGAATGAACTCTTGAGTACAGGGCTCTGTAGAATTTAAGTAATTCCTATACTTTGTATATTAATCTACTATTAGGTTCAGTGATATTTTAAATTCTCATTGTTTATGGTCACTATCAGTATATGACACAAAGAGAAATAAAGAATCTCTGAAATTCAAGAATAATCTCAGATGGTGTCTAGATGAAATATCCAGTCCTGTGCTTATCTTGAACACAGGAACCACATAAAATATGCTGCATGATACATTGAAAATATAATGAATACCCAACAGATATGGATCGACTAAATATACAAGTGTTTAAGTTGCAAAAGGAATGAGAGATTAGATTCCAGACTTCCAGGATTAATGAATACAAAAAGATAGACCTCATTAAAGAAAATAAGAAACTCTAGGTTCAATTTTGTCAGATGTAAGGATTCATTCATCTAAATTGAATTTGAGTTAAAATGCTCCTGCAGTTTGACACATACCTTCCCTTCTCCAAATAAATCTATTGAGAGTTGAAGACTATTGAGTTAAAGACTGAAGGAAAGGTCTTTGAATATTTTAAATTGATGTCTTGACCCAAACAGTGACTCTTCCTGATTTCATTAAACATATTGGCAGAAAATAAACTTGGAAAATCCTTATCTAACATGATCCTTGACTATAATGTGAATGGATTTCAGCATTCCACTAGTTCCAAGGAGATGCTAATGTCACTATTCAGAGGGTTCCATGCTCAACATTTTCCTTTTCATCATTGCTTTTAGATTTTCTGTCTTTATAGATACCACAGGCTAGCAAATTAAAACACACACACACACACACACACACAAAACACACACACACACACACACACACACACACAAGGGAGGAATGGGCTCCTTGCTTTGGAGGTGATTACCAGATGGTTTCCATAGACCCTTAAATAATACTGGCTATTCTTATTTCTCTAGAATACTCTCCAAAATTTGATGGTAGGATCCTTTTACTTAAGATACTGCATATACGAGTCCTAGAGCAGAAAAGGAGAAATCAAGCTGGTACCGACATCAGAGCTTCACCTCTGCTTCTTAGCTTTCATGATACTCAAAGATGCTGTTGCATGCTAAAGAAGTAATCATCAACCTTACTGAGCTCTGAACTCTGACACTTACAATAATGATTAGCCTGCAAATATATGCCCACTGGTACAATAGTGTTTAGATATTGTGGGACTAATCAACCACATTCTGGATGGGTTTAAGGCCCACTTTACAAGATGAAGCCCACACACATGTTGCTCTGTTATCAGGGCCAAGTATTTGTGCCTATATAAGTCACAGTCCATAATGGAGAATCCATTCATGTTATTCTTCTAAATGGTTGTAGTATTAAGGAAATTTCTAATAGCTCTTCATTATTCCCATAGATTCGTGTATCTGTCAGCTCTCACCGGGAAAGCTTCTTCCTTCAGCAGATGACAGCTTACCACAGCTCATCAACACTCAGAAAACAAGAGACTACAGACTTTTCAGGGTAAATGGGGGACTCATATCATCAAAAAAACCCCCCTCTCCTCTCACGACTCAAGAATCATTGTGGAAGAAAGGGTGAAAACATTGTAGCAGCCAGAGGCAATGGATGATTTCAAGGATACCATTTTCCACATACACTAGAGAAATTCCACATACAAGCCCACAGTACTGCACAGCATGCAAAACACCAGAGCAAAGCGGAGCAAAACAACCCAAGCATGGACTGGGAAGGTGAGTACAAAGTGCCAGCCCTAGCTGAGAGTCTGTGGACAATTGACAGCTGTTGAGAGAAGTAAAGCCAGGTTTCATCAAGGCTGTCATACAGATTATGTTTCTTGTGCTTCAGGGGATATACCTAGATACAAAATTTTGTGGGAAACACAAACTAGATTCATTAGACCTTGGAATAAATAGAGGACATGAAGTAAGTGAGGGGATGGAGGCAGGGATACATCTGAGGGGAGATTGGAGAAGGCTTTTCAATATAATCAAATACACTGTATAACATTTTCAAAGATTAAATACAAATATTTTTAAAAGAACAAAAATGTATATACCTTACACTCAATGAAATATTTTCTGTAACTCGAAAATGATGTAAAACAAAATTAGAGGAAAGTACAAATAGCATACAGATAGAATTGGATATTCTCACTTTTCTGAATGTCTCTTATTTTGCATTCTAGGTGAAGCCACAATGTCTCCTTTTAGAGCAAATCTGGTACTGAGTTTCAGTACTGTATCCAAAATTATCAAAAAAGGGAGCAGTAGAACAGAAATAGAATATTTAAAGAATTCTGTCTTAAATATTTCCATTGCTTTTGAAGTAATCACAACTGAAGAAATAGCTGTAGACCAGGCATTGGTAAGTATTGTTTTAAAAAATATGGTGTTTCCAGACTGGGTGGCCCACACCTTTGATCCCAACAATGGGAGGCAGAGGCAGGAGGATTCCTGAGAGATCTAGGCCAACCTGGGCTACATCCTGAGCAGGTGGTGATTAGTAAGACTCTGTCAGAAAAAAAAAAGATGGTGTTAACCAATTGCTTAGCTTTGCTACTTGTTTTCATTATTGTGCTTTTGCTCACAGGTATGAATACATGTTTATAAATGTGTACGTGATGATTTTCTGCTCATTTACAGTTTTTCATGAGTGGAAAGTCTAGAAATGACTTTTACAATATAGAAATTGTCTAGGCTAATGAGTTTTTCTCTAACTTTGGACAACTAAGTTCATATATCAAAACTTCTCATGTGAATATATTAAGATATAACCCATTTTGCAACATCTCATTACAACTATATTTTAATTGTAATAAAATGCATATAGATTTTTTTCCTATTCTCTATGAAGATGAATAAGGAAAAGACTAACCCATGAAATGTATCTTTGAATTGTATGCAGTAGGACACAGAATTCCCTCTTATTTTCAACTGTAAAGAAAAATGTATCAGCTCTTTCCGATGGTGGATTTTTTCCTTTTATTCTTTCTAGGCATTTAAAATCTTAACATCAAATGCACTCATATCCAGCTTCTAGAATTTCCAATAGTGAAGAATCTATGCTTGTACAGTACCTTGCCCTAGAGCAGAGATATCACACTTTATTCTTGTTCCATATCAGTGGAACATCTTGTTAAGGTTCATTTTTTTTTTTTTATTGTTAACTAGAATTGTCTTCCATGTGGCAAGCTGTACTGGACAGGTGCCTTCTTCCCAAGTTTGGTTGCATCCACTTGCCTCTGATCATCACAAAACTTGACTGTGGATACGTTGCAAGAAATGTGGGGCAGAGAGAGTCAGTCATGCCTTCTAAGCCACCATTTGTCCCAAGAAGCACATGGGAGAGGGGCCAAGGCTCTAATTAGAGGAAAGCGGTGGAGAGGGGTTATCACTCTCACAATGTTGATAAAGCTGCTGGGATGTAAACTTTGCTATATGGGCTGTGTAGGACAGACCCCCCTTCTGTAAACAACCCCCTAACCCATTAAATAGCTAGTTTGGAAAAATCATATCTCACTTTGCCTTAGGGACCAAGAGAGGCTGGGGTTTACTCTTGCCTCCCAGAAGGGATTTTATTAACACTCATTGAGTTAGTCAAAGTGGGGCTGGACATTCTTCATCTGTGAGGAGCCAGCATGGAATGCTTGGGCTTTTTGTTATGGCATCTGATATATTCAAATTGGGGACTTTCTCA
Source organism: Rhizomys pruinosus (assembly GCA_009823505.1). Classification (NCBI taxonomy): domain Eukaryota; kingdom Metazoa; phylum Chordata; class Mammalia; order Rodentia; family Spalacidae; genus Rhizomys; species Rhizomys pruinosus. Next base: position 1,167,226 of record VZQC01008874.1, read on the forward strand.
GGTAAAGTGCATTAAGCTGTTGTGACCTTAGTATAATTCCCACTAGTCTCCTAAGAAAAAAGTAGAGTATGGAACTTGCAGGGGAAAATTAACTTGATATATAAATCATTTTATTTCTTATAATTTATGTAATTTTAAATGAAATTTCAGTGTTCCTTTCTAAAGTATTACCAAACCACATTATGTTGATGTTTAAAAACACAGTCTGAAGCCAGCCGTGGTGGCACAGGCCTTTAATCCTAGCACTTGGGAGGCAGAGACAGGTGGATCTTTGTGAGTTCAAGGCCAGCCTGGTCTACAGAGTAAGTTTCAGGACAGCTGGGGCTACAGGGAGACCCTGTCTCAAAAACAAACAAACGAACAAAAAACAAACAACAAAAAAACACAAAAATACCATAGTCTGACTATTAGCATCCATTTTAGGCCAAGACCCTGCAGAGAACCTATTTCTTCAGATTTATCTTCAAGATGTTCCTAAGCAAAGAATTTGTACATTTCTTACTGAAACAGTATTTCCTGCATGAAATAGGGAGGTAATGTCAGACATATCTTTATCACAGACTAATTTTTCCCATTTATCCATAGGCTCCTACATTAGGACACACACAATTACAAACCGATTATTTCTCAATATCTCTCCCCATGAAAAATTGCTGTTTGCAACACTTTTATACTTTATAGGTAAAACATGTGTTCTAGTTTGCTTTCAATTGATGTGACAAAATGTTCTGACCAAAACCACCTTGGGGGCTAAAGGGTTTATTTCTTTGATATTTCTTGGGTCACGGTTCATCACTTAGGGAGCCCAAGGTAGGCCATGGAGGAATGCAGCTTACTGGCTTATTCTGAACCTGGCCAATGCTCAACCTGCTTTCCTTTATAATACAAAGCAACCTGCCCAGAGGTGGGGAGGAACTTGCAAGTTCCCTGATTTTTTAAGAACTATATAAATGTAGGTTTATAGTAATTAAAATTGTGGATATCCTGACTATTTTATAATACTGGGTCTATTTGTTTGTATGTAGTATTTTACAAGAAATGCCTATGTGACAGACCACATGAAATCTGGTAAAGGACTATAAGGGAAATGGATAAGGAAGGGGGTTCTAGATATGATCAAAATGTATTCTGTGAAATTTGTAAAACTTCAGTAAAAATAGTCAAAAACAGATATTTTGTGTTACTGTGTCAAATGAAAGTCATTAGCTCTTTCCAGGTGATATAGAGCATAACTAGAGAATAAATGTCAGCTTGAGGAAGGAAGATTTGCCACTATTATGGACAAAATGGGTAGAATCAATTTCATTTCATTTCACTGTTGGTTCTTCCTCTGGATGTCTGTATATTCTATTCACATAGATGGGCTCCATTCTTCAGACACTGTTTTTTTCTTCCTGCTATCCTCATTTTTGTTCTTCATCATTATTTCCCTATTCCTTAAACAGAAGAAAGGCAGTGTCACCTGAGTGCGAAACAAAGTCCTGTTAGTACTTATTTTGTCATACAATAAAAGAAGGAGTAAGAAGCCCAAGTATACACACTTGTCAGGAATGAATATGCATCTCTTTAGCATACAGCTAAAGGAAGGTAATTAAGAGGTAAGTACCTTTGGAACACTTGTGCACTGGTGTAATTTATAAATCACAGGGAACATGAATATTGATTACAGAAGGAAAAATACTAGCTAAAAATTATCATTAGAAATACACTACTAATGTACATGTGTAAATATTTTGACAAAGTATTCATATCAATTGGTCAGGTTATTTTAAATACAGTTTTTCCAATTCACAGCATTAAAGTTGAATTTTCCTAGAAGAGGTTGCTATTAACTTACATAGGCATATAACTTTTCTGACAGAAGTTTGTCTTCCATATAAATATAGCTTTCATGATTTATCCTTCAACTTAGCACTTGAGGAAAGTGAAAATGAATATTCCGTAGGTGATTATGGGTAAAGAGGTGACAGAAATGGTTAACAGGGTAAGAAATGCCAATAACAAACAGAAGCATGTCTTCAGAATGATTGAAGCAGAAAATGAACTTACTACATAAACCCCTGGGATCCCAGTGTATTAATTAACTTTAGTGAATGTGCAGTTATACAAATCAACTGCATCAGCTCCAGCTTCACCATAGAAAAATAGAAATGGGGGCCTCATTCCTGATTTCTGCTGTTGCAATTCTGAGAGTATCCCATAAATCTGTTTTTAACATGATTTCAGGTAATTCTAGTGGGCAACAACTTTCTCATATAGAAATAATTATTTTATTTAGCATTTCACAATTTAATACCTGAAGAGTTCCCACTATTTTTTTAAAACATAAGGCTTTATGGCTTTCAATGCACAAATCTTTTCTGAAAATTTTTTTTATGTGTATGAATGTATTGCCTGCATATAAGGGTTCACATGTTGTGCAATGCTGGAGGAAGTCAGAAGTGGGCATCAGACCCTGGAACTAGAGTTATGGAGGGTTGTTAGACTCCATGTGGGTGTTTGGGAATCGAAAGCTGGTCCTCTGCAAGAATAGCCTATGCTCAGTTTTTCCAGGCAGATGAGGTGTAGTTGGTGCTGATGGAGGAGACTTGCTTGACTCAAGGAGACCTATATTTGCTTTATTGGTTTAGTGGTCTTTGGTAACACTCTCTGGCATCCCAGAGACCATCTCTATACTTGCAAGTGGGGTCTCCATACATCTTTCCCATGTTTATATCAGGTCTTCAACAGCAGGGCCTTATCGCCTCTCTTCCTGCAGATATCCCAGTTAGGAGGCAAGGAGCCTTTACCATTTGTGGGGGCTTGGATCCCCTGGCCAACATCTCCTTGGTAGAATAATCCATTGTTGATGTCAGAGCTCCTTATTAATATATTTTGTTTAAGTGCATGCATAAGGAACTTTAGCATTATATTTGGTTCTGGATAGAGAATAATCCTTTTCAGAGTTTCTATGTCCATTGTCAATTAAAGAAGGCAGTTTTACTGATTTTACCAGAGAATACCTCTATAACAGCTGGCTCCAATCTACAGCTGAGAACGACCTCATCATCATCTCAGTGGCAGCCATATGTCTCTATATCCCAAACTAATTGGCTATTATCTCTCTCCTTGGAGGAATAACCCACGCTGATGCCACAAAGCTTACATCCCTCTAATGGTTAGGAGATGTTATAAAACCACACGAAGACCCTACCATACTTAACAGAAAGAAAAGTAATTCATGAATTAACATACCATCCAAACATCTGTGTCTTATACCAAAGAAACCTACCATAACAATTTTACTGTTAAATACCTACTATATCTAATTGTGTGTGCTTCATTAGTCGGATGCAACGGACTATATATTATACTGTTTAATACCTAAATATCTAATTGCATGTGCTTCATTGTAGATCGAAAGGTTATGCTCGTGGACAAGCTGGACAGCCCATGAAAAAAAACAGCCAGAAACTGGACTAGAGACCAAGACATCAGCTCCAGAGAAGACTAGAGTGTTTTGCTTCGTCATCCACCTGTGCCTTTATTCTAAGCCTAGGGAACGACTCGCGAAAGGGGGGTTGGTAGAATGTAAGGGCTTTGATTGAGGTTAATGGTGAAACTACAACAATATAGGCTGGACACTCATTTGACAACTTGATTGAACAGACAAGCCCCCCCCCCCTGCTGGATGGTGGGACCCAGAGCTGTGTGGGTTTGGGCACAAACTGCTTGCAAAATTTTGCTTTACATGAAGGATGCTTTTACTCAACAAATTATCACTTATTGTTAAAAAAATGAAAACAAAGTCAAATAACAAAAAGACAGAAGAAAATGCAGAAAACTTATGGCGAATGCTGATCTGGGATGGTGGGGGTGGGGTGGGGGAAGGGAAGGGGATATATGCCTGAACTTAATTGGAAAATGATGTATGAAATACACAAAGCATCAATAAAAAAAAAAGAGAGAAAAAAAAATAGCCTATGCTCTTAATTGCTGAGCCATCTCTCTAGCCCCCAGTATAAAAATCATAACCTCACAGATTAAGTTTATTGTTACATGGGTATTTCTGATGCAATAAATACAATTATACTAATGATTTATTTTTTTAAAAAATCATTATTTTACCTAAAAATGCTACACGCTTTTAATATTCAGTCAACTCGTCAAAATTTACAAAATTGACTTGTGTTAAAAGTTGTTTTATGGGATTTTTGGTTTGTGAATATGTAAGCTATGCACACAATTTCACAGTACCCTTTATAAGTTGAATATGTTTAATTCCACTTTACACTTATCATTAATTTTGTTGCTGCTTCTAGCAATGTATTAAATATTAAGATTGAATGAACATGCCTCAAAGCAGACATTGCTATAAAAGTTTTTAGGTCCCCCTCTCCTTTGATTGCAATATTAACTGTGGGTTTTCATGAATGGCCTTTATCATGTTATGGAAAGTCCCTTCTATAAATAAAATCTCAAGAACTTTTTTTTCAAAAGAAAGAACTTTGTAAATTTAAAAGATGAGATCCGGCAGGTTAATAGACCTCACAGACATCTACAGAATATTTCACCCAAACACTGGAGAATATACTTTCTTTTTTTTTTTAATTTTTTAATTAATTTTATTTATTTCTGTATGTGTACGAATGTACTGTCTGCATGCAAGTCTGTGCACCTGTGTCGTGCGATGCTGCAGATGTCAGAAGAGGGTGTCGGATTCCCCTGGAGCTGGAGTTCTCCTGGAATTGGAGTTTCAGACGGTTCTCAGCTGCCATGTGGGTGCTGGGGATCTTGCCGGGTCCTCTGCAAGAGCGGTGAGCGCTCTTAACCGCTAGGCCATCTCTCCAGCCCTGGAGAATATACTTTCTACTCAGCACCTCACAGAACGTTCTCCAAAATAGACCACATATTGGGGCACAAAAGAAATCTCAACAAATACAAAAGGATTGAAATTATTCCATGCCTTCTATCAGAATACAGTGCAAGAAAATTCAATATGAACACCAGAATAAACCCAACTAGCTACAAGAAAATGTGGATCCTAAACAACACCATCCTGAATAATGAATGGGGTCAGGGAAGAAATAAAGAGTGAAATAAAAGTATTCATGGAACTGAATGAAAAAGACAGTACAACACAACAGAACTTGGGGGATACTTTTAAACAGAAAGGGAACACATAAACAATCTGACACTGTAGCTAAGAGCACTTGAGAAACAACAACAAATGAACCCTAAACCCAACAGACAGAAAGAAATTACTAAAATCAGGGCAGAAATCAATGAAATAGAAACAAGGAAAACAATACATAGAATCAATGAATCCAAAAGCTGGTTCTTTGAAAAGATAAAATAGACAGACCTCTAGCCCAGGAAAGAAAGAAAGAAAGAAAGAAAGAAAGAAAGAAAGAAAGAAAGAGAGAGAGAAAGAAAGAAGAAAGAAAGACTCCAAATCAATCGTATTAATGATGAAAGGGGAAACATCACAACAGACAAAGTAAAGGTCCAGACAATCATACAGGAATACTTCAAAAACCTATACTCCATTGAATTTAAAAACCTAGGTGAAATGGATGAATATTTGAAATCCTGGGAACCAACATAGCTTAACCAAGAAGAGATTGACAGTTTAAAAAGACCCATATTATTTGAGGAAATTGAGGATGTAATGAAATTCTCCCAACTAAAAAAAAGCCTGGGCCCAGATGGATTAAAAGCAGAATTTTACAAAACATTAAAAGAGTGGGCTGGAGAGATAGCCTAGCGGTTAAGAGCATCGACTGCTCTTGCAGGGGGCCCAAGTTCCATCCCCAGCACCCACATGGCGGCTGAGAACAGTCTGTAACTCCAATTCCAGGAGAACTCCAGTTCCAGGGGAATCCGAGAACCTCCTCTGACATCCGCGGCATTGCACAACACGGGTGCAAAAACCTACATGCAGACAGTACATTCATACACATACAAAAATAAATAAAAAAAACATTTGAAGAGGTCCTACAATGGTTACTACTCAAACTGTTCAGAAGGATACAAACAGAGGGAATTCTCCCACATTCCTTCTATGAAGCCAGCATCAACCTAATACAAAACCAGACAAAGATACAACCAAAAAAGAAAGCTATAGACCCATCTCATTAATGAACATAGATGCAAAAATTCACAACAAAATACTTGCAAATCACATACAGACCCATATCAAAAAGATTATCCATCATGACCAAGTTGGATTCATACCAGAGATGCATAGATGGTTCAACACACGTAAATCAATAAATATCATAAAACACATAAATAGACTGAAAGACAAAAACCACACAATCATCTCAATTGATGCAGAAAAAAGCCTTTGACAAGATCCAGCATCCATTCATGTTTGAAGTCCTAGAGGGAATCGGACTGAAGGGAACATTCCTCAACATATTCAAAGCCATGTATAGCAAACCCACCGCCAACTTCATCCTAAATGGAGAAAAATTGGAACCATTTCCCTTGAAGGCTGGAACCCAACAAGGCTGCCCCTTATAGCTACTCCTCTTTAACATAGTGCTTGAAACGCTTACTAGGGCAATAGTACAAGAGAAGGAAATTAAAGGAGTACTAATGAGAAAAGAAGTTAAGCTAAACTTTTTGCAGATTATATGCTAATTTACCTAAGGGATGCTAAAAACTCCACCAGAAAACTTCTAGAAGTGATTAAGAGTTTCAGTAAATTGGCAGGATACAAATTAACCTGGAAAAATCAGTAGCCTTTCTTTACACCAACAATAAACAAAAGGAGAAGGAATACAAGAAGAACTTCCCACTTACAATAGCCTCAAAAATAATAAAATACCTGGGAACAAACCTAACCAATGAAACCAACGATCTCTACAACAAAAATTTTAAACCCCTGAAGAAGGAGATTGAAAACGACATCAGAAAATGGAAAGATCACCCATGCTCATGAATTGGAAAAATTAATATAGTAAAAATGTCCATTTTACCCAAATTGATATATTCAACGCAATCCCAATCAAAATCCCCATGATCTTCTTCAGAGACTTGGAAAAAATTCTTAAATTAATATGGAAAAACAAAAGACTCTGAATAGCTAAAGCAACCTTGAGTGAAAAATGCAATACAGGGGGAATTGCTCTACCAGACTTCAAGCTATATTACAGGGCCATAGTCATAAAGACAGCCTGGTACTGGCACAAAAACAGACCCATTGACCAATGGAACAAAATTGAAGATCCAAACATGACTTCATACAGTTTCAGCCACCTCATATTTGACAGTGGGGCAAAAACCTCAATGGAGAAAGGACAGCAAATGATGCTGGCAAAACTAGATCACCATTTGTAGAAAACAAAATTAACCCCCTACTTCTCACCCTGTTCAAAGATAAACTCCAAGTGGATCAAAGATCTCAACCTAAATCCTGAAACCCTGAAGGTGATAGAAGAAAAAGTTGGTAACAGCCTACAAGATATAGGGGTAGGTAAAGACTTTCTAAATCAGAGAGCAGCTGCACAGAAAAGGTCAATAGTCGACAAGTGGGACCTCATCAGACTCAAAAGCTTCTGTACAGCTAAAGAAACAATCAAGGAAATGAAGAGAAAACCCAGAGAGTGGGAGGAAATCTTCACCAGTGATTCATCTGACAGAGCATTAACGTCAAGAATATATAGACTACTCAAAAAACAAGGAAGAAAACAAATGACCTACTCAAAAGATGGAGTAAAGAGCTGAACAGAGACTTCACCAGTGAGGAAGTAAAGATGGCTGAGGAACATCTTTAAAAAAGTGTTCAGTATCATTAATAATTAAGGAAAAGCAAATTAAAACTACTCTCAGATATCGTCTCACCCCAATATGACTGGCTAAGATCAAGAACACAAAAGACACCAAATGTTGGAGAGGTGGTAGGGAAAGGGGAACACTTGTCCACTGCTGATGGAAATGTAAACTGGCACAACCATTATGGAAAGCAGTGTGGAGAACCCTTAAAAGACTCAAAAGGAGCCTACCACCTGACCCAGCTATACCACTCCTGGGTAGATACCCACAAGCATCATACCTCAAAGATACATGCACAGCCATGCTAATTGCAGCTCTCTTAACAATAGGGAAGAGATGGAACCAACCCAAATGCCCCTCAAATGACGAGTGGATGAAAAATTTGTGGTACATCTACACAATGGAGTTCTATGAGGAGGTAAAGAAAGATGACATCATGAACTTTGCAGGTAAATGGATGGAACTCAAAGACATTATGCTAAGTGAAGTAGCACAGTCCCAGAAAAACAGAAGGCCAATGGTTTCCCTCATTTGTGGATGCTAACACCAAATCCCCAGTTGGAAAGGCAAACTGAACAACATTATTGTTATATCTCTTTTTATCTGAAAGCACCTGTGTTGTTATAATGTAAATCTCTTAACGGGCTCTAAAATCTACCTACCACTTATTTTCAGTCCCTGTAATTACTGTATATGGGTGGAAGGTATGTATTCATATTTCAGAGTAATATAAAATTAAAGGGGGAAAATGTGAATTCCTAAACATATTTTGGAAGTAACATACATTTTATTATCAGAGCTCATAAGTTTAATACATATGTGATGGTTATATAGGCATATGTTGGAGTAATACAAAGGGGAGGGAAAAACAACCACATAAAGACTGAGTCAAAGAACTGACTGATACAGTTAAACTCTGCCCACAACAGCAAGACTCTGCAGTGAAAAACTTTGGAAAGACTGAGAGAAAGAGGCAAGACATGTATGGCAGAAGGCATGAACTGGGGTCGGGTGGGGGCACGGAGTGGTGAATGTGTCTAAATTGGACTGAAAGATAATGATCATCAATAAAAGTACTTTAAAAAAGAATAAATGTAAAAACATCTATGCTACCCAAAGAAGACAGATTAATACAGATTAAAATCCTTATGAAAATACCAAAAGATTTCTTCACAATAAAAAAAAAACTATATAAATCATTTATTACCATAAGGAACCTTAACTATTTTAAACTTTTATGAGAACAGAAAATTTAAGGCCATCAGATTTCCTGCTATAAAAATTTCTACAATGTCATATAATCAAAATCTTATGGTAATGATCTAAAACCAAAGAAGTAAACAAGTGAAACTGGATAAAAATATCATCAATATCATCAATAAATATAAAATAAACAAAATTTAACAAGGACTCTAAGAAGGCAAAAATTAGCCTTTTCCTTCAAAAAGTGGTGCCTGGGAAAATAGGATTTCCATATACAAAATAAAGAAATGGGATCCATAATATATGACATTCCGTTACCAACTCCAAAGTGGAATTAATCACCTAAACAGGAGACCATAACCTACAAAAGTTGTAAAAAACACAGAGAAAAAAACACTTTTGAATATTGCCTAACATTCAGAAACAAACTCAAAAATATATATACTGTATTACATAAAACTCAGAATAATTCATCAAATGGAGCATTCAATAAAATGAAATGCTGTCTTAGAGACTGGGGGACATTATTTGCCATATCTATAATAAAATGCTATTTCGTCATGGGAAAACAACACAACAAATTAAACAATGGACAAAGGACCTGTGAAGCAAACTATTTAAATAAGACATAGAAATTAGAATGGATGTGAAACAATCTCTGTATCATTAAATGCAATTTAATGTCACTAAAAGGTAAACACCACACCACTCTAGTTAGAATGATCATTAGCAAAAGTCAAAAGACAGTTTGTTTTAAAGATGTTGAGTAGAAAGAACTCTTATAAATTGATGTAGTGAGATGTGTACAGCCACTATGTAAAATAACTTGGTTGTTTTAATTTTTTTTTTAATTTTTATTTTTTTTGGTCTTTTCAAGACAGGGTCTCCCTGTAGCCCCAGCTATCCTGGAACTCACTCTGTAGACCAGGCTCACCTTAAACTCACAAAGTTCCTCCTGCCTCTGCCTCCTGAGTGCTAGGATTAAAGGCCTGCACCACCACGCCTGGCTAACTTGGATGTTTTTAAGCAAATAGAATTAGGAATGAATTTGACTTACTAATTACTTTTGGATATAGACCTAAAGAGAGTGAACTCATCACCTCTCAAGGATATTTCTTCTCCAATTTTCATTGCAGAATTTTCTTAGTAGCAAAAATATGGTAACAGCTAATTGTGTATCAAGAAAAATAGATGAGTGTTCTCTCTACCCCTTGTTCCACTATGTTCTTCAAGCCTCAGGTGTAGAAGTTCCATTGTAGATGTGTTGCTTAGAGTTGTGCATTTCACAGACACCTAAATCTCTGTGTATGACCCCTTATGGAACTCTGTAATAGCAGCAGGCCCCAGTCTTAGCAGATGAATTTTTATACAGATCATTACTGCTGCTTGAGAAGTCCATCTTACTTAAGGGAGTGATTGTAGATAAGCTGACTAGATTCCAGTGGATGAACTTGCACTAAGGGACATTTGGAGACAGTAACTTGACTTGACAAGACTTAACATAAATGACCGAATGCACGAAATCCAATCCAGGGGCCTATGAGAAGGTGTGGATGGAGGAGGGTATATAAGGATGATTAAAATATTGTACATTGGAGCTGGAGAGATGGCCTAGCAGTTAAGAACACTGACTGCTCTTGTAGACGAGCCGGGTTCAATCCCCAGCACCTACATGGTGGCTGAGAACCAGCTTTAACTCCAGTTCCAGGGGAATCTGACACCCTCTTTGGACCTCTGCTGCATTGCACAACACGGGTGCACAAACCTACATGAAGACAGTACACTCATACACATAAAAAAATAAAATTAAAATTAAAATAAAATATTGTACATTAAGTACACAAAAATTCAAACTTATGTATATACAATAACAACTTATTTAGCAGTAAAAGCAAATATTGCCATTTGACACAGGTAGGCAAAGAATAATATGCCTATTTTCATTAATAAATGGAATTCAAAAAGTAATTAAATATATATCGATAGAGAACTATAAAAAAATCTACCAGATGACTGGGTGTGGTGGCACACGCCTTTAATCCCAGCACTCTGGAGACAGAGGCAGGTGGATCTCTATGAGTTCAAGGTCAGCCTGGTCTACAAAGTGATTTCCAGGACAGCAGGGGCTTCAGGGAGACCCTGTCTCAAAAAGACAAAAGAATAATCTACTAGGGATTGGAAAATGGGAGTAATTGATTAAACTGTGTCAGCAGGACGGACAGAAGCAGCTATGGGTGAAAAGTCTAGGGCTTTTCAATAAGGTGGGGACAACAGTGTATTGAACTGTTTTAAATATAGGTTTCATGGCAAATGAGTACATATTTACCTGTTGTTAAAAAACTATGAACACTGACTTCCACATGGAGAATTTTGAGAAAGACTAAGAAAGAGATGAAAAGCATGTTTGGCAGAATGCATGAACTCTGGCTGGGTGTGGTGGCACATGCCTTCAATCCTAGCACTTGGGAGGCAGAGGCAGGAGGATCCTTGTGAGTTTAAGGCCAGCCTGGTCTACAGAGTGAGTTGCAGGACAGCTGGGGCTACAGGGATAACCTGTCTCGAAAAGATTAAAAAAAAAATGACTCCACGCACTTTTGTTTGAACTTTGTGTATGATACCATTTTATAATCATTTTCTTGTTTATTATTAAAGATTTTTTAAATATATGTATATTTTGGAGAGCTATAGGTTGAGGCATGGAAATCAACAATCTATGCTATTATGTGATAAAAGGCAAGTTGAACGTTCAAATGCTTACTTCATGTATCTCAGCAACTTGTGATGTTAAACATCATCAGAGTCTGGATATTACATGCACATCTTTCCCCTAACTACTGGACACCAGTCAGTTGCCTAAACAACAGGCCAGCAAAGAAGGAATTCTGTCCCAGCTGTTGGGAGTGGTCCCACCACCCCCACCTCCCCCAGGGATTGCCTTGGCCTAAGAAAGTCACATGGCCTGAGATCACACTCTCTTCCCCAGGCAGCTGTTCCTCCTTAGGCAACACCAAAGGACCACCTTAAATAAACAACAGTGTATCTCAAAAGTCTCTCCTGAATATGTCATCCCCTGACCTCCACTGAGATGCACAACTTCACCTCCCGCACAGTGCTTTGGTGTAAACTGGCTAAACCCAGGCACTCCAAACAATCTCTGAATCTGTCTCCGTGTCTACTTCCCTGGAACACCAAAGCTGTGATCCTGGCTTCCTCTTGGCCTGTGAGCTTTAAAGAAATGACCTGGGCTGACTCCATTTCCCAGGCTTTCTGACACCAGGCCTCAGGCCAGAATAAGGCAACGGACAACAAAGACAGAAGACTGGAGGAAGACAGGAAGGCATAGAGCAACAGCTCTCCCCTATTCCCCATCTCCAGATGGGGACCCTCAGCAACGTCTCTTAGGAAAGCCTAGCTCCTAAATTGGGTCTTCACTTCCTCACTGTGTGTCCTACTTCTGTGGGTGGCCACTACCTTCTGTTACTCTTCTCTGGGTTGCCTCAGAGCCCCGCCATCTCCCTATGTTTTCATAGTTTGGTTTCCACCGTGCTATAATTCATTTCTGATTTTACACTATCTTCATTAAATGCAGGTGCTGTTTTCTATGAGCGAACTCTANTTCCAGGAAGAAACTCTTAGGATACGAGATTGGGTACGGGCATTGGAGAAGTGAAAACTAATGTCGGACAGTACATTCCATACACAATATATAAACACATTTAGAAGAGGTCCTACAAGGGGTGTTACGTAAATACTAATTCGGAGTTGATAGACAGGTGACATTTTTCATCTGGAACAGGGATCTATTCAGAAGGATACAAAAACAGAGGGAAATCTCCAAAATTCCTTCTAATTGAAGCCAGCTACAACCTAAATACAAAAAACCAGAACAAAGATATAACCAAAAAAAGAAAGCTATAGACCCCATCTCATTAATGAACATGATGCAAAAATTCACAACAAACATACTTGCAAAATCCATACAGACCCATATAAAAAGATTATTCATCAAGACCAAGTTGGATTAATACAAGAAATGCACATAGCACAGTCTCAAAGACACTAAATCATACTTCATAAAACCACCTAAATAGACGCCAAAAGACAAACCCACAACATAACATCTCAATTGAATTGGCAAGCAAAAAAAGACCTTTGACCAAGCAGCATATCACATTCATATGTTTGAAGTCCTAGAGGGAATCCGACTGAAGGGAACATTCCTCAACATATTCAAAGGAGACCCATGTTACTGCAACCCACGGCCACTTCATCCTAAATGGAGAAAATTGGAACCATATCCCTAAAAGGCAGGAACCCAGCAAGAAAGGCTGCCCCTATCGCCACACCTCTTTAATATAGTGCCTGAACGGCGTTACTAGGGAGGGACACTAATAGTTTACTGAGGATATAGAGACATGGAATTAATACGGAGTTAATGAGAAAAGAACGTTCAAGCTAACTTATTTGGAGCAGATATATAATGCTAAATCTTCAGCTAAGGGGATGCTAGAAAACTTCCACCAGAAAAACTTCTAGAAGTGATTAAGAGTTTCAGTAAATTGCAGGATGGGACAAATTACACCTGGGGAATAAATACAGTAACCTTTTTACACCAACAATAAAGAAAAGGAGAAGGAATACAAGAAGAACTCTACTTCAACACTTAACAATAGCCTCAAAAAATAATAAAAATAACCAAAAAATAAAAAAAAAAAAAAAAAAAAAAAAAAAGATCTCTACAACAAAAATTTAAACCCCAGAAGAAAGAACGGAGATTGAACAACGTTACATAGAGGAAAGATGAAGATACACCCATGCTCATAGTGGATATTGGACAAAATTTAATAGTACTCACAAATTTGTCGGAGTTATTAACCACCAATTGATATATTCAACGCAAATCCAATCAAAATCCCCATGATCCTTCTTCAGACTTGGAAGAAATATCTTAAATATAATGATGGAAACAAACAGAATACCTGAATAGCTAAAGCCACCTTGGAGTGAAAAACAATATCAACAGGGGGAATGGCTCTAACCAGACTTCAAGTCTATATGTCGGGCATATTCCATATATAAAGACAGCCTGGTACTATAGTTGCACAAAAACAGACCCATTGAACCAATAGAGGAACAAAATGAAACGATCTCAACATAGACTCATCAGTTTCAGCCACCTCATATCTGACAGATGGCGCAACACACCACTCAATTGGAGAAAAGGACAGGCAAATGATAGCTTGCAAACAACGAAGATCAACATTTGTAAAGAAAACAAAATTGAACGCCCGCTTACTTCGGTCACCCTGTACAAAAGATATTAACTCCAAGTGGATCAAGGAGATCTCAACCTTAAATCCTCAGAAAACCCTGAAGAGGTGATATGAGAAAAAGTTGGTAACCAAGAGACCTACAAGACATAGGTATAGGAAGAAGACTTTCTAAAATCAAGAACAGCTGTGCAAATAAAAGGTCAATAGTCGAGGCAGTGGGAACCATCAATCAGAGACTCAAAAGTTTATGTACAGCTAAAGAAACAATGCAAGGAAATGAAGAGAAAACTCCAGAGAGATGAGGAGGAAATAACTTCACCAGTATTTGTCATGCTGATACAAGCATTAACGTCAAGAATATATAGACCTACTCAAAAAAACAAGGAAGAAAACAATGACCTACTCAAAAGATGAGGTTAAAGACAGTGAACAGAAGACTTCACCGTAGGGAGTTCGCAAGTAAAGATGGCTGAGGAACATCTTTAAAAAGAGTTGTTTTCAGTATTCATTATATAATATAAGGTAAAAGCAAATTAAAACTACTCTCAAGATATCATCTCATTCCCCGAATCAACTGGCTAAATCAAGAACAACAAAAGACACCAAATGTTGGAGAGGGTGGTGGAAAGGGGAAACACTTGTCCACTGCTGATGGAAATGTAAATCGGCACAGTCCACTTATGGAAAGCATGTGTGGAGAACCTTAAGAAAGACTCAAAAGGAGCCTACCACCGACCCAGCTATACCACTCCCCTGGTGTAGATTACCCAACAGCAGGCATACGCTGCAAAGATACCTGCAAGCCATGCTTATCTGCAGCTCTCTAACAATTAGGGAAGAGAGGAGAACCAACCCAAATGCCCCCAAAATGACGAGTGGATTTGAAGAAATTGGTGGTACATCGACACAATGGAGTTCTATGCGGAGGTAAAGAAAGATGACATCATGAACTTTGCAGGTAAATGGATGGAACTCAAAGACATTTGTATTGCTAAGTGAGATTAGCACAGTCCAGAAAACAGAAAGGCGCAATGGTTTCTCGCGTCATCATTTGTGGTAGCTAACCTCAAATTCCCCATTGAAAGGTAAATTGAAGCAGTGTTATGTTATGATATCTCTTTTATCTGAAAAGTCACCTGTGGTTGTTAAATGTAAATCTCTTTTTTTTTTATTGTTTTATTATTCCGCCCATCGGACCCTAAAATCTACCTACCAACTTATTTCAGTCCCTGTAATTAAGTAATAGTGGTGGAAGGTTGTATTCATATTTCAGAGTAATAATAAATCTAACGGGGGAATAACGGATATGGCATTCCTAAACTGATTTGTAGAAGTTAACAATAAGGCATTTAACTTATTCAAGAGCTCATAAGTTTGATACATAGTGATGGTTTATATAGGCATAATGTTGGTGTAATACAAGAGGGAGAGGAAAACAACAACCACATAAAGACTCAGAGTCAAAGAATCTGACTGATACAGATTAAGCTCTGCCACAAACAGCCAAGACTCTGCAGTGGAAAACTTTGGAGAAACTGAAGAAAGAGGCAAGACTGTATGAGCATTGAAGCGAATACAACTGGAGGTCGGGTGGGGGCACGGATAGGGGAATGTTTCTAAATTGGACTGATAAGATAAGGATCATACAATAAAAAGACTTTAAAAAAACGAAAAATGTAAAACATCTATGCTACCCCAAAGAAGCAGAATTAATGACGGATTAATCCAATCTTATGAAAATAACCAAAAGATTTCTTCACAATAAAAAAAAAAACTATGAATAAATTTTATTAACATAACAACCTTAACTATTTTGAAACCTTTATATGAGAATCAGAAAAGTTTAAGGCCATCAGATTTCCTGCTATAAAAATTTCGAAATGTCATATAATCAAAATCTTAATGTGTAATGATCTAAAAACCAAAGAAGTAAACAAGTGAAACTGGATAAAAATATCATCAATATTCATCCATAAATATAAAAATAAACAAAATTAACAAGACTCAGAAGGCAAAAAGTTTAGCCCTTTTCCTTCAAAAGTGGTGCCTGGGATCCACTAGGAATTTCCATATACAACTAGCATAATGATCCATCTTATGACATTCCGTTACCAACTCCAAAGTGGAATTAATCACCTAAACAGGAGACCATAACCTACAAAAGTTGTAAAAAACACAGAGAAAAAAACACTTTTGAATATTGCCTAACATTCAGAAACAAACTCAAAAATATATATACTGTATTACATAAAACTCAGAATAATTCATCAAATGGAGCATTCACAATAAAATGAAATGCTGTCTTAGAGACTGGGGGACATTATTTGCCATATCTATAATAAAATGCTATTTCGTCATGGGAAAACAACACAACAAATTAAACAATGGACAAAGGACCTGTGAAGCAAACTATTTAAATAAGACATAGAAATTAGAATGGATGTGAAACAATCTCTGTATCATTAAATGCAATTTAATGTCACTAAAAGGTAACACCACCCACTCTAGTTGAAGATCTTAGCAACAAGTCAAAAGACATTTGTTTTAAGAGATGTTGAGTGAGAAAGAACTCTTATAATTGATGTAAGTGAGATGTGTACATCCACTATTAAAATACTTGTTTGTTTAATTTTTTTTTAAAATTTTTATTTTTTTTGAGTCTTTTCAAGAACAGGGTCTCCCGTAGCCCACGCTATACCTGGAACTCACTCTGTAGACCAGGCTCACCTTAACTCACACAGTGCCTCCTGCCTCTGCCGTCCTGAGTGCTAGGATTAAAGGCCTGACCACCACGGCCTGGCTAACTTGGATGTTTTTAAGCAAATAGAATTAGGAATGAATTTGACTTACTAATTACTTTTGGATATAGACCTAAAGAGAGTGAACTCATCACCTCTCAGGATATTTCCTTCGTCACAATTTTCATTGACAGACTTTTCTTAGTAGTCAAAAATATGGTAACAGCTAATTGTGTATAAGAAAAATAAGATGAGTGTGTTCTTCTACAACCCTTGTTCTCCCTAGTTCTTTCAGCTTCAACCTCAGGTGTAGAAGTTCCATTGTAGATGTGTATGCTTATGAGTTGTGCATTTCACAGACACAACAATCTCTTTGTTGACCCCCTTATGGAACTCTGTAATAGCAACAGCCCAGTCTTAGCCAATGAACTATTGGTATCGACTATTACATCTCTTGGGTCCATATTAAGGGAAGTGATTTCTAGATAGGCTGACTAGATCCAAGTGGTGAACTTGCATCAAGGGACATTTGGAGACATAAACTTGACTGACAAGTAACCCCCCTTACATAAATGACCGAATGCACGAAATCCAATACCAGGGGCTATGAAGAAGGTGTGGATGGAGGAGGGGTATGTGAAGAGATGATTAAAATATTCGTACATTTGGAGCTGGAGAGAGTAGGCCTAGTAGTTAAGAAAACAACTGCTGCTCTTGTAACGACCTGTGTTCAATACCCAGCTCCTACAGTGGTGGCTGAGAACCAGCTTTAAACATCCGTTGCAGGGGAATCTGACACCCTCTTTACACCTGCCAGGCATGCACAGACACAGGGTTGCACAAAACCTACATGAAGACAGTACCTCAACACATAAAAAAGATAAATATTAAATTAAAATAAAATATTGTACATTAAGTACACAAAAATTCAAACTTATGTATATACAATAACCAACTTAATTTAGTCAGTAAAAGCAAAATATTGCCATTATGACAGCAGGTAGGCAAAAGAATAATAATGCCTATATTTTCATTAATAAATGGAATCGAAAAAGTAACCTTAAATATATATCGATAGAGAACTATAAAAAAATCTACCAGATGACTGGGTGTGGTGCACAGCGCCTTTAACCAAGCACTGCTTGGAGACAGAGGCAGGTGGATTCCTATGAGTTACAGGCAGTGGTCTACAAAGTGATTTCCAGGACAAGCATGGGCTTCAGGAGACCCTGTCTCAAAAAGACAAGAATATCTACAGGGATTGGAAAATGGGAGTAATTGATTAAACTGTGTCAGCAGGACGGACAGAAGCAGCTATGGGTGAAAAGTCTAGGGCTTTTCAATAAGGTGGGGACAACAGTGTATTGAACTGTTTTAAATATAGGTTTCATGGCAAATGAGTACATATTTACCTGTTGTTTAAAAAACTATGAACACTGCTTCCACATGGAAGAATTTTGATAAAGACTAAGAAAGAGATGAAAAGCATGTTTGGCAAGAATGCAAATGAATTGGCTTGGTGTGTGGTGCATGACCTTCAATCCTGAGCACTTGGAGGCAGGAGGCAGGAATCTCCTTGGAGTTAAGGCCAGCCTGGGTCTACAGAGTGAGTTGCAGACAGCTGGGGGCTACAGGGATTACCATGTCCTCGAAAGAAAAAATAAAAAAAAAAAAAAAAAAAAAAAAAAAGACATCATGCTCTGGTGGTGGGGTCCGGGAATAGGTTGAGGACATCCGGGTTCTAAAAAAAAAAAAAAAAAAAAATAATAGATACGTGGGGCCTGGAGAGATGGCCTAGCGGTTAAGAGGCCGACCACCTTGCAGAGGACACGGGTTCGATCCACAGCATCCACATGGCGGCCAAGAATTGTTTGAAAACTCCAATTCAGGATGCAACTCCAGTGCCAAGGGGAGTCCGACGCCTTTTCCTGACCTCCACGGCATTGCACGACAGGGGGCCACAACCTGCAGGCAATACATTCATAACACTACAAAAAAAATAAAAAAAATAAAAATAAAGATATGTTGATATTATAAAATAAAATAAAAAATATGAACACTGTTGTGAGATGATGAGGTACATTGATTTGCTTAATGGATATATATTATATATGATATATAATATATATATATAGAGATATTGCCCATAACACTATTATCACATGCCTCTATTACATAGATAAAAAGTTTCATTTTTCGAAATGAGAAAGATCAAAGGAAAATATATTTGGATCTCTGGGGCAGAATATAGTTATTCTTTACCAATTAAGTCATCTATTTTTCGTTTTTTCTTTCTTTCTTTTTTTCTTTTCTTTTTTTCGTTCTTTCTTTCTTTCTTTCTTTCTCTTTCTTCTTTTTTCTTTCCTTCTTTCTTATTCTGTTCTTTCAATCTTATTTTTTTTTCGCCTCATCCACCCTCCATGTTCCTATCTCTAATCCCACTTTCCTTTTCATCTCTTTCTTCCTTTTTTCTCTTCTCTGCTTCTCTGTACCCTCCCTTTCTCTTTCTGTCTCCCTCCCTACTCTAATATAAAAATAAGAATCAAAGACATGGTGACAGAAGAAACGTGCATGACAGAAGAACTTATACAAGTTCTAAGGTAAATGCAGTACTTATTTTATAAGCATGTGTACGTGCATTCATCCTAAGAACTATGCATCCCTAAATTTTAATATATATATAATTAATAATATATATATATATTATATATATATATATATATAATTGAATTTTTGTGCACCTAATACTATACATCTTAACCATAAATATTTCCCATCCCTATCTGCACCCATGCAGCCCATCCACAGGACTTCATGCATTTTGTCATATATGTAAGTTCTATGCAGTCAAGTTTGTATACCCAGATGTCCAACTGTGTGAGGTGTTTTTTTTAGATATATTGAAAAGTATTAAGTGTCTTTTTATAGGGCATGTATTATTAATGGGAGTCATACTCTTTATTCTCTGCAGACAGGCAAATGTTGTCAGCTCTCAGAAGGAAAAGAAAATCCTTGTTTGTGCTTTCTCTTTCTCATTCTCTCTCTCTCTCTCTCTCTCTCTCTCTCTCTCTCTCTCTCTCCTTTAGAGAATCAAATGCAGGGTCTAACATGATGGATAAATGATATTGCCCCTGCATTACATTGAAGTCCATTCTTAGCACTTTTAAAAAATCTAGAAACCACACATACACATATAGTATGTCAAGAGATAGATAGGATAATTTATTAATATTCCATTTGAGTTGATAAGAAAAATTAAATACCTAATGTAGTTGTTATGGGAAATAATGAAAAATTTTTCAAAAGATTTAAATTATCCAGAATGCATGGAATCTAGTGTGGGGGTGGGAGATGCAGATAGGGGAGGAAGTATAAATTTGATTAATCTGTAATATATAAAATGCACCAAATTCAATAAAAATATTTATTGAAAAATATACCATAGAAGTCAAAGGTCCAGTGTTTCCATATTAGAAAAACTTAATTTGCAACAGAAACCAAATGGAGTTTTTGTACTTAAGGTCTATTGTATTGGCATAACTGTTTATAATATGGAATCGTTATGTTTCTCACCTAATTTCTGACTCCTCCTGAACGTGCTTGCATAAACTTTTCTCTTCCAACATAGGGATCTGTGAGTATGAAGGAGATCATTCCCATGATGAGGTTATTACAAAGGGTAAGGGAACTTTTCAGATTAAATTAAGTTACTAATGGGCTCATTTTAAATTCATCAAAAGAAGGATTATCTTCATTAGATCTTCAACCAGCAAATTCTTCAGATAGGAGTGAAACATCCAAGACAGTATTGTTCAAGTTACCTAACATGAAACAGGCAAGCGGTGTCCAAACTACCTATGCTGTGAGGTGATCTCAAGTGCTAAGAATATCACTTTTATGATGACAGGGAAATGAGTTGGGTCAACATCTACTCAAACTTGAAAGAAGATGTGAACTTGAGGTGCCAGCTAGCTGTAGCCCCAACTGACAACTAGATTATCATCTTGCAAAATCATATAAAAAGATCCAGCTAATCTGTATCTGAATTCCTGACATGTGAAAAAGAGGACATAAACACATGGATATTCTATAAACTGGAATATTTGAAACCATTTGCTAGGTTGTTGTCAAGAATAATGCATATTCTAATCATATGCAGTTATTTGAATTTCTTTTATTTAACAGATTTAAAGGTTGATATAGACATTAAGACCCAGATGCCACACCTGTGATACCACTGAAAGAAAAGAGGTAACATAGAAATCTGTCTATCAAAATGGGGTACTAGCCACAAGTGGTGGTGCACACCTTTAATCTCAGCTATGAGGCAGAGACAGGCAGATCTCTGTGAGTTCAATTACAGCCTGCTCTATATATCAATTTCCAGGCCATCTGGGGCTACAGAGAGACCCTGTTCTCCAAAAAATGGGATACTAAAGATAATCACTTTTATAAAAATGAGCATGTTTACGATTTCAAATATTTGATTATTCATAATTATTCATAGTTATTCAAAGGCTTTAACTATATTTACATGTGTATCAGTTGATTGGTCTTTCAACTAACACAGATAACAGATAATACTAGTCAAATTTCTACATGTAGTCAGTGACATCTACCTAGCCCAGTTCATTAACCCAACTTGTCCTGATGTTCTTTCTTGAAACAAGGACAAAATTCCAGTTTTCTTAGGAGACAGATCTCTTTCCTGTAAATTCTTCTACTTGTGCCTCAACCTAGTTATGGTTTATTCTTCATTTATAAACCAGTCTTCAACTGATTTATGTTATTACTTCCCAGAAAATTTCACTTTAGGAGAAATGAAACAGAAAATCATCTTTTATTGAAAAAGGCAGATTAATATGCATGGATGAAATAAATATATACAGCCATGCATAGCACTTTCACATTATGATAAATGTTAATTCTCTTAAGATGGTCACAGTCGTGATATATTTCATTCTTTGAGAACTTCCAGGTACTGCAGTAGTGATTCCTTCTCAAGATAAAAGCTTGATTATACAGTTTCAGAACTGAGTCTAGATTCCTGAATAAGTTCTATGTAGGAAAGATAGTCTCCAAGAAGTAGGAATATGTTATGAAGAAGTAGGAATAATTCCAGCCATTTTCTAATGTAAATGCCACATGACATGTAGTTAGTTCATCAGTTTATATGTCAGTACCCATGCCATCATTTATCAATCATTAGGAACGCCTATGTTTCTCAACCCTGCCTACATGCATGTGCAACTGCTAAGCTTCCTATTACACTTCCAAGCATATACATTCACTTTTCATGTCTGCTAAATGCTCATGCTTCTGCAGTGAAGCTAACTCTGAAGAATTGAAAATAATTCTTCCATAAGCTGAGTGCATGCTTCCTTTTAAGATATTTATAGCTTCCACAAAGCAATAGCCTTTTGACTCTCTTAAGAAAGCTCCCCTGTACAATTGTCTGGGGATATTGAGTTCCTGCAGTCAGTACAACAATTCTTTTCAAAGATTTGGTGAGTCATCTGGTACAAACTGATTTCGTATTATCAACTTTGATAAGTGTTCCTGTGGAGGCAAAGATTTTGTTGCAGCATATTTCCATAAGGAATTATAGAATGCTCACATACAGGAGTATTGAATGTGGAAAATTATAAACATCATTTATTTCCTAGATAGAAAATAGAAACTTCATGAGAACTGAAAATTCTCCCAGGAAGCCTGATCTAATGACACTTAGAAACATGACAAGATTACCATTACAAAAAATAGATGCTTCACACTTTTGCCCTTACGTTTATTCAATTTTCTTTGTGAAAATATAGAAAAATGCATTAATTAATTTTAATAGCTGATATAACAAATAACCATTAATTTTAGTGGCTTGAATCAGACAAATGTATTTTTACAGTTCTGTTGAACAGTTGTTGATCATAGTCTTCGCAAGACTAGAATACATATTTTATCTTTTCTCACCTTTGTAGATTCTCAAGATTCCCAATATTCCTTTGTTCCATGACCCTAACTTCTATTTTCTTTTTTTATAATGCTTTTATTGATGTTTTGTGCATTTTATACATCATTTTTCAGTTCAATTTAGACACATTCCCCTTTCCCTTCCTCCCACCCCTATTTTCAAAATCATATTCTCTCTTTTCTCTTTAATATTTTGTGTATGTCTAAAGAAACTTGAGATTCAATCTAGTCCATCTAAGTAATATCCTACCTCCATATCATGGATTTACAGTCACCTTGTAAAGACTGTTTTACCTTGCAGAGTAATATTTGTACTTTTGGAAGCTTAGGGCATACGTCCAAGTCCAGTGCTGAAAGCCAATTCCATTTGAGCAGTTTGAGGTTTGCTGATGCAGAGTTCCATAAAAGGTTACATTCCTAGAGGGAATGTGAATTCCCTAGCAGCTGACTGCCTAGGTACACCGAATAGGAGAAATAAAATACAGTTTTACAAATTAGCTTCCAAGTTGAAAGGGCTGTTGAAAAATGCTCTTTTGCTTCAATAATGACATTCCAAATATTAGAAGATTGCCTGGCTCAAGACTCATTTTTGATTAATTAAATTTGGACATCAGAAGCCATATAACCTCTAGCCATGTAGGATAAAAATTTGTTGATATAGCTATAGCATGTAAATTGGAAAGATAAGACAATGAAGCCTTGTGGAGCAACACTGGTTAGCTATGACTTCGTGGATGAGCCAAGGTGAATTACATCTAGTATTCTAAAGGATTCTGATTATCAAGCCCAATGAGAGCGTCCAAGACTTAAAGTTCTAGAACTAAATGAATACATATTTTATTCCAACTATTTATTACTTATTATTTTTTGATTTTGGATTTTATTTTATTTTTTATTGTTTTAAATATATTTTTGTACAAGATTATGTTACCAATCAAATCTAGAGCCATGTCCCCCTCCCTACCCCCCCACCCCACCAGAACTCATATATTCTGCCAAGCATGTTTTTCAACTTTTTCTCAGTCTTTCTCAAAATTCTCTATATAGAAGTTGACTGTTTTGAGCAGAACTTTACCTTTTCAGTCAGTTCTTTGACGTACTCTTTTCTGTTGCTGTTGTTGCTGTTGTTCTTTCCAATATGCACCACTCCCAACTACTTGGACAAAAGCTCAAGGAGCCCTACACAAGAAATTCTTACTACTAGGTAATTGGTGCTAGCATCCACAGATGAGGGATACCATTCTTCGTTTGTTTTTCTGGGACTGTGTTACTTCACTTAATATCTTCTAGTTCCATCCATTTACCTGCAAAGTTCATGATGTCATCTTTACTGTTGTATAGGACTCCATTGTGTAGATGTACCACATTTTCTCTATCCAACTGTCAGTTGAGGGGCACTTGGGTTGGTTCCAGTTCCTCGCAATTGTGAAGAGAGCTGTGCTTCAGGTGGTCTTGGGAAATCCCTGATCTCCTTACTTATTAATTATGTTAGAATTAAATGGATCTAAAACAAACTATTTGGCAACATACTAAATACCCCAAAACACATTTTGTTCATTATTTCACCATATATATATAATATCAATAATATATATATACTATTTATTTAATATATATATTACACAAACTATTAAAATGATAGAAATCGCCGTTTAACTTTTTGTTCTGTTAAATTTTTAAAAAAATGTTGAAATAAACTGTTACATCAATGCAATTTCATTTGGTATTTGCACATTCCAAATAGAAGAAATAAAAGATATTCAAAAATGAAATAATTCATAAAAATTTAGTGTATATAATATACTTACTATACTCACACATTATGTGTGATGTGTGTGTGTGTGTGTGTGTGTGTACACATATGTACTGTTGAATATCAAATCCAGCACTCATCCAGTGCAACCCAAATGATCAGAAAGATAACTCTTGGGGCTGGAGAGATGGTTCAGCAGTTAAGTGCCCTGTCAGTCTTAGCATGAAAACTGAGTTTAATCTGCATTCCAATGGATGGCTAACAATCTTCCATACTCCAGCTCCACTAATATCTCCTTCTCTTGGCCTCCTTTGGCCATACATGACATGGATTTGCTTAAGCACATGCAAGCTACACACTCATACACATACAATAGAAAACTAAATCTAATAATTGAAACATAAGATACATTTCCATCTTCAGAGAATTGATATTTTAACTATTTACATTTTTATGTTAAAGGGTATTCAATTTTAAATTCGATCTTATTTGTATATGTATTATTTTAATATGTATATATAAGTGTATACACATAAAAAGTATATTTATACACATAAAAAAAAAAAAAAAATTATTATATATATATATATATATATATATATATGAGATCAGATTTTGTATTGTAAAAACCCTCTCCAGTTCTGCTTCCCATCAACTGTATTACCGTATGTTCCACATAATTTTTGGCTCTAAAACTTTGCCAGAAACAATAAAAATATACATTTTCTCTTTTATTAGAATGCCAATATGAAAGCCTCTTATTATGACTGGGCTTCCAGATCTTCTGAATTGTTAAAAAATCATTTATTTCTTAAACTAATTCTATAACAACTCAAAATTTCTGTCCATGTTAAGGATCATTTAATGACCTTCTGTTACGCACAGAAATTATTTATGTTTATATTTTATATAATTTATGATAAAACTCCAATAAAGCCTGTTAGTCCTAATTGCAGAAGTACTAGTGAAATATTATTTCCTAGGCTCTTCAAATGTATGAAAGCACCATAAAATATTTTTCTGGCTTAAGGCAGTCTGACAGATTATCTGTAGTGAGAAGAGCACTTACCTCCTTAGTAGTTTTTACTTATTCAGTTTTCCTCTAACTGTAACATCAGTGTCTTAAAATATGAATTATCTTGCATGCATGGAAGACATATGATTCTTATTGTTAGAGTCTTACTACTTAATACTTAGAATTTATGATATTCATGCTGTGGTGCTGGGAGCCTTTAATCCCAGCCCTCAAGACACAGAGACAGGTGGATTTCTTTGAGGTTGAAGGCAGCCCCGTCAACATAGTGACTTCCAGGCAGACTGGGACTAGGGAAACCTTGTCAAAACAACAAAAAGAATTTAATATTTTTTTATTAAAACTGAAATTTGCAGTCAATATATGCTATTGTCATGCTAAAAATTTATCAGGCAGTTCCCTTACTAATTTAGTTTTATACTGTTGTAGTCCTGCAATGGAGCCTTCTGTTCTCACTAAAGTGTTAAAAGAGAGTTTTGTAATATTTGTTATAATTAAAGAAAAGAAAATACCATTGTGAGTATAAAAATGTTGCAGCCAGTCTATTGAGGATAAATAATATAGTGTTTGTTTGTAATGCCAAAAATCAATTTAGCTGACTGACAAACTTGAAATTTAAAGCAAGCTGTCTTTGTTTTTTTCTAATTAAAGTAGCTCTATACATATAAAATGGTTAATTAATATTTGCTAAAAAGAAAGCATTTCAAATATTATGTATATAAACATTTAATTTTCCATGTCATATAAAATATTTCTGAAATAACTGATGGAAATGTTAATCTCTTTGATATTTCTTTGTAATCCTTTGGAAGTAAAAGGTTGAAATCAACTTTATTTCTGAGGGCAAAAAAAACACTGCTATCATTTTAAATCTTTGGGATGACATTTTTCATCAGATTAACTCAAAGGACAAACAATACATAGAGTCCAAGCCAGCCTGTGATTTGGGGGCTCTTCGGGCCTTCCTTGCATTGGTTGAATGTGCAATTGTTTAATCTGCCTGTTTAAGTATCCTGTTTTGTAGATATGTTTTTATGTGATTTCAAAAGTCTGTTTTAAGGTGTCTATTGTTGATTTGCTCTGAAAGAATTTTGATTTTGATAATCAGATTGACTTTTGGTTACTTTCAAACCATGTTGGATTCTGGTGGTTTGTTAAATATTCTAGCAGTCTAGTAGTTTATTTTTTATTTTTCTTGTTCTTTCCCTCTGGACATTTCTCCCATACCTAATCTGAGGAATGGAGGAATTTTACCTTGGGCTTCCTAAATACCCATTTCTTGCCAACCTTTGTCTCTTCCCTAACCCTTAATGAACGAAACCAATCTTTGTCTTGTAATACCTCAATTTTAGGGTTGCCACTGCAAACAGCAACCTGGAAGGCAAAAAGTTGCACTGTCCTTCTTTTGTTGGCAGAGTCCACACACAGACATGCAAGCCAGAAAGCCAAGGATATGCTTGGTATGCACCCATCCTCCAAAAGCTAGCAATAATTAAGGTCAAATTCCTTTACTGAACATACTATGCTTAGGAGAATTGCTTATGCATGCTACACATTTTTAAAATAAGTTATCCTATTTCAGAAGATAGGAACTACTTAAGGAAAATTTACGAGGTTAAAAATTTGTTATTTTCCATTCAAAAGATAGAAAATTTTAATATTTTATCTATTTAAATAGTGAGAATGATGTGGCTACCCATTTTGATAGCAATATAAGTTCACATAAAATTATTTATTTTTTACTTCACAAAAGTAAAATAGTGTGAAAAATAAGTAAGGAGGAACTATAGAATCAGCTATAATGAAGTCATCTGTTGTTTTGACTGAACAAAAGGTGGATGTCATCAAATGAGATTTAAATCACTGTATTTTTTTAGTACTAATACACATTAGTTTGGATATTAAGATGGAATTTTAAAAGATATTCTAAGCTTGTCTTGAAAATATAATATAAAATAAAATAATATAAAATTTTAGTTCAAATTCTAAGTAAAATAAGAGGAATAAGTAATAAGAATTCTAATTTTGAATGACACCATGCTAGCCTAATTTGAATGGCTGACTTCCAGATTGCAACAGTGGTTTGCAGGTACAATAATACTGAAATGAAATCTTTGAAAGACTCTGAAGTAAGGATGATCACATTATTTCTTATTTTCTGTGATAACAATGTGCATAAATACAGATTAACTGACACTTATTCTTGAGCAACAATCTTCTGAATAAATGGCATATTATAATTTTCAGATCCCATCCACTTGAATGGTTTCTTTCATCTTCACAGTGAACTTCTAAATACATGGAAGTTGAACAGAAGAGGGTGTATACAACATTGTGTGCTGCCACGTGGATGCTAGGAAGTGAGCCTGAGTCTTCTGCAAAAGCAGCAAGGGTTCTGACACATTGAACCATTTCTTTAGCTCCCAATCCAGGTTTTTGACATGGATTCTGGGGATCCACACTCAGATCTTCACATTAGTCCACAAGCACTTTACTTATGGAAGCATCTATTCAGATCACTGGATGCATTTGAACAAGATAATGAACAACAAAAAATAAAGAGAATTAGAAAAGGTTTTGTTTTAAATATCACAAATATAAACTGTTATGATTTTGTTAAAATAATGAAAACAAAACAAAACAAATAAACAGAGAAAGATGCAGAAAAGTTACGGCAGAATGCATGATCTGGGATGGGTAGGGGTGGGGTAGGGGGAAGGGAAGGAGATATATACCTGAACTGAATTGGAAAATGATGTATGAAATACACAAAACATCAATAAAAATAAATAAAAATAAAAAATCTAAAAGAAATAAAATAAATAAAAAACTATTTCTGGAACCAAATGAAGAGACTACAATGCAACAAAACCTCTGGGAAATTTTGAAATTAGTAGTAATAAGAGAAAAGTTTATAGATCTTAGTGTCTACATTAAAAAATGAGGAGACTTTATTAATAGGACATCAGCTGCTCAGGCATTAAGTTCAGCAATCAATAAGTGGTATCTCATTAAGCTAAAAAGCTTCTGTACAGCAAAAGGAGCAGCCAAGGAAGTGAAGAGGAAAACCATCGAGTGGGAGAAAATCTTTACCAGCTATACATCATCCAACAGAGGATTAATATCCAGAATATAAAAAGAACTCGAAAAACAAAGTAGCAGAAAATAAACAACCCAATAAAAAGATAAACAATAGATCTGAGATGACAGTTCTCAATAAAAAAATGGCCAAGAAAAATCTTAAAAATTGCTCAATTTCCTTAGTTGTTAGGAAAAAGCAGATAAAACCATTTTAGGATTCCATCTTACTGCAGTTAGACTGGCTAAGATCAAGAGAATGAAGGACAACAAAATGCTGGTGACGATGTGGAGAAAGGGGAACACCCATTCACAGCTGGTAGAAATGCAAACCAGTGCATCCACTATGGACAGCAGTGTGAGGAAACTCTCAAAAAAACTAAAAATGGATCTACCATATGACCCAATTATACCATGCCTTGGCGTATTCCCAAAGAACTCAGAACTGTAAAGATACCTGCACCTTCATCTTTGTTGCTTCTCTCTTCACAATAGCTAAGAAATGGAAACCACCTAAATGTTCAAAAATTGATGTATGAGTAGTGAAAATGTGGTACATCTACACAATGGAGTACTACCTAGCAGAATGAAAGATGAAATTTGCCGATAAATGGATGGAACTAGAGAGTGTTATACAAAGTGAAGTAACACAAAGGCAGAAAACCAAGTGATGTATGTTCTCCCTCATTTGTGGATTGTAGAACCAATCCCCTGTACATGAGTATAGATCCTCATGTAACACCAGGAGTGAAGAAAATGGAAAGGATACACAGAGGTAAAGGAAAAGAAAGAACTGGAAGGAAGGGGACAGTAAGGAACAGATGCTACTAGGGGGGTGATGTGAGGAAAGTGGGAGTTGGGCTTTGAAGGGAGAAGAAAGGGGCATATAGGAGAAGGGGTGTACTAGGTCTGGAGAAGAAGGAGGGAGGTGGATAAGGAAGAAGAATGAATAGACATGACTGGAACTTGGGTGGCTACAGAACCCAGAGAGAAATGTGATGCCTTCCCCAGAGCCCATGAGAAATGTGTATACACTGTCTGAACACTAGTGCACAGTTATACCTGGGGGTTGTATGTCAAGGAACATGGTGCCAAATACCTCCCTTTGAATGATTGATGAGAGGGATCCAAGAGACTCTCAAAATAAGTGTATATCACCAACGCTCTTGATTATCTCCAAGAACTAAAAAAAAAATTATAATAATAATAATCAGACCCTACTGCTCAAGACTGGACATACTTCAAAAACAGGTCTTGTAATAATGGTACACAAACTGACTTTGAATGCTTCTACCTCAAGTTTAGTGCTCATAATGCTGGACGATGTGCACAGTGATAGGGGAGAAAAATCAGTCAATGATCCAACAGAGCCCTAATGTTTAATAACTCTAATGAACTGCACAGGAACTACTTCTATTGGTGCAGCAGGTGGCACTGTTATCTGGGAGCTAATCAACAACTATCTAATTGGACTTAAAACACTCTCAATGGAATGAATTCATGGGTGGCACTGTGAGCCCTATCTCTGTCATATCTCTAGTCAAATGAAATGTCTTACCTTACACTAAATACGGAATCTTATACTTACAGACAAGCATACCATATGCCACTCTTCAAAGAAGCTTCTCTTTGCAACAGATGGAAGCTACTGCAGAATCCCACAACTTGTTGGACACAGAAAATATACATCTGAAATATGCCCAGTCCTAAGAGACACAACTACAGTTGAAACTCCACACTTAAAACTTTTGGTACATAGTGGAATGAGAGTCAGAGAGAAAATGAGTGCATTCCTCAGTTTTCACCAGTGAAACTTTCTTATAAAATAGAGTGCAATACACACAAAAGGCCACAACTGGCCAAGTTTCAATGAATGGGAGATTGCAGAATATGTGTGTCTCTGGACAGAACTCATATTAAAACTCATCCACCCATGTCTCAGGGATCACTGAGGAAGAGGGATGGAAAGATTGTAAGAGCCTGGGCCACTTCACGAATGTAGGAAAGCAGAGAATTTCAGTCTACAGGAAGGTTGCACAGGTGAACTTATGGTGATGTTGGTATCAGGCGCAGGACCCATGCCAACTCAGACAAGGTCTCAGAGTGGAGAAAGAGAAATTGGTGGTGGGCCAATCCTAGATTGAGAACTACTGGAGACAGTATTGTTGAGTGATGGAGAATACATGTTACTTAAGATTTCTAGATGTGCTGACTAGACTCCAATGAATAAATTTGCACAAAAGGACATCTCAGTTCACAAGCTTGACTGGATAGAGCTTAGCATGGATGGTGTAATGCGTGAATTCTGGTGATTGGGGACGTGGGGGAGGCCCTAAATTTGAAGAGAAACCTTTCTGTGAAATGTACAAATGTTCAACTGAAAAAAATTTAAAAATAATTCCATAAATTTATAGCAGTATATGAACTCTATTAAATTAGTTTATGATCCAATAAATAACTTTGAGTTTTAATTAATTGGACCTAATAGCTGACAGGCATGCAGTGTATGAATATCTTAACAGGTGATATTTACACTGATTAATAGGATAATTAAAGAATGTTAATCACTATGCATGAAATGATTAACAATACTCTTTTTGATCCATTTATTTGAAAGCTGGAGATTTAAAACACTTGTTATCCAAAAGATCAAAAAAGAGAAATGTTTGATATAATTTTAATGGTCTCTTTTGCAGTTTCTTATTCCTTCTTCTTTGAACCTATGTGCTTTAAAGAAAAATAATTAGAATTCCTGAAAAATTGAGCCAAATAAAGCTTACAATCAATCTTTATAGCAAAAGTGATAAACACATAAAAATGAAAGTTATTGACTATGTGTTAAAACACTTTTTCCAGTGATTTCCTTGAAATGACAACTGAGCATCAGAAGGGATGGTAACTTGTATTCCTCTATTCTGGTTCAATTTGGTTGAAAGAAAATGAATAAAACTTCAGTCTGACAATCCAGGTGAATCTTTGTACAGGTATATTCATTTAATTCAAGTTTTCATTGCTTTGAGAAAGTTTTTTTATCAAATCTAGACCCTTGTCCCCTACCCTATCCCCCCACCCCACCAGAGCTCATGCATTGTGCCAAACATGCTTTCCATTTCTTTCTCAGTGTTTCTCAATGTTCTCCATATGGAAGTTGACTGTTTTGAGCAGAAGTTCACTGTTTCAGTCAGTTCTTTGATGCAGTAATTTCTGTCGTTGTTGTTGCTGTTGTTGTTGTTGCTATTGTTGTTGTTGTTGTTGTTTCCAATATGCATCATTCCCAACTGCTTGGACAAAAGCTCAAGGGGTCATGCACAAGAAATACTTACAACTGGGTAGTTAGCACTAGCATCCACAGATGAGGGATACCATTCATTGTTTGTTTTTGTTCTGGGACTATGTTACTTCACTCAGCATGATGTCTTCTAGCTCCAGCCATTTTCCTGCAAAGCTCATGATGTCATCCTTCTTTATTGTTGCATAGAACTGATTGTGTAGATCTACCACATTTTCTCTATCCACTTGTCAGTTGAGGGGCATTTGGGTTGGTTCCAGTTCCTTGTTATTGTGAAGAGAGCTGAAATAAACATGGCCATGCATGTTCCTCTGCGGTGGGGTGAGTCTTGAGGGTACATGACTAGGAGTGGTATGGCTGGGTCGGGTGGCAAGTTCATTCCAAGTCTTCCAAGGGTTCTCCACACTGCTTTCCATAGTAGCTGTATGAGTTTACATTCCTACCAGCAGTGGATGAGTGTTCCCCTTTCCCCACAGCCTTTCCAGTACGTGGTATCATTTGTTTTCTTGATCCTAGCCAGTCTTATTGGAGTAAGATGGTATCTTAAAGTGGTTTTGATTTGCGTTTCCTTAATGATTAGTGATGTTGAACACTGCTTAAGGTGTTTCTCAGCCATCTCTAATTCTTCACTTGTGAAGTCTCTGCTCAGCTCTTTGCTCCATCTATTGAGTGGGTCATTTGTTTTCTTTCTTCTTTGTTTTTTGGGTAGTTTATATATTCTGGAAATCAATGCTTTGTCAGATGTTTCTGCAGTGAAGGTTTCCTTCCACTCTTTGGGATTTCTCTTCACTTCCTTCATTGTTTCTTTTGATGTACAGAAGCGTTTGAGTTTAGTGATGTCCCATTTGTCAATTGTCGACCTTAATTCTTGAACAGCTGCTGTCTGATTTAGAAAGTCTTTTCCTACACCTATGTCTTGTAGTCTGCTGCCAACTTTTTCTTCTATCGCCTTCAGAGTTTGGGGTTTCATGTAGAGGTCTTTAATCCATCTGGAGTTGACTGTTGTACAGGGCAAGAGGCAGGGGTTTAATTTCATTCTTCTACAAGTGGTGATCCAGTTTTGCCCACACCACTTGCTGAAGATGCTGTCTTTCCTCCGTTGTGTCTTCTTGTCCCCCTTGTCAAATATGAGATGGGTGAAATTGTATGTGCTCAAGTTTGGACCTTCAGTTTTGTTCCATTGGTCAACAGGTCTGCATTTGTGCCAGTACCAGGCTGTTTTTAATGACTTTAGCCCTGTAGTATAGTTTGAAGTCTGGTATAGAAATCCCCCCTGTATTGCTCTTTTCACTCAGGGTTGTTTTGGATATTCAAGGTCTTTTGTTTTTCCAAATGAATTTAAGGACTTTATTTTCCAATCCTGTGAAGAAACTCTTGGGGATTTTAATTGGGACTGCATTAAATCTATACAAGAGTTTGGGTAGAATGGACATTTTTACAATGTTAATTTTCTCAATCCATGAGCATGGGAGGTTTTTCCATCTTCTGATGTCTTCTTCAATTTCTTTAAGGGTTTAAAATTTTTGTTGTAGAGATCTTTGATGTCTTTGGTTAGTTTTGTTCCTAGGTATTTTATTGTTTTTGAAGCTATCATGAGTGGGAAGGTCTCCTTGAATTCCTTCTCCAGTTTCAAAGAAGCAACTTTTGGATTCATTGATTTTTTTTTTGTATTGTTTTCTTTGTTTCTATTTCATTGATTTTTGCTCTGATTTTTGTTATTTCTTCCTGTCTGTTGTGTTTAGGATTCATCTGTTGTTGCCTCTCAAGTGCTTTTAGCTGCAGTGTTGGATCATTCATTTGTGCTCTGTTTTTCTAATGTAGGCACCCAGGGCTATAAACTTCCCTCTTAGGACTGCATTTACGGTACCGCATAAGTTTTGTTGTGTTGTATTGTCATTGTCATTGAGTTCCAGGAATGCTTTTATTTCTTTCTTTATCTCTTCCTTGACCAATTCATTATTCAACATTTTGTTTTTAGTCTCCATGTGTTCTTGTAGATAGTGGGCTTATCCTGGTATTGATAGTGAGCTTTATTGCATTGTGGTCTGATAGAATGCATGAAATTATTTCAATCTTTTTGTATTTGTGGAGGTTTCTTCTGTGTGCCAGTATGTGGTCGATTTTGGAGAATGTTCCCTGGGGTGCTGAATAGACAGTGTATTCTCTGGTTTTAAGGTGGAATATTCGGTAGAGGTCTATGAGGTCCATTTGGTGTATCAAATCTTTCAATTCAGATGTCTCTCTGTTTATTCTTTGTCCTGTTGACCTGCCCAAAGTGCTCAGTGTGGTATTGAAGTTCCCTACTTTGAGTGTGCTGGGGTTAGTGTGTGACTTGAGGCCCTGTAGAATTGTCTTTATAAAGTTTGGTGCACCAGAGTTTGGTGCATATATTCATAATTGTGAAATTTTCTTGGTGAATTGTTCCTTTGATAAAAATGTAATGACCTTTGGGCTGGAGAGATGGTGTAGCAGTTAAGAGTGCTGACCACTCTTAAAGAGGACCTGGGTTTGATCCCCAGCACCCAAGTGGCGGCTGAGAACTGTCTGAAACTCCAATTCCAGAAGAACTCCAGTTCCAGGGGAATCCAACACCCTCTTCTGATCTACACGGCATTGCACAACATGGGTGCACAGACCTACATGCAGACAGTACATTCATAAACATATATAAATAAATAGATAATTAATTAAAAATGTAATGGCCTTCTTTGTCTCTTCTGATTTCTTTCACTTTGAAGTCTATTTTGTCTGATATTAAAATAGCAACACCTGCTTTCTTTTTGTACATTTGCTTGGAATATTTTTTCCATCCTTTCACTTTAAGGTGGTGCCATTCCTTGAAGGTAAGATGTGTTTCTTGTATACAGCATATGGATGGGTTCTGTTTCCTAATCCAATCTCCCAGTCTATGTCTTTTGATTGCAGAATTTAGTCCATTAATATTTAAGGTTATGACTGATAGGTTTGTGTTGCTTCCTTTTGCCTTATTATCCATTTGTGGTTTTGGTTTAGGTTTCTGCTTCTGCAGTTATGCTTTTATTGATTTCTCTTTGTAGGTGCCTGGGGATGGTTGCTCTTTTCTTCTGTCCTCTGAATTGCTTCAAGTATTCTCTGAAGGGTTGGTTTTCCAGACATGTATTCTTTCATCTTGTTTATGTCATGGAAGGTTTTTCTCTCTTGTTCAACTATAATCAACATTTTTGCTGGGTATATTAACCTGGGTTGGCATCTATTGTCCTTTAACATTGGGAATGCTTTGCTTCACATTCTTCTTGCTTTCATAGTTTGCACTGACATGTCAGTTGTAATTCTGATAGGTTTCCCCTTATAGGTCACTTGTTATTTTTTCTCTTGTGGCATTAAGGATTTTGTCTTTGTTTTAGGTGTCTAGCATTTTAACTATGATGAGGCATGGAAAATTTTCTCTTCTGATCTTGTCTGTTTGGAGTTCTATGTGCTTCTTGTATTTGTATTGGTTTGTCTATTTTTAGTTTGAGGAAATTGTCATCTATTATTCTGTTGAACATCTGATCAATACCATTCTCTTGGAATTCTTCTCCTTCTTCTTTTCCTATGATACGAAGGTTTGAACTTTTCATAGTGTCCCACAGTTCCTGGCTGTTCCACTTTTGTGTATTTTTAAATTTTTCATAATCTTTTCTTGAGGTTTTTAGTTGTTCTGTGTTATCTCCAGCTCTCATACTCATTGTTCTACTTCCTCCATTCTGCTTCTGAGCCTTTTTCCATTCCTTTCCTCTTGATAGGATGAGTGTTTGATTTCTTTTTTCATTTCCTCTTCTGATTTCTTTAGTATTTCTACTTCCTTTTGGAGCTTCTCAATCTCTTCCTGTATTTGTTTGCTTCGCTAGTTGGTTTCCTTATCTTTTTCAGCATTCCATCTTTTCAGTGTTTCCACTTCATTCCGGAGTCTGTCATTCTCTCTCTCTAGGTCCTTCTTGAGTTCTTCATTCTTTTTTCTTAATTCTTTGATTCGCTCTTTATAGTCTTGTAGTTCTTTAAGTACGTTCACAATTGTGTTTCTGATATCTGTGTCCTGGGCCAGGGGATCCCACTGTAGGAATCTTCCATAGGGTTGGTAGAGCTTGGTGCGGGATTATCCTGCCCCTTTCCCATGTTGTCTCTTCTTCGTGTTCCTGGCATATGGGCTTCTCCTTGCTTGTATTCCAATGTGAGTCCTAAATGCCTCTTCACTGTGTTGAAGGCTTGCTTTGCTTGCCTCCTTCAGATGCCTTCATAATCCCAATTGGCAGGGTGGGGAGGTCTTTAACCCCTGCCTTGGTACCTGTGCTTCAGGTGGTCTTGGGTGATCTCCGATCTCAAGACTCCTAAAACCCCAAATTTTATACCAACTGGAAGGATAACTCCGCCCCCACAGCCACAAAAGCCAATTAAGCCAAAGACAACTAGATTAACTCGATTAAATCAAACAACAATCTGCCTTGCTGAAGCACCCAGCTCCTACCTACCGACCTGTGCTTCAGATGGTCTTGGGAAATCTCTCTGCTTTGAGAAAGTTTATGACTACACAATGTCAGTGGAAAATATTCTCAACCTTTCTGCTTACTTACTGTTGTAAGTAGTCATCTTGATTACTGAAGGAATTATTTCATACAATTGAAGAATCATGAAATATTGAATATGCTATGAATTAATATTTCATAAGTTGTCCAGAACAAAATGCCAAAGAGTCATGAATACTACTTTATCCATTAAAGTATATGGGTATGGGAATAACATAGCTATCCACGAAAGTCACCATCACACATACCCTGGAACTGTTCATTCAAGTTACACTTCATAGCTCTGACCCACTGAAACTCTCATCAGACCCTTATCATATGCCACATCACTCACTTGTTTCTGTTCCAGCTAACAAAATTTACATAACCTAGATTTTTATGATTCATTGTTCTTTATTATATAAATGCTAATTAGACCAGACCAGCTGAGCTGCAGGGACTGTGTCATGTCTTGTAGGGGATTGTGGGAAGGAGAAGCTAGGCCCACTGAGCACACAGCAGCCAGGCACACAGCAGTGGCTGGGCCCAGTCCAGCTGAGCTTCAGGGACTGAGCCACGTCTGGTAAGGGATTATGGGAAGGAGAAGCTAGGCCCCCAGACACACAAGGGGCAGAGTCTGAGTGGACCAGTGGGTCCTGTGGACTGGGAAAGGTCTCTCGGAAGGCCTTGGGAGCTAGGAGCTGAGGCCCAAACCCAGAGTGCAGGGCAAATATTTGGTGGTGGTTTATGTGCCACTCATGCTCCAGTTAGGGGTGGAGTCTGAGTGGACCAGCAGGTCCTGTGGATTGGGAAAGGTGTTCCAGAAGGCCTTGAGAGCTAGGAGCTGAGGCTGGAACACAGAGGGTACTGCTAAGCTAGCAACCCAAACATCCTCCCCACCATGGCTGCCAACTGGAGCCTCCTAGAACCTAGACAAGTCAATACTCCATTCAAAAGGAGAATATAACAAAGACACTCTAAGGAATCAAGGAAAGCAATCCATCAACAAAGTGAAGAGGCATTCAAAGTTTGCATCATAATACAGGCAAAAACCTAACCACATGCCAAGAGCACAATGAAAGAATATGGGAAAAGCACAGAACAACTCCACACCAAACTCGATGGAGCCAGTGGAGGACCCTTACAATGGGATCTCTGTAGAGGTAACACAGGACACAGATCCCAAAATAACAATCACAGTTATATTCAAAGAAATCATAAAACTAAGGGGAGAGAATGAAAAACTCATAAAGAACCTAGAGGAAGACAAGGACAAACTTCAGAAAGAACTAAAAGGAGAAAATGACAGTTTCCGAAAAGAGCTAGAGGGACAAAATGACAAACTCTGGAAGGAAGTGGAAACACTGAAAAGATCCCATGCTGAAATGAAAAAGCAAACCAATGAACTACAAGAAAAGTTTGAAAAGCTACAAAGGAAATGGAACTAGTAAGGAAAACACAGGAAGAAAAAAAAATAAAGGAAATTGAACAGTCATTCAATCAAGAGGAAAGAATGGGAAAAAGCCTGAGAAGCAGAATGGAGGAAGCAGAAAAAAGAATACCAGACCTAGAATACAACACAGAACAACTAAAAAGCTCAAGTAAAGACTATGAAAACTTTAAGAATACACAAGAGTGGAACAACCAAGAAGTGTGGGACACTATGAAAAGATCAAACCTCTGCATCATAGGGATAGAGGAAGGAGACGAATCCCAAGAAAATGGTATTGACCAGATTGTCAACAAAACAATAGAGGAAAATTTCCCCAAACTAAAAAAAAAAGACAAACCCATGCAAATACAAGAAGCAAGTAGAACACCAAATAAACTAGACCAGAAAAGAAACGCCCTTCGCAATATCATATTTAAAAGGCCAGATACCCAAAGTAAAGACAAAATTCTGAAAGCCACAAGAGAAAAACAACAAGTTACATACAAGAGAAAACCTATCAGAATCAAAGCTGACTTTTGAGCACAAACCATGAAAGCAAGAAGAATGTGGACCAAAGCATCCCAAGTGAAAAAGGACTTCGGATGCCAACCCAGGTTACTATACCCAGCAAAAAAAATATCAATTCTAGTTGAAGGAAAGAGAAAAATCTTCCATGACATAAAGAAGATGAAAGGACACATGTTTGGAAAACCAGACCTTCAGAGAATGCTGCAAACAATTCAAAGGACAGAGGAAAGGAGCAACTACCCCCAGGCACTTTGAAAGAAAAAAAATAATAAAAACAGAAATGCAGAGGTAGAAACCTACACAAAAAAATGCAAACGTATAATAAGATGAAAGGAAGCAACATATACCTCTCAATTATAACCTCAAATATCAATGGGCTAAACTCCCCAATCAAAACACATAGACTGGGAGAATGGATTAGGAAACAGAACCCATCAATATTCTCTCTACAAGAAACCCATCTCACCCTTAAGGATAGGCATAAACTTAAAGTGATAGGATGAAAAAAAAATTCCAAGCAAATGGTACTAAAAAGAAAGTATAAATTGCTATCCTAATATCAGACAAAATAGACTTCAAAGTAGAAGCAATTAGAAGAAACAAGGTGGGCCATTATATCCTTATCAAAGGGAAAATTAACCATGAAGACTTCACAATCATGAATGTATATGCACCAAAATCTGGTGCACCAACGTTTGTAAATACAACTCTACAGGACCTCAAGGCACAGATTAACCCCAATACACTCATAGGAGGGGACTTCAATACCCCACTCAGTCCTTTGGACAGATCAACCAGACAAAGAATAAACAGAGAGACATCTGAAGTGAACAATACAATAAAGGAAATGGACCTCACAGACATCTTCCAAGCAATCCACCCAAGCACAAGAGAATATACTTTCTACTCAGCACCCCATGGAACATTCTCCAAAATTGACCACATACTTGGACACAGAAAAAAACCTCAACAAATACAAAAAAATATTGAAATAACTTTATGCATTCTATCAGGCAATAAAGCTCAATCTCAACGCCAGGATAAGCCATGCTACCTACATGAACACATGGAGACTAAACAATGCACTCCTGAATAATGAATGGGTCAAGGAGGAAATAAAGAAAGAAATAAAATCATTCCTGAAACTAAATGACAATGACAGTACAACACAACAAAACCTATGGGTAACTTTAAAAGCAGTCCTAAGAGGGAATTTTATAGTACTGGGTGCCTATATGAAAAAAAAAAAAAAAACCAGAAAGATCACAGATAAATAAACTAACACCGTAGTTAAAAACACTGCAAAGACAACAACAAATAAATTCGAAATGCAACAGACAGTAAGAAATAACAAAAATCAGAGCAGAAATCAATGAAATCGAATCAAAGGAAACAACACAAAAAATCAACGAATAAATAGTTGGTTCTTTGAGAGAATAAACAAGATAGACAGACCCCTAGCCCAGTTAACCAAAAGAAAGAAAGAGTCAACTCCAAATCAAGAATAATGCAGGAGCAGGGAAATTATCACAACAGACAAGGTAAATATTCAGAAAATCATACAGGAATTCTTCAAAAACCTATTCACTTACTAAATTGAAAAACCTAAAAGAAATGGATGGAGAATATCTGCAATCCAGGGAATCACCAAGAAACTTAGGACCCCAATTATCAACAACAAAGATGAAGAAGTTGA
Source organism: Rhizomys pruinosus (assembly GCA_009823505.1). Taxonomy (NCBI): domain Eukaryota; kingdom Metazoa; phylum Chordata; class Mammalia; order Rodentia; family Spalacidae; genus Rhizomys; species Rhizomys pruinosus. The sequence continues at coordinate 1,207,497 of VZQC01008874.1, forward strand.
AATGAAATGAGACCTCCCAACTAAAAGCCCAAGCCCAGATAGTCCACAGCCAGATATTCTATAAAATTTTAAAGAGGATTTACAACCATATTACTAAAACTGTTCAGAAGGATACAAGTAGAGGGGAATCTCCCAAATTATTTCCTTCCTGAAGCAAACCATCACTCTAATACTAAAACCAGGCACGGATGCAACCAAAAAAAGAGAACTACAGCTGGGCATGGTGGACATGCCTTTAATCCTAGACACTTGGGAGGCAGAGGCAGGTGGACTTGTGAGTTCAAGGGCCAGCCTGGGTCTACAGCACGTGAGTTCCAGGACCGCTGGTCACTACGGGGAGACCCTGTCTAAAACACACAACACACACACACCACAACACACACACAAAGAGAGGAACCTACAGACCCATATCATTAATGAACTCAGATGCAAAGTTTCTCAACAAAATACTCACAGTCCATATACAGACACCCACATTCAAAAAGATCATTCAAACCATGATTAAGTTGGATTTATCCCAGAGATGCAAGGGATGGTTTAACATCTGAAACATCAAGTTAAATATTCATTTAAAACACATAACTGTACTGAAAGACAAAAACCAAACACCATCCTCTCAATCATGCCCTAACAAGGCCTTTGGACAAAATCCAGGCACCCTTTATGATTCAAGCCTAGAGGGGAATTGACCGGAAGGATATTCCTTCACATAATCAAAAGCCCACCATATATAAGAAACCAACAGCCAGCATCCTCCTAAATGGAGAAAGTATGTATTCCCCAAAAAGGTAGGAACCCAAAAAGTCTGAAATTGTCACCGCTCCTCTTCAATATAGTGCTTGAAAACATTGCTAGAGCAATACAGAACGAGGCAATTAAAGTTATACTAATTGGAAAACAAGAAGTTAAGCTATCCATTTATGCAGATGATATGACGTTGACCTAAAGGGATGCCTAAAAACCCAGAAGAAAGAAAACTCCTAGAAATGATTTTAAAAGTTTCAGTACGTAGCAGGATACAAAATAACCTAAAAAAAATCCGTAGCCTTTCTTTTTATCACCAAAACAAGCAACCGAAGAAGGAATACAAGGATACCTTCTCACTCACAATAGCTCAAAAAACAATAAAATACCTAGAATAAACTAACCAAAACCACCAACCAAAAATATAAGCTCCTGACGAAGGAGATTGAAGAAAAGACATCAGAAAGATGAAAGACCTCCATGCTCATGGATTGGAAAAGTCAACATAGTAAAAATATCCATTTACCCAAATTGATACACAAATTAAATGCAATCCCGATTTAAAAATCCCTAAAGGGGACATTCTTCAAATGCTGAAAAAACAATTCTTAAATTAATGGAGACAACAAAGAAAAGACCCCGAAAAGAGCCAAGCAGAACAAACTCTGAGTGAAAAGCAATATAGGGGATTTCTATACCAGACATCAATATACTAAGACTGGAGTAGGGGCTATAGTCATAAAAACAGCCTGGTACTGGCACAAAAAAAGGATCATTGAAACCAATGGAACAAACTGAAATGCCCAGCTTGAAGCACTGACCAAAATTTCAGGCAAAACCTCATATTTGACAAGGGGCAAAGCGCAAAGACCTCAGTGGAGGCAAAGACAGCATTTCTGCCAAATCTGTGCAGACAAAATGGATTCAACAACCACTTGTTAGAAAAAATAAATTAAATCCTCTACCATAAACCACGTCACCTGTACAAAAATCACTCCAAATGGATCAAAGACTCAAGAATGTTGAAACCCAGTGTGAATAAAAGGTTGGCAGCAAACTTATAAGACCACAGGTGTAGGAAACAGACTTTCTAAAAAATAGACACAGCTGCGCAGGAAATAAGGTCAACAATTGACAAGTGGAGAACCTTATTAAACATCAAGCTTTTATCTGTACAGCAAGAAGAAACAGCAAGGAAATGAGTAAAGAGAAAACCCACAGAGGGGGAGGAAACCTTTCACGCTGCTGACATCGGACAGAGCAAGCCATTTCCAGAATACTAAGCTATTCCAAAAAAACAAGATGTAAGAAAACAAAGATGTCCATTCAAATGAAGGAGATAAGAGCTGACCGAGGACTCACAAGTGTAGAGAATAGTAGTGTCAAGAAAACATCTTTAAAAAATGTTCAATATCGTCTAATAATTAAGGCAACCAAATTAAAACCACCACTTTAAAGATCATTTCCTCATCTACCAACCACCCCGATACGTCTGTGTAAGATCAGAAATCGACAGATGATACCTAAATACTGTTGATATGGTGGTAAAGGTGGAACACATCACTACTAACTGCTGTACGTGAGTGGAAAATTGCATCTTGTACAACCCCATGTGAAATCAGTATTAGAAAGAAACCCTTAAAGATATCAAAGAGAGAGCCTACCACCTGACCCAGTCCTACCCTTCGGGAATAATATCCCCAGACTCTCTCATACCACTACAGGATACTGTAAATTACAGCCATTGTCACTGCAGCTTTTTTCTAGCTCTTCCTCTTCAAGTAGTTGAAGACTGCAACCTAATCAAATGCCCTTCAAATGTTGAGGTGGTAAAGAAATAGTTGGGATATAGTCTGCACAATGTGAGAGTTCTATGCAGCAGTAAACGAACGAATGACATTGCCATGCGTTGGTGGTGCATGCTTTAATCATAGCACTTGAGAGGCAGAGCAGGCAGCTTTTTGTGTGATTCCAGGCCACACCTGGTCTACAGGTGAGTTCCAGCGACAGCTGGGGCTACAGGGAGAAACCTGTCTTGAAAATACCAAAAAAAAAAAAAAAAAAAAAGGCCCAAAAAAAAAGACCAGAAAACGAAGAACAGAACAGATAATATCTGAAACTCGAGGGTAAATGGCTGAGAAGAAATTTATCTTAAGTTGAGTAACACAGTCGCAGAAAAAAACAATGACAATGGTATTCACCCATCTGTGGATGCTATACCATAACCAACTTGTAAATATTTCTTTGGGGAGAGATGCATATGAAGAATACAACAAACAACAACAATGTAATAAAAAAAAAACAGAAAACGAAAAAACTGACTGAAATGGTGAATCTGGTGTGGTTGGGGGTGAGAGGTTGGGGGGGGCACATGTCTATATAGATATGTATAGTGATTAATGTGAGTTTAACGTATTATCATTTTTTCCCAAACTTGTCTCCATATTTATCTACTCTCGATTCTATTAGAAAAGATAAAATGTGGTTTTGTGCGGGCATGGTGGTGCACTCCTTGAATCCAGCACTGCTCGGAGGCAGAGGACCAGGCAGATCTTTTTGATTCAAGGCCAGCCCTGGTTTACAGGTGAGTTCGAGACAAGCTGGGGCAAAGGGAGAACCTGTCGCGAAAAGACCAAAAAAAAAAAAAAAAAAAAAAAAGTAAAAATGTCTATATTAAACAACATTGGTTAAAAAGTTTTAATAAAAAAGGTAATACATTTAAGCTAATTTATAATCCACATCTGCTTCACTTATAATTTGTACAACAACTTTAGGGTTAATGGATACAAATATTCTCTACAATGTTTCTGTTGTACAGTATCAACTTGTAACATTTTCTTCTACCTGTAGGATAATTTAAAGGAATTAAGTTGGCTTCCCAAATTAACAACATTCAATCAATGATAAACAGCTTAATGCAGAAAAGTTGTCCAAGCTAAACATTAAAAGAAAGAAAATCCTCAGACTGCTACAGACATTAAACATCTCTGTGGATCCTAATTGTAACAACTATTTATAATGTGCTCTAATGAATTTTAGCTTTCAGGTGCCACAAAGTTTTAATATGAGAGACTTTCTTACCTCCTTTTCATAGAACAAAGAAAAACATGATAGTAATAAAGTCATTCCCTAACTGTAAACTGGAGCCATCTATAATAGAGGTAATCTCTTATAAAAGTGATACAGTTGCTTTCTTAATTGACTGATAGTCATAGGAAATGTGAAAGGATAATTCCCTATTCAGAGCCAAATATTTTACTAAAATCTATATAAGCTAGGTAATTAAGCAAAATATATTAATACAGGAGAGCTCTGTTATCAGAAATGGATTATTCAGCCAAGGAGATGTTGGCTAGGTGATCCAAGCCCCCCAAAAGATAGAGGCTTTTTGCCAGCAAACTCGGATACCTGCAAGAAGAGAGGTGGTAAGGCCCTGCTGTAGAAGACCAGGTGTAAGCATGGGAAAGATATATTGAGACCACACTTGCAAGTATACAGTTGGCCTCTGGGATGCCAGAGAGTGTTACCAAAAGCCACTAAATCAATAAAGCAAATATCAGTCTCCTTGAGTCAAGCAAAACCTCTCCGTTAGCATCACCTACACCTCACCTGCCTGGAAATACTGTGCAACAGTGGCAGACAAATGTTTGTATATCCTAAATCTAATTGGATGTTGGCTCTCCCCTTGGAGGAATAATTCATGGCTGATGCCACAAGCTTAAGTCCTCTAGTGGTTAGGAGATATTACAAGCCATAGTAAAGTCCTTGCCAGCCTTTACACAAAAGCTATTGTCAATGGATTAGCATACCATCCAAACATCTGTGTTTATACCAACGTAACCTACCATAATAATAAATACTGTTTAAATGCCTGTATATATAATTGCTTTTGCTTCATTAGTAGGAATAAAATTTTATTCCTGTATAAACTGACAACCCATGAAAGGAAACAGCCTGAACTGATCAGAGTCCAAAACGACATCTCCAGAGAAAGTAGACTGCTTTGCTTCTCTCCCACTTGTATCCCTTTTCTAAAGCCTAAGGAATAATCTGCTGAAGAGGAGGCATGGTAGAATGTAAGGGCTGTGATTGGGGTGGACTGTGAAACTACAGCAATATAGACTGGGTTCTTATTTGATTAACATGATAGTACATATAGTCTCCTCCAGCTGGACAGTGAGAGCCTCAGGCTGTATAAGTTTAGGCATAGCTACTTGTAAATTTGTTTTACATGAAGGATGCTTGTATTCATTACTTATTTCCTTTTATTAAATTTAAATAAATAAGTGAATACTAATTAGGAACAGATATGTAGATATGTCATTTGGCAATTAGGAAATAGAACGTGAAGCATATCACAGGAAAAGTCTATTGGTAAGATATAAGTCATATCATTAATGAAATTTATTGTAGCTTTTCTTCTTTCTGAATTAATTTAACTCACCCAATCTCATTGGATTGGATGATGGAATTAGTATATTTTGGTAGAATCACATGAGAATTAAGTAATGTTCATGGATCATGTCTTATTTGCATATTTCTTGGCATTAAGTGTATAGATACAGGATGAAAAGTGACATAAAATCTTAAACTTTTTCAATATATTTTACTGAAATTTGTGCATTTCATACATTGTAATATTTAAAACCTCTCCCCTATCTGCACTTCCCGTAAGCTACCCACTGCATTTCATGCATTCTGTCATATGTTAAGCCCTATTTAATTGAGTTTGTATACCCAGATGTCCATCGATGTGGTTTCATCCACTGAAGTCTGTTCAACTTATCTAGCATCACTCCCTTAAAGAAGACCAACTTTCCCTTACCCAGGTGTGATCAGCCTCAATAATTTTTCCTTGGGATCTCCAGCCTATTTCTAACCTGTGGATTTATCTGGTTGAGTTTGTATGGGTCTTGTGCATGCTGTCACCATTGCTGTAATTTCATATGGGCAAGGTCCCAGAAGTCTCTCTGTTTCAATATGATCATGCACTCGCCCTGGATCTTACAATCTTTGCAATCCCTCTTCTGCAATGGTCCCTGAGCCCAGTGTGGGTGAAGTTTAAAACAGTAGCCCTATCTAGGAAAATACTCTTTGTAGTCTCTTGTTCTCTACATTCCGGGCAGTTGTGTCCATCTGTGTTAATTGCTCTCTGTTGCATAAGACAGCTTCTCTGGTGAGAATCAGAGATGTATTAGTATTCTATCTAACCCTTGTTCCCCATGAGGCCTAAGTGTAAATGTTCCATTGTGACTTAGGGCTGGGCATCTCAAAGACACTTATTTGTTCTGTATGTAATGCTGCAAAAAGAAGCTTCTTTGCAGAGTGATAGCTGGTATATTTATTTGTCTGTAAATATTGGGGTCCATGTTTAGCATACAGTAAGAAATTACATTTGGCTAGTAATGAGATAGACATAGGGTATTCTCTAGGATCTATGACATCTCCAACTATGTGTATTTGGCTATGTTCACAGTACCACACATGAGTTCCCTCCCATTGAAAGGGTTTTTAAGTCCAGTTAGATAGCTGCTCATTACCCCCAAGGTAAGAGTGCCATTACTGTAATAATATAGTTTGCAGTGCCAGTTATTGTTGTGATTATTACGCTTTAAAGTTGGGAGCAGACCATTGGTTGTTTTTCTCAGTTAGAAGCTGCAAAGTATCTTCTAGAATAATGAGAGCTAGCCTTCAAGGAGGAGGCTTCCAGTAAGTTCCAGCTTCATTGCTCCAGGTCCTTTGTTCAAAGTATGGCCTGTCTTCATAGGGTCTTATTATTTCATGTTCTGAGAAGCAATCAAGGGCTGTGGCCATAATTTGTGTTACTTTGGGAGTCTCTTGGACTACCCTGACCAGCAATTCCAAAGGTGGTTTCTCCTGTCTGCCAACCTATTTCTTGTTATATCACCTTCAGCTATACACATGCACTCGTGTACAGGTATTGGATGTGTATTTTTCAGTGGGCTTTTTGCTAATCCAGTTTACTCTGATTTTTCACATCACCTAAGCATTCTTCTCTCTCTCTCTCTCTCTCTCTCTCTCTCTCTCTCTCTCTCTCTCTCTCTCTCTCTCTCTCTCTCTCTCTCTCTCTCTCTCTCTCTCTCTCTCTCTCTCTCTCTCTCTCTCTCTCTCTCCTGTAATCTTCTGTCCTCCTGCTCCAGTTAAAATACTCAAGTTTTCTTACTTTCCCCTTCATAATACCTGTCTAGAATTATCTCCCTTCTTTTGAGCCAGTTCTCTCCCTTTACTATTCTGATTTCTTGTATAACGTTCCCTCCTCCCTTCACAATTAAATACCTGAACTTTCCTATTTCACCCTTGGTAACACGTGCCTCCTATTTCCCCCCTCTTTTGGGCTCCTTCTTTGCCTTAGCCTCCATGATTTCTTTCCATTTTCCTGGCTTCTGTGGTTATATCAGGATATAAACTCACATATAAAGGATTGTTGCTAAGAACCAAAAATGAGAGAACACACATCATTTGTTGTTTTCTGACTCTCTGATACTTCACTTACATAACAATTTCAGTTCCATCCATTTACCTGCAAATTTCACAATTTCACTGTTCTTTATTGCTAAGTAGTCCTCAATGGTGTAATGTACCACATTTTCATTATCTATTCATCTGTTGAGGGGCACTTAAGTTATTTCCATTACTGAGCTATTGTGAAAAGAGCAACAGCAAACATGAAAGTGCAAGTATCTGTGCGGTAGGATGAGTGGCACATATATATTGAATGAGAAAAGATCACCCATCTGCAAACGAAACAACCATCAACAACATCAAATCCATGAAAATGTCACAGGATTTAAGCAATGGCAACTACCTATGCTTTAGAACTGTCACTTTATTATTTTGAGAATGAATCCTTATATAGTAAATGGTGTGTTGGAAACATAATTTGAAGCTTAATAATTAAAGAAAGTGCCAATAATCCATTTAAAACTACATGTCGGGTCTAGAGAGATGGTTCAGTGGTTAAGAGCACTGACTGCTCTTGCAGAGGACCCAGGTTCAATTCCCAGAACCCACATGGCAGCTAAGAACCATCTTAGGCAGGGCATGGTGGTATATGCCTTTAATCCCAGCACTTGGGAGACAGAGGCAGATCTCTGTGAATTCAAGGCCAGCCTGGTCTATATAGTGAGCTCCAGGCCAGCTGGGACTAAAGGGAGACCCTGTCCCCCCAAAAAGTGTTAATAAATGTGCAGGCAATTCAGCTAAAACGTTTAGGTAATTACTGAGGAGTGAATGTGAACTATTGGGAAAATATAAAATTTTGTGAGTTTCAAATACTAGAGGAAGCATATTCAGGCTCATTTTCACCAAATTTCTCCAGTTGCACACAAACGAAGGAAGATTTCACATCCAGAACCTGGAGAGCTCTTCTCTTATGGGTCTGAAAGGAGAACAGTAGCTCCCTCCAAGCACAAAGCCTCACCATTCATTACCATCTGATTTTCTTATAGAAAAAAATGTACTCTGATGAAAACGGATCCCAATCTTCAGGCCAGAACAAGGCAAATGTCATTAAGGACCATTTTCCAAGGAATGTTTCCCATCCCCTTGGTTGGGGAAATTTGAAAAACACCTATTGGACTCCATTGAGAAATAAAAATGAACACACAGACAATTCAACATGGAAGCACTGTGGAAAACTGCTTTAATATCATCAGCAGATGAACTGATTTTTTTAAAAGTTGGTATATGTACACAATGGAGTTTCATTTAGTAACCATAGACTACTCCAATAAGAGTGAAATGGTGCCACTGGAAATAATCACATTAAGAACAAATACTAAATATTTTCTTTCATCAGCAGTTAGAGTCAAATGATCTCTATGAGATGGATGCCAGCCACATCGTAAGGCCCAGGCCAGATGGGACTATAGGAAGACATTAAAACAAGCAAACAAACATACATAAATAAACAACAAAACAAAAATCTCTAAATCATGTAATTAATAAGTAAGAAAATTACCTAAGGAAGCACTTCAAATAAAGAGGTAACATCTCAAATTAATACATAAAACCTGTTCAACAGCTTTAGGTTTCAAGCAAATGCAAATATAAACTACACTGAGATGCTAGATTTTCCCAGTCATACCACCAGGGGGAAAAAAAAAGGAAAATCCTAGAGAGAATGTTGGGAAAAGAAATTTTCATTGTTGGCAAAAATGTCAATCAGTATTGTCAGTATGGAAATCAATAGAGTGGGTCATGAAATAGCTATAAATAGAATATACAGATCCAGCTGCACTACTCTTGGGTATATAGCCAAAGGAGCCATCCTACCACAGAGTTGTCTGTATACCTTTGCTTATTGCTCCACTACTGGCAATAAGCAAATTTTGTATTGAGCCTAGATGTTCACTAGCAAATGCATGGGCAAAAAAAAAAAATGTGGCCAATTTGCACAAGGATGTTTTATCATAATGAAGTGAAAATGTATGGCTGGAGCCAGAGATAGTACTGTGAATGAAAATAAGGCAAATTTACAAATACATTTCCAGTGTAATAGTTCACACACAGAACCAAGGGGATGGGGAACACAGTACAGTAAGAGTGGAAGTGTAGGAGAGTTTGAAGGGGAAAGCAGGAGAACTGGATGAGAAACAGGAACAGATGGGGTAGACATGGATCACAATATATTCATGAATCATGAGACGGGATCTCCCTGTAACCCCAACTGATCTGGAACTTGCTATGGAGATCAGGCTGCCCTTGATCTCACAGAGATCCACCTACCTCTGACTCTCAGTATTGGTGTTAAATGCATGTGTTGTCACACCTGGCTGAAGCAGACTATTTTGAATAGTTAATATACACTATGATTGGCTAATTAAAGGCAAGTAATATGTTTAGAAATTGAAAAGTTACTTGAAAATGACACTAAGCATAGAGAAGCATTTAGCAATAGACAATATTTATACACTATACAAAATTGGAATAATAATTTAAATTGGAATGGAAATAATTGAAATGTATTTCTTATTTATTTGAAGGAACAAATATTGAGTAAAATTAATAATAGTGTATGATAAGAAAAGCTGTTCAAAACTTGATAATATCCCACTGTTAACAAAAGGACAAAATAATTTTGAATATTGAACACTATATAAGATTACCGGCCTGATATCTTTAAAAATGTCAAAGGCAAAAGAAGAAAAAAGGTGATTGTTCTAAATGAAAAGAAACCTAACAACCAAAAAAAAAAATCAAACTAAATGCAAAAATAAATCAAGCTATACGATAGCAAAGAAAGTGGAAGTATCATGTTGGAATATCATATTAATATTTGCTACATATGCAACATACAAATAATATTAAATAAATGCTAGATGGTATGAGACTAAATCAAACAAGAAAATTCAATAACATTAAAATACTTTATTTCTAAGAACATGGATCATTTTAAAATACAAAACTTTGGAACAATAGAAAAATGGACACGTGAATGGAAAAAAATTGGAGTAACTGTCTTACAGTTAGAATATTGCATAGTCTGAAGTAAAATTGTGTGAGAAATGAGTATTACATAATTTGAAAGGATGTTATTCATGGAGGAATATAAGGATTTTTAGTGCTCTTATACCTAAAGGAGCCTAAAATTATATTATAAATGGTAAAATGTTTTAAATACACAAGGTTCCTTTATAATTATAGACTACAGTAATCACTACTTAAGAAGACAGGAAAAATACTGAACATTTTTAGCTGAGACAAAACAAAATCATTATGTGTATGAGTGGGAGCTGCAGTAATGAAGTTCTCATATGACAATTTAAAGCATTACATATTTGTATTAATAAAAAATAATGACTTAAGTTTATCTGTTTCCATAATAGAAAAACACACAGATTAAGCACATAGCAAGAGAGTAACAAAATTAATAAAGATCAGAGCAACAAGTAATTAAATTGAAAGTGAAAAATAGAGAGGTAAACAAGTTATTCATTTTGAAAGGTCAACTAATTTGGTAACACAGTAGGCATATCTGTGAAAGAAAGGTATGTGAAGGAAATAGAAAAAAAATGACAACTAACAGAAATAAAAAAGGTACCTATGAAAAAGTCACTAAATGAAAGTGGCAGACAATTGTTTGACAATACAATATGACTACCTAGAAGAAACATTCTTATTTGTACACAGACAAAACTCTAAAATATTGTCATTTAACAAATCAGCCTCATTTAACAAATCAGTAGCTTAAAAGCCGATTAGGACAACTCCAAGACATACTATGTTCATTTGCATATACTAAAAATATTTAAAAAAGACATAATACACATTCTAAACAAACTTTCTTGATATCCCAATTATAGGAAAAACTTTTAATGCTTCTTATGAAGCCATAAATTACTTGACTTTTCGATTCAAACTAGAAAGCTCAAGAATATAGACCAGGTACTGCGGAGTTGGCTCAGTTGGTTAAGTACTTTTGAAGTCACGAATATGTGAGTAAGGATCCTCAGCTTGCAGAAGAGTGCAGAAGTAAATGCCTTTAATCCCAGAACTGGGGAGCAGAGAGGGAAGGATCCCTGGGGCTCATTGGCTAGCTACTTAAGACAAATTAGCTCACAGAGGGTTCAGTGAGAGACCCTAACTCAAAAACTGAAGTACAAGCCAGGTGAGGTGGCACTCAAAATGGGAGACAGAGTCAGAGACAGAGGCAGAGGTAGAGGCAGAGGCAGATGGATCTCTTTGAGTTGAAGCCATGCTGGTCCAGATAGCAAGTTCTAAGCCAGCCAGAGATTCATATTAATACTCAGTCTCAAAAAAATAATAAAAACAAAGATGCAGAGCGATAGATAGTGACATCCCTGGCTTCAGTCTTTTGACTCCAAACATATGCTGATGACATATAGATGGAAATGAATCCACATAAGTGCATAAATTTAGACACAATCCCCACCCACGTACAACACACATATGCACAAATAAAATAAAACAAAAAGAAAATGTGTTCCAGTAGCATAAATCAACAAATATATGATACAATTCCCTGTGTATAAATTTACTTAGGAACAGAAGTCTACTTCAACATCTCATCAGTTCATTTAGCATATTAATAAATTAAGATGAAAAATTATATGATAAATTCAATGGAAATTAAATTAAATTAAGCCTTACAAACTTCAACATTATTTTGTAATAAATATATTAAGCATTAGGTATGTCGGCAATGCCCTTTACTAGACATGAGTGGATACAAACCCTGTAATTGGTGTCATGATTGGCATTTTCTCCCTAAAATCATAAACAAGGTGAAGATATCTTTCCTATCACTTGTTCTATGTAGTACAGTAGGACAGTTTGTTACTTTTATCTGGTTACTGTAAAAAAAAAAAATACCAGACAAAACAATTTAAAGGAAGAACCATTTATGTTGGCCCCCAGTTTTAAGAGGATTCCATCATGGCAGGGAAGGCCTGGGGGAGTACATGGATGTGAAAGCACACCCTGGGGTTCCTCACCTCTCATGGCATCTGGAATCCCTCAGGGGATGCTGGAGCTCAACTGTTTTTCTTTTTTTCCCTTCTTATTAAGTCTATGACCTGCGGACTGGTGCCAGGTTACTAGTGAGGGTGGGCCATGTCTACCTAGGTGCTCCTCTCTGGAAATGCCCTTGCTAACATACCCAGAGGTATATAACTTCTAGAATATAAATCCAATGAAGTCCACCCTGAGTACTAATCATCATTTACAGAGAAATGGAAAGCAACTATCAGGATTTAAAGACAGCTCAGATGACACAGTGAAAATACTAAATATTCAAATAAAATTAAATTCCTTTATTTTAGGAAGATTAATAGCATCTAATTCAATGTTTTCTTTGCTGGTCACATTTATAAAATTATTGATAAAGGGTTGGAAATAGAAACTTGAGAGAAATTAACAGATAAACTTTTTCCATTGTTGTTTTATCACAGAAGGTAAAACACCCATGGGAAAAAAAAAACACCTAAATAAATAGATCATAATCATTTTTTGTACTTTGTGAAATCCAAAATATTATTTTCCTCAAAGCATACACTTATAATAAAAGTCCTAGCAAACAAATTATTAAATTGGTAAACTGACCCTAAAATATCATAATAGTAAAAAGGAAGGAGGATAATGAAGGCACATAGATGAGTATATTTCCACACTTCCAAAATATAAAATAGGCAGATCATATTGTGTGCCAGAAAGAAATAACGGATAACATGAAATGGAATTAAATGTGCTGAATCATACTTACAAGTAGCTGTGGCTTGAATGATTTACAGCCTCTAAGCTTGTATTGAAGATTTCATCCCTAACACAATGATTTTAGCTCTACTCTCATGAATAAATTAATGCCCATTATTATTAATAACCTTGGAACTCGGAATTCTCTGTCTCCTCCTCTCATGCTCCTTCAGCTTTTACTGTGGGTAGAGGCAGCAAAAACAACTTTAGTAAATGCTGGCACTTTGATAGATTTCCCATCCATCAGAACCATGAGAAATAAATTCAGTTGCCCTGTTCCAGGTATTCTGTCATAGAAGCATAGAACAATCTGGGGACAACTACAAGTACTTCAGCTCACCACCTTTCACTGTACTGCACTTTGCAGAAAATGCTTCATTAGAAATTAAAGCGTGCTGCAGTCCTGCTTCCAGCAATGATATCAGTGCTATTTTCCCAGAAACATAGCTCACAATATAACACCCTGTTCCATTTTGGCAATCCTATTGATTTTGAAAATATGTCATTTTTATTATATTTGCTATCAGGTGTATGATCAGTGAACTTTGATGTTGTTGCTACAGTTGTTTATGGGGCACCTTGAACCCTATCAGTATAAGATGACAAACATATGAAGAATAAGACCAGATCTCTTTCTCACCACATACACAAAATCAAAGAAGATGGCAATCCTAAAATTTAACCTTAAACCTTAAACTAAGGAGTGAGATACATATTTGATGCCACAAGAAAACACAGTACTTTGTTTGCTAACCTAACTACATATAAAAAAACAGCATTGCAATGTGATTAATTAATATTTAAGTAACTATGCTTCAAGGAGGCTGAGCTCCAGAATAATCTGAAAAAAGATGAACAATTTAGGGTGTGGCTGCCGGGGCAGAGTAGCCCTGCTAGCTGGTATTAAAGGTGGGCCCGTTGCCACCACGAGGCTTGATTGTGCAGAGCTTAGATGAAGGTCTTCCCAGGACCACTCGAAGCACAGCTCTGCTCACAATAGCAAAAAGCTGGAACCAACCCAAGTGCCCCTCAAATGACGAATGGATAGAGAAAATGTGGTACATCTACACAATGGAGTTCTATGCAGCAGTAAAGAAAGATGACATCGGGGCTGGAGAGATAGCCTAGTGGTTAAGAGCACCGACTGCTCTTGCAGAGGACCCACATGGCGGCTAAGAACTGTCTATAACTCCAATTCCAGGAGAACTCCAGTTCCAGGGGAAACCGAGACCCTCTTCTGACCTCTGCGGCATTGCATGACACAGGTGCACAAACCTACATGCAGACAATACATTCATACACATACAAAAATAAATAAAATAAAAAAAATTTAAAAAGAAAGATGACATCATGAACTTTGCAGGTAAATGGATGGAATTAGAAGATATTATGTTAAGTGAAGTAACATAGTCCCAGAAAAACAAATGACGAATGGTATCCCTCATCTGTGGGATGATGCTAGCACCAGTTACCTAGTTGTAAGTATTTCTAGTCCATGGCCCCTTGAGCTTTTGTCCAGGTGGTTGGGAGTGATGCAGATTGGAAGGAACAATAACAATGACAACAACAGTAGAAAAGACTGCTTTGGAGAGCTGACTGAAATGGTGAACCTCTGCTCAAAACAGTCAACTTCCACATCAAGAATTTTGAGAAAGACTGAGAAAAGGATGGAGAACATGTTTGGCAGAATGCATGGGCTCTGATGGGGTGGGGAGGGGCACAGGTCTGGATTTGGTTGGTAACATGATCTTGTTCAAAAAAAAATATATATATATAATAAAAGAAAAAAAATGAACAATTTAAATTTATTTTTTTTTCCTACTGATCTTGTATCCTAGGAAACTGACAGTAAAATAGTACTAAATATATGATTAGATAGAGAACTCTTAGATTTTTTGGAATTGCTTAAACATTGAGATTAACTTTTTTAACTTGTGCAAAAATGATAATATTTAGTTTATAGACTTTTTATAATTATCAGTTAAAGGACCATATCTAGTTTGTACTGAAGTTAGCCTCTGTGGATGATTACAATTGACAGTAGAGTGGAAAATGCAAAATAAAGGATTAAAGTACATATATTTCTGTGACAAATTTTTTCACTTGATGCCACTTAATTTATAATTATCCTATTTTTATTCTGCCATTGGACTCAATATTACAATATATCAAGAAATAAAAATAGAGTCCTTGAACTTTACCGTAGACCACTTTATTTATCTTGACTGTCTTTGAAGGGTTATTTAAATCCTAATAATTTATAGGAGTAAAGTTATGTCAAAAGAAATTACTGATATTATGAACAGTTATTGTAATGTCAAACATTATATAAATTTTAATCTAATAAATATATTTTTATAAGAAAGAGTCATTCCATACAAGTCAAAAGTTGAATATAGGTTGTTGGGCAATTTAGAGAGGAGAAGGATTTGAAAGTCTGCCCAAGGGCAGAGTTATCCCTAGATAAAAACAAGAGGTCTGCTCTGCTGTTGCATACTTTAAATAACAGTCATATACTGTATATCTCAAAATGGTAGATCTTTTAAAAGTTTTAACATAAGGAAATTATAAACATTTGAGGAGATGTATGTGAAATGGATTCAAACATTTTAAAAATGTGTATCAAAATATCATTTTATCCCATTAATATGTTTAGTTATACCTTTTACATGTCAACTACAAATAAATTTAATTTGAATAAAAACCTGATTATTGGGAAATATATGTTTAGGTATGTAGTTATGCTGCAGTGATAATTCTTACTTTTATATTCATAAAATATATTTCTCTAGGCTTAAATCTTTTGTAGAGTGACTGTCCTTCTTCATTAGAAGTTTGTAACGGGGGCTGGAGAGATAGCCTAGCGGTTAAGAGTACCGACGCTCTTGCAGAGGACCCGGGTTCGATCCCCAGCACCCACATGGCGGCTAAGAATCGTCTGTAACTCCAATTCCAGGAGAACTCCAGTTCCAGGGGAATCCGAGACCCTCTTCTGACCTCCGCGGCATTGCACGACACAGGTGCACAGACCTGCATGCAGACAATACATTCATACACATACAAAAATAAATAATAATAATAAAAATATTAAAAAAAAAGAAGTTTGTAACATGAGGATTATTTCATATACTGTCTACTGTTTTCAAAAGTGGTATTTGATGTCATTTCATGCAATTTTAGCTTTCTTGGATTATTTATAAATGCAGCCAGACTATTTTGTTTGTTCTGAAATGTTCTTGGGTTCTTTGTGAATAGGTCAAATACTCTCTTGTGAATTAGTTTGGGCATCAGCCGCTGATGTTTACACATGCAATGCAAAGTGCAAAACAAAACTTCACTCAGTTTGGCAGAGCACTGATCACAAATGATGCAAAGGCCAAAAGAAAAAAAAAAAATTTATCTTCATCTGACTTTCCTATTTCAACTCCAGATCAGGGATTTTTCACATTTATCTATATCATGAAGTTCTTCTAAATTCTACATGGTCCAATTCCAAGTATTTCATTATCTAATGACTAGTGGTTAGTTACCACTTTATATTATAAAATTTAATTGAATTTTTATCTGTTTCATACATGATTTTTCAATCAGTCTTAATCACCTGTGTACCTACTTCTCCAATGACTTCCTCCTGGTGACAAACATAGTCAAATAATATCCATGGAACGATAAGGCCAGGCATTTGCTCAAGAACCTAATTAAGTCTTGACATTAATGAAAAAATATCCACTCAAATCTTTCCATCTTCATTCTGTATCTGGTACTACTAATAATTTCTAAAGTAAAGAATTTGTAAATCATCCTAAAACACCAAAGTGGGACCAATGTACTCACCAGAATCCTGTAGAAAACAGAAAAAGGGACAACAGAAAAGGGTTTTCTTTTTTTTTTTTCTTTTTTTATATTTTTATTTTTATTATTTTTTTTAATTTAATTTTTATTGATGGTTTGTGCATTTCGTACATCATTTTCCAATTCAGATCAGGCATATTTCCCTTTCCCTTCCCCCCTACCCCCACCCCATCCCAGATCATGTATTCTGCCATAACTGTCCTGCATCTTTCAGGATTTTTTTTTCATTTTTTAGCTATAAGTGATAATCCATGAGTATAAGCATCCTTCGTGCAAAACCAATCTACAGACTGTTGTGCCCAAACCCCCACAGTCCCACCATTCAGTGGGGGGGTGACAGGTTGTTTGTTCAATCAAGTTGATCAAATGAGTGTCCAGACTACTTCGCTGTAGTTTCACCATTCACCCCAATCGCAGCCTTTACATTCTACCACGCCCCCTCTTCCGCCGATTGTTCCCTAGGCTTAGAAAAGGGGCACAGGTGGATGAGAAGTAAAACTGTCCTCTCTCTCTGGAGCTGTTGACTTGGATTCTGGTCAATTCTGGCTGTTTCCTTTCATGGGTTTTCTGTTAGGGAATAGGACATGGTGAGCTTGTGATGAATAGAAATTATTCTTCATACATGGTGGGTACTGATAATATATAATGTCTAACAATATATAATTAAGTTAAGTGCTAAGATATGATAGTAGAAAATGAAAAGCCGTATCCTCAGGGGGCAGGCAGAGAATCAATCTATCAAATATACAAAAGGATTGAAAGGTGATAGAGGGTATTTGAAATTTAAAACTGTTAATTGTTAATAAAATATTGTTCTACATTAATGTTCATTGCAGATTACCTGAAGTAGAGTCTGAAATCAAATTTCCTTGGCTCAATATTTTTTTTCTTATTTTTGTCTAATGTCCAATATTCATTATTCTTCAATTGTTGCTAAAATTATTTATTTTACTATGTTTATATCATCACAAAAAATCTGACATAGTTAGCATATAATACTTAAGTATATTTTATTTTATCTAGTGGGAGTACCAGACTTGTGGGAAACCCAAGATGAACTTTGATGTAAAAAGCAGAATAGGATCTCTCTTGGGAAGGTATTTATATCCTACTGAAAACTTTGGTTATGAGACCTTAGATGCTGAAAAGCAAAATCAAAAGTTACAGTAACATAAACTTATGGTAAAGTTCACACTGCATATATATCTATGGGTTACTCTATTTTCTTTAAAAAAAGCAATATCCCAGATTTAAAAAATTATTAAAGTATTGATTTGTGTTAACATGAGAATAGAGGAAAAAGTTGATGAGATAGACACTGAGAACAGTTCAAGGACAGAATCAGCTCCTGTTGTTTCTAACTTTTGTAAACTGCTGACTTAGACTTGATGGAGAGATACAATGTGTTCATATGCAAGTAGACATTGTGACATGGATAGAATTCAAGTTGTTATTCTTTCTGCATTCACATACTTCTTAAAAGAGTATAGGTAGCAAGTTCCTTACTTGTAAAAATAGTTTCTTTTCAAGGAATGTATTTTAATATTCTAAGATATAATATAGAGTTTAATTGGGAGACTATCATGCTATGGCATCCCTCAATGCTGAATGTAACCTGGAAGCATCAGCTAAGCAAACCCTTTCTTCTTCATGTTATTTTTGGTCAGTGTTTTATGACAGCAACAGAAAGCAAAATAGAAGAAGGATTATCTGCTTTTTATTTTATAAAATGTTTATCAATTTATTTTGACATCACTAAGATTATGTCAGCTCAGTTATGAGAATTGTATCAACTTTCAACACTCCTTGTCAATGCTGAGTCACCCAAAAAATCAGAGATTAATTTTCTAGTTGTTCTCTTTTTTTCAAAGGCAGATGAGTGAAAGTTTAGAACATTAAAATATAATATTTAATTCTATATTCTTGTCAAACGTTTTTCTTCCTCAAGAGGATATACACTTAATGTCTACTACTATTGAAATAACATACATGTTTCTTATGCCAATTTTTTTGAAATGAGATTAAAATTTAAGAAACTGGAATATATAGTACGATCTGTACATAAAATAATTTTTAGCCTTGGACATTTATTGACCTTTTTAGTTTAGGTACTCCTGGAGTGTCTGGATAATACATTACCTTTTTTCCGATAATCTGAAGCTTCAAAATTGAAGATAAGTTACATCAGAATAAGCATGCAAGGAAAAAAAAACTCTCATGAGCTGGAATCAACCACAAATGTCTATGAAATTATTACTATAAAAAACTACTGTTCTTTCCTCAGAGAAGGCTGAATTTAAATACCTTAAAAGAGGTTTTGAGAAGTAAACAGTCAATAAATAAATAATATAGAAACAAAATATCGTTTTCTCGAGGCTGGAGAGATGGCTCAGCAGTTAAGAGCACTGACTGCTCTTGCAGAGGTTCAATTCCCAGCACCCACATGGCAGCTAAGAACCGTCTGTAACTCCAGTTCCAGGGGAATCGGACACCTTCTTCTGACCTTCCCAACCTTGTATGATATGGCACGGGTGCACCTACTTACATGCAGACAGTACATTCATACACATAAACTGATAAAAACTTTGAAAAAAAATATTGTTTTCTCTATGAATAACCCAATACACAGTCATTCCAAAGCAGAAATTAAAGTGGAACATCTCCTTTGCCCAACAAAAGAAATAGATGTAGGTTTCCAAAACTCAATAAGTAGAGATTAGAAAGTGAAAGTGTCTTTGCTCTCCCAGCAGACATCAAATGCCAAAAGGTCCTTAGGTTGGGCTGGGATTTCTATTCCATTTCTCCGTATGTGTACTGGGATTTTGAGACTTTTTTAATTTGCAGTTCACAAATGGTTTTTAAATTTTTATTTTTATAGATAGCTTGAAGTTTTCAGGCAGTATATTTTGATGGTATTCAGATCCCCGAGTCTCAAGTCCCACCACTGCCCCTTCCATCCAGATTAATTAATCTGATTTGTGTCCCCAAATGTCCTTCAATGTAGGTCCTTTCACTGGGCCCACAAAACCCCTGTGAGAGAGTTCATTGGTGGACTTGTGGTTATTTTATGTAGTTTCTATAGTATATAGGGAAATGGGCTTTTCAATCTATTGGATGCTGTTAGGGAGCACTGAAAATGGTTTTAAATCAATAATAAAAAACTTAGTTGTGATAGAGACAGGAGGATCTTACATTGCTAAGTATTTTTTTTTTTTTGGTTGGTTTAGAAAAAATTATTTTGTGTTTGTGTTCAGATAAAATTAAAATTATAGGATTGTTTTTATCAACCATAGTCATAGTAATTTATTTCATTAATACTGGAATGCTTTACATTAAAAAAGAGAATATTCCCATTATATGTCATTTCCAGGCATAGTGCTAACTTTTAGAAGTTCTTTCCTTTGGTTGATATCAAGGTAAAAAAGTAATTTTTGTCTTTTTGAAACAGGGTCTCCACTTAGTCCCAGCTGTCCTGGAATTCACTCTGTACACTGGGCTGGCCTTGAACTCATAGAGATCCATCTGTCTCTGCCTCCCATGTGCTGAGATTAAAGGCATGTGCCACCATACCCGGCACAAAAAGAAAAAAATGTTATTTTTAGTTGTACCATGACCAGCATTCTGGAAGAGTTTTCTCAGCTATATTTAATTGTGACATCATAAATAAAATTGTAAAAAAAAGTATTTTCAATTAAGCATCATGTATTAATGAGGCTTTAATTTTTATTTTATGAAATGTAATAATTACTGATGTATATGGAATAAATAGTAAAAAAGAATGATGGTTGCCACTGACTTAGGACAGGGATGGGTGGATAAAAATATTAAAGGTGGAAAAAGTAAGATTAAGAGATCCATTGCACAGAACAGTGACTATAATATTAACAAACTGCGTGTTTCAAGGTAGTTAAAAGAGTAGCGAAAGTGATAAATTTACTATATCCATTAATGGATTGTATAAAAGGAATACAGTCTGAAGAGACAAAAAGACAAGTATTTCTTAATTTTAATAATTATGGATGGGGTTGTCCCTCTTTACCACTGCATAGAACTCCATTGTATACATGTACGACATGTTCTCTATCTACTTGTCAGTTGAGGGGCACCTGGGCTGGTTCCAGCTTTTTGCAATTGTGAATAGAGCTACAATAAACATAGCTGTGCCTGTATCTGTGCAGTAAGATGTGTCTTGTGGGTATACATGCAGGAGTGGTATGACTGGGTCAAATGGCAGGCTCATTTTGAGTCTTCTAAGGGTTCTTCACACTGCTTTCCATAGTGGCTGTACAAGTTTACATTTCCACCAGCAATGGATGAGTGTTCCCCTTTCCCCACGACCTCTCCAGCACTTGGTATCATTCGTATTCCTGATCCTAGCCGGTCTTATTGGAGTAAAATGATATCTCAAAGTGGTTTAAATTTGCATTTCCTTAATTATTAGCAATGTTGAACACTTCTTAAGATGTTTCTCGGCCATCTCTAATTCCTCCTCTGTGAAGTCTCTATTCAGATCTTTGCTCCATCTGTTGAGTGATTCATTTGTTTTCTTTCTTCTTTGTTTTTTGAGTAGCTTCTATACTCTGGAAATTAATGCTTTGTCAGACGTATCTGCAGTGAAGGTTTCCTCCCACTCTGTGGGTTTTCTCTTCACTTCATTGTTTCCCTTGATATACAGAAACTTTGGAGTTTAATGAGTTCCCATTTGCCAATTGTCGATCTTATTTCTTGTGCAGCTGCTGTCTGATTTAGGAAGTCTTTTCCTACGCCTATGTCTCATAGTCTGCTGCCAAGTATCTCTTCTATCACCTCCAGAGTTTGGGGTTTCACGTTGAGGTCTTTGATCCATCTGGAGTTGACTTTTGTACAGGGTGAGAGGTAGGGGTTTAATTTCATTCTTCTGCAAGTGGTGATCCAGTTTTGCCAACACCACTTACTGAAGATGTTGTCTTTCGTCCATTGTGTCTTCCTGGCCCCCTTGTCAAATATGAGGTGGCTGAAATTATGTGAGCTCAGGTTTGGATCTTCAGTTTTATTCCATTGGTCAACTGGTATGTTTTTATGCCAGTACCAGGCTGTTTTTATGACTATAGCCCTGTAGTATAGTTTGATGTCTGGTAATGCAATACCTCCTGTATTGCTCTTTTTGCTCAGGGTTACTTTGGCTATTCAGGGTCTTTTGTTTTTCCAAATGAAATTGAGGATTTTTTTTCCAAGCCTGTGAAGAAACTCTTGGGGATTTTGATTGGGATTGCATTAAATCTGTACACTAGTTTGGGTAGGATGGACATTTTTACTATATTTATTTTCCCAATCCATGAGCATGGGAGGTTTGTCCATCTTCTGATGTCTTCCTCAATTTCCTTTTTCAGGGGTTTAAAATTTTTGTTGTAGAGATCCTTGGTGTCTTTGGTTAGGTTTGTTCCTAGGTATTTTATTGTTTTTGAGGCTATTGTGAGTGGGAAG